>OZ023264.1:39238762-39646262 GCA_964006375.1 Tillus elongatus
AACTCCAACACCTCAGACTCTAATAAGTATTCGCTCTATCGCTGTTACCAATTTAATATTTTATTAACCGTTGCAGTCATATTTTAGCCGGCCAGAAAATTATTATGTGGTGGTTACACGTATCCCCATTTTACATTCAACTTTTGCAACATTAGCAGATTGGAAGTTAACGTGAATACCGTTTCCCGCTAGCTCCAAAAATCAACATCTCCTAGTTTTTCCCAAGACGTAAATTTTTTCCTTCACAGTCTCACCACATATTAAGGGTCCTAGGTTCAAATTCCGGAAGATTCAAGAGACTGGTTCGCATGATCTCAAGTGGCTTAAAATTTCATTATCAAACTCCACAAAGTTTATGAGTTCTATTAATATGTTCCCCAAAAATGACCAACGAGAGAATATTTATACCTATGCTAGTCAAGACTTCAAAGCGTCACTCGCAAAAATTTTGTCTTTATAAATTAGATGAACACTCGATTGTCGCGATCCAAAAGAGAATTTGCATTAATTTTCCACTATATGAAGTTAACATTTACCAAACGGTTTTTTTTTTTGATACGGGAAGGGGAAATGCTCATGCAGACCCCATTCAAGGCCCCTTAGTGCCGTGGGATATCGAGGTACTGTAAGACTGTACTCACTAAAACCCCCTCCCTGGGAGTACCGGACCTTAGTCCATACCTCCGTCGGAAAGATTTCACAGAATGACTTTTTGGGTATGAATGTTTCCATTCTGTTTTTATCACGGGGGCTTTACCGGGTAAATATAAGCTTTGGACGCTTATACTTATGTGGAAGTTGCTCATCGTAGTCGGTGGTACTACAGACAAGAGCTTTTGGGTGAGAAGCGGCTTTTGCGAACTGAGTTGTGGATAGTTGAGTTATGAACTCAAGTATCGAAGGCATTTCCAGATCCGAGTGAATCTGACTGTTTCGGACAAACCAAGGCGCTGCGGTAACCATTCTCAGAATTTTGTACTGGATGATTTGATGGGTCTTGATGTGTGTTGCAAACGCGGTGGCCCATGCAGGTGATGCATAGGTCAAGGCTGGCCGGATGATGACTTTATACATGAGCATCTTGTTGTTCATGGACAGTTTGGAATTTCTATTTAGAAGTGGGAACAGCTTCGAAATAAACATCGATGCTTTTTTTCGGGCGTAATCGACATGGGGGCGCCATGTTAAGTGTTTGTCGAGGAAAACCCCGAGGTATTTGGCGGAATCTTGGCGGGGAATTAGACGGTTGTCTAATGAAACCTGTTTGTGAGGTGTGTGTCTTCTCTTGGAAAATAGGACAACTGAACATTTATTGGGGTTTATGGCTAGAAGGGATTTTCTATACCATGCTTGCAGCTCGACTACGGCGGTATGAAGTCGTTCGGTTATTATCCTCGGCTGAGTGGAGCTGCTGAGGATGGTAGTGTCGTCTGCGTACAGTGCGTATGTCACGTTTAGGGGGGCTGTCGGAATGTCTGCGACAAATATATTGTACAGCAGAGAGGAGATATCAGAACCCTGCGGGGGACCAGCCGTAACTGGGTACGTTATAGATCTGGCTCCCAGATGTTTGACGTGGTACTTCCTCTGTTGCAGGTATGGCCTGATTAGCAGAATCAGAGGGAGAGGATAATTAAATGATAGAAGTTTGTTTAGGAGGCCCGCATGCCAAACCCTATCGAAGGCTTGAGCAATGTCAAGAAATATTGCACCAGTTGAATGGTTTTTGTTAAATCCTTCGGTGATGTTTTCCACCACACAAAGGACTTGGTCTGTGGTAGAGTGCTGGTGTCTGAAACCTAATTTCTCATCCGGGAGGATATTATTTTCTGAGGTGAATGAAGCTAGCCTTTTCTGAATCAGTTTTTCGGTGATTTTGCCGATGACTGGTAGTAGGCTAACGGGCCTGTAGTTCTGAGGGATCAGCGGATCTATGCTGTGTTTCGGGATGTTGATAATGTCGGCAAGTTTCCACATGGGAGGAAAATATTGAAATCGCAGCATGGCATTCATAATCGTAACTAGGAATACCACGGCTTTGCGGGGGAGGTTTTTCAGGGCTACGTTGGAGATTTCATCGTATCCCGGAGCTTTCCTATTTTTTAATGATTTGATTATTTGGGAAACTTCTTCGAAAGTTGTGGGCTCGATAGTTGTGTCTGGGGTGGCGCGAAGCGCACTCCTGACGTAGCTGTGCGGTCTTGCTACATGCGACAGATCAACGTTGTTATAATTGGGGCTGAATTGCAACTCCAGATGATCTGCGAATCCAGTAGCTTTCTCTGCATCCGTGTATATGACACCGTTACGACCGTGAAGTGAGGATATCGGAAGTTTTTGGGAGCGAAGGGCTTTTGACATTTGCCAGATGGAATTGTCTTGGGTAGACAGGGTTTGCAGGCGCTCCTCCCAACGATTGTTGCGGAGTTCTTGTATGGCGGATCGTACTTGTTTGATGAGTCTGTTTGCGTCTCGTTTGTTGGTGGGGTTTCCGGTGCGTTGAGCTAGTCTACACACGCGGTTCTTTTCGAGTATCATTTCTCTGATACTGGACGAAAATGGTGACAGATTGCTCGGGGCGGGGTACTTCCTTGATGCATGTTCGATAGAACATTGAATTTTGGACTGTAGATTATCCAATGCATCCTCGAGTTCGGGGATGCTGCGGATAACCGGAATATTGCCAAGTGTGTTTTTAAAATGATCTGTGAAAACTGACCACAGCACCTTTTTCCTTGAAAGCGCGGGTCTTCATACACAAAACATTACTACATGCATGAAAATCAGCACATAGTGAGATGTAAGACAGCAGTCGCCATCTCGTTGCGGAACCAAGTAGTATGTTGTCACGACAGCACCAAATAACAAAAATGTTTATAAAATAGAGAATGTGTACAACCAACTAACAATTTTGTAAACTGTCAGCCCTGGCCCATTTCTTCCCTAAAGAATAAAGCTTTTATTGATTAAGTTCATCAACTGAAACACCTTCAACATTTACAAAATGATTTCACTGCTGTACACTTTGAACTTTGAGGACATTTTATATTTCAAGTCAGATTTTGTGGGTATTTTTAACTTTGATGTAGACCATTTCTGCAGTAATTACGACTTTATGGCCCAAAAGAAAGCCATTTTAGGTTATCTTGGTGCCCAAAATATTTCCTGTCTTGTATTGCAGTTAAATTAGTAATATATATGTAATCTGGACTTCATAAGAAGACCTCCAATTTACTATACCATAGAGACGTACCGCAAGTTAATATTAGGCAATAAGTTACCTTAAAATATGTATTTTTGGTATCTGGACTTAGTAGTCAGTTTTCAGTCCCATTTAGGGCACACGTCGACCTAAAAATTACCAATTGTGGAATTTGAATTCAAAAATATATTTAAGTAAATTTATAGGTAAAATTAAAACAAATTTTAGTTAATTGTAAGTTACTGACTTTGGAGTAATTTTAATAGTATAAAATAGACCAATTGGGAGCTTCATTCTCAAATTTGCAGTGATTATGACAATGAAGCCAACATTTTGGTTAATTATAACTAAATTACAACTGGGCTAGGTTATTTGGACTCGAATGCTGGTTAATATGCCTTAACTTGTTGCTTGGGTATGCAATGTTGGGCACGTTAAAGATACCTACCATCCTTACAGAAAGGCAGGGGTTCGGCAAAATTTCCAGCAAAGTGAAGTCAAACTGCTCTCTGGCGTCGGTAATTGACCATAATCGCGGAAATATACCGACGTTAGAGAAACAAGAGAAACAAATTGTTCTGGGTGTTCGGATTCTTTTGAACACCGGTATATTTCTGGAGACATATCAAAATACTAGCTATTCAAACTAGCTATTCAAAAGATCAGCTAGGATGCTTATAATAGTGTGAAACATATAGAGGCTGTGCCTTTTATGGACAATTTTATATTAAAAAAATATAGGGGCAAGTGAACAGGGTGCAAGTGAGTGGCGCAGTCGTAAACATTGTAACATTTCTAATTTGATCAAAAAGTTGCATAATGAAATTTTGTAAATTCAGTCGGCAGGTTCGCGACATGCCTACCGGGTATTTGAACTAATAAATCATTCTACTTATGCGCCACGTAAAATCTATAATTCTCTAGCTGAAATATGGCACTAGAACAATAAAATCCAGGACTTTATCTCTGCGGAAGGAGTAGAATGTGATTTATTTGTCAATTAAAATTATTTTTATATTCCCAAGAGGAGTAGTTTTATGATTATTAGACATAACGTTTGTTCGTTCCTGAATTTAGTTTAAGTGTTATTGCCTTGAATGCAGTATGTAATTAGATTTCACATAAAATGCTAACGTGTGCTCCAAGAATATATTCTTTGGACTATAAGTTTAACTTTAGTGGCAAATAGAAAGCTTTGTTTGTTTGTACTGTAGATAAAGTGCCAGATCTTTTTTAAATTTAACTTTTGTAGTCATAAAGACTTAGTTTATTTAAAAAGCTTGGGACTCGAAAAGAATAGGCATATATTGCAGACTGATATTAGGCAATAAGATACGTTAAAATAGATAAGGCTTCTGAAATTAGTAGTCAGAGTTTATAAATGAGTACACTTGGAGGACCCGATTCACCACAACACATATTTTTAAAGACCTGACTATCATTTCACTAACAAAGTTAGCGTTATCGGATGATAGAAATTTCTCAACTACTTATGTACTACACATTATATTTTTACACTAAAATGATATGATGATGATAATAAAATTTAGAACATAACTTATAAATACGTTATTTATTTTTTTCAAGAAAATGCTCGAACAGGTTGATCTTATCTTTTCAATTGCCAACTTATGACGTAAAAATTACATTTATGACGTCATCATAGGTTTTTCAAAGTAGAACCATTTTGGCTGTTTTTCGATAGACCCGCTTTCCACTTAAATGATGATGAAGAAAATTGGTACCTGACAACAATTTTTTTGAAAAATTTGGATTATTTACTCTAAAAAATGGAAACGTAAATTTAAGAAGAAATAAAAACTATTTCTCACCGATTTTGTTTAAGACGAGTTTTCTTTAGAAAAATGAGATTTTTCTTCAATTTTCTAAAGTAATGAATGCTTGGTTTTGTGAATTTTGGATACGTAGTCATGTAGCTATTTGACAGGTGAAACAAAAAGTAAGGGCGGAATCAATTTTTAAGAACACTCGTGATACTTTATTGATTATTTGATGTAATCAGTATTAAATTCTAGGACTGTTGTCGCAGTAAGGATTTGAATTCACTGACTAAACAAAATAATTTTAAAACGTGAATTAACTTCAATTAATTAATAGTTTAGAATATAGTGGTAAAAGTGTAAAGTGCTAAAAGTAATCAACCCTAATTCGGATTTAACAAAAATGGCACACTTAACCGAGAGGGAAAGAATAGAAATATTAATGATGATTGAATATGGCGGATGCTTAGAAGTCATCAGGAAGCATTAACCATCATCCTGATAGACCGCCAATTGCAAGATCTACAGTAAGTAAATTAGTTGCCAAATTTACAGAAACGGGATCCGTAAGATTTTCCTCGACAAGGTCGACCTCGATTAAATGAAGACGTCAGATTGGATATATTGCTTGAATTTGAAGAAAATCCTCACCATTCTACTAGGAACATACCCCAGATAAAAATGTGGACCAATCTTAGTAGTAGCAGTGGTGAGGAGGCCAACTCCAAGCAAGTAGGCCACCATGGGCCCTTTTTGCCGACCCCAGCAACCATGCTCTACTCTTCCTCGGTACCGTCGCCAAACCGCCACGACTTCGAGATGAAGGCCGTGACGGTCTTCAATTGGACGGTACTTACCTGATTCCTCTGCAGAGTTCTCGATCCGAACATTTCCGCTCGAAGACTCCAAAAAGCCTCGCATTCTCACAGGTTGTGGTAGGACGTTTCCTCATCCTCGCCGCATTCCTGGCAAATGGGATCCCTCGCTACGCCTATCAATGTGATGTGTCTTCTAAGGTCGCAGTGGCCTGTTAGCACCCCAAGGATGCGGCGAAGTATAGGTCGACTCCTTCCGAGTACCCAGACAGCTTTATCTCTGTCCGGCCCCCCCACGAAGTCCTTCACCTGCCTGCAGCCACTAACCGAACGCCAGTGCCTCTTCATTGCTTACTCGGTCCACCTGTCTAAAGCGACAGAGACCGTCTTCCTACTTATACCTATCGCCGGCTTCGGGCCACAGAACGGCCGCCCGGAACCGAGCCTTGCGAGATTATTCGCCACCTCTTTCCTCGCTACGCCACAGTGTCCCGGAAGCCGCACTAGTTATACCTCCTTTGTTCTTGCTAGTCTATTGAGGGCGTCAGCCCACTCCTGAACCAGTGTAGACCTGATTCTGGCCGCGCAGACTGCCCGGAGGACTGCCTGGCTATCCGAGAAGATGTACACAAATTTCTCGGGACTACTGTTCACATCCTGTGTATTGGCCACAGACAGGATAGCGTACACCTCTGTTTCGAATGCCGTGGTATATGCACCAAGAGCATAGCTCTCGCGCACCCCCAGGCCCTCGATGCAGTTTCGTGCCCCGGAGGATTGTTGGTCTTTCAGCCGCGGTCCGTCGGTGAAACAGACCAGGCTTGCAGGCTGGAATTCAACCTCATTTTCCCTCCACTGATCCATACTGCGGATCCTGAGGGTGTATGGCCTAGTCAACCTAATATCATTCTCGGCATCCCGCACCTTTATGGCGGAAATCAGAATTTCCTTTTCCACGCCCTTGGCCACTCTTGCATGCCCTATTACTGCCCCCTCTCCGCATCAGTTTCCTCCGTCTCGCATTCTAAGATGCGACGCCATCGCCTCCCTCCTGACAAAGATGGAAAGCGGTGACAGCATCAACAGGACCTCTAGCGCGGACAAGGGTGGCGTCCTCATAGCGCCTGTGATACCCAGGATTGCCAGCCTTTGGAGTTTGGCCAGGTTCCTGCTGGTAGTTTGGTCCACACCCCACCACCAGACCAACGCCCCATAGAGGATTCTTGGCCTGACGATCGCAGTGTAAATCCAGTGAAGGATCTGAGGATTAATTCCCCAGGTCCTCCCTATCCCTCGACGCAGCTCCTAGAGGGTAGCTACTCCCTTCCTTACAATCTATTTGCGACCCTCATGTTAGTTTGGAGTTAAGGATCACCCCCAGATATTTGACTTCTCCCCCCTAAAGCTTAAGGTTTTCCAAACATCCAAACAACCCCTTTACCTTCCTCTTCTTGGTAAATAGGATCATCTCCGTCTTCACCGGGTTCACGGAGAGTCCCAGCTCGCCATACCACCTTTAGATTATGCTACAAGCAGCTTGCATGCACTCGCAGACGACGCCGAAGAATTTGCTGGTGACTAATAGCAGCCCATCATCAGCGTACGGCTGGGCGTAGACGCCGTTCTCGGAGAGCCGCTCCAAGAGTCCGTCCATGACCAGACTCCATAGACACCAATCTTAAGTGGTAAAATTATTTAACAAAGATAAATATCATCTTTACAAAATGAAAATGATACACAAGTTAAACGCTGATGATTCAGACCGCCGTTTACAGTTTTATGAATAATTAATGTTACTCTGCGATGAAGATCCAAATCTTCTTAATAACATTCTCTTCTCTGATGAAGAGACTTTTTGCCTGAATGGGACAGTAAATTGTCACAATTTAAAATATTGGTCAGGAAAAAATCCTGATTGCACTCGACACTCCCACAGTCAACGTCATGACAAAGTGAACGTATGGATTGGAATAATAGGACGGCGTTTCATAGAGCCTTACTTTCCAAGGAAATCTTACAACAGCACGTTACCTAAACTTTTTGCGATTGGATTTATTGCCAGCTCTAAAGGTAGTTTTTTCAAATAATTACGAGGCAGATGTGTCCCATCAAGATATTTGGTTTCAGCAAGACAGGGCGCCTCCTCACTTTGGTGTAGAAGTCCGTCAATATATAGATGTTATATTTCCTGAAAGATGAATAGGGCGTGGAGACGCAATTGAGTGGCCACCGCGTTCCTCAGATGTGGCTCCCTTGGATTTTTTTCTGTGGGGTTATTTGAAATCGAAAGTTTATTTCAACTGGCCAAACAATTTAGAGAAGCTACAGCAAAGAATTTACGCTAAAGTGGACCAAGACCTGACATGAGCACAGTGTACAAAGTGTTTACACTTGTATCAGTCAATGACAAATGGTAGGTAGAGAACATGACTTTTTCACTCCCTTGTGATAGCATAGAAAAGATCAAAAAATGCCATTTTATTAGCATCAATCATTTGCGATTTTTTTTTGTAAATATTTCCATAGTGTAGACTTTGAATAAAATCATTTTTAATGAATTTTCTTTAAAAAAATCACTAATGAGAAAATACCGACTTCTGAATTTTAAAAAAATTTCTTCAATGCGCTAATTAGACCCCCTAGAACGCAAGTAGGTATAGATAGGCGGTTCTGGAACCTCCGCCACCTCCGCCAGGCTACTGCGCCGGCGCGAAGCGCCGGCATGACGTCACAGTGACGCCATTGGGTGGGGATTGGGCGGGGGGCCTGCCACGCCCCTTTTGGGGCGGAGCCCCACCCCGCCCACTTGGGCAGGGCTCCACACCCGACCACACCCTAACTGGCGCGAAGCGCCGGAGTGACGTTTTGGTGACGTCACTGGACAGAGAGCCAATAGGGCGCTAACTTGAGATGACGTAATCCAAAATGGCGGCCAAGATGGCCGACCGGAAGTGAAAAAACTGGGAAATTTAAAATTTTAGCCGGTAGGTGGCGCCACTAATTAAAGTAAGAGGCTTCGCCATTTTGATTTTTGCAAAAAGTGACGTAACAAATATGTCGGTTAGCGCAGGCGCAAACCTAAATTTTTAGTTTTTGATTAAAGTCCTAAGTGTGGGGTGTCGTTTTACTCGGCTTGGCAAGCAGAATTCAAAAATGGTATTTGCGCAGGCGCAAACCTAAATTTTTAGTTTTTGGTTAAGTTCTAAGTGTGGGGTGTTGTTTTACTCGGCTTGGCAAGCAGATTTTAAAAATTTTAGAATATGTGAATGCCCGGCATGCTCGATATGGCAACATAGCAACAACTACATGTGTAGAACAACCTTGACACGTGACAGGAAATGAGTCATATGTTTTCAAATTTGAGAGTGACCTTCGAAAAATATTGTTCTAACAAACATGCCGTAGCAACAACACCGATGACGGTTAAATGAGTTTCAATAACAAGCCAAAAGTGGGGGTATAAGTATATATAAACATTAGGTAGCAAGCAAGTACATCAGTTGTTGTCTGTAGTCTGCGCCCAGTAGTTATATATTAGTGTATTTGTTCTGTTCAACATGTATGGTATGGATGTTAACGACGAACCTATTAATAGCAATGTTTGTGATTGTTATTGGGGCTAAATTGATGCAGCTCTACGTCAGAATATTAGTGATATTAAGCAAGAAAGTAGAATGCTACTGGAAACAAGGTATGCCATTACTCCAGCTCTAAGTGTTGCAATTGGTATATCAAAAGCGGCCGGATTGATTCCAATAATTAAAATTATAAATACAAGCTTATATGCACCAAATACAAATATAACAATCTCATCTGGCTCATGGGAATGGGAGTATTTTATTTCAACATTGAAAAACACAGCTGAAGAGTACTTTACCAAAGCTAATAAGATCTAACCTGAAAATATTGGAATATGTACCATCAAACCTATTAAAGTAGTAGACAGTAAAGGTATATCAATCTCAGATGATTCTATTACTTTTTATTTAACCGAAGACGCAGTTCAACGGCTACTAGATCTGGTTGAAATCATCAACGAAAAGCTGAAGTTTCTAACCGATTTGAACTTTGATATTCGACTTAGTGATTTCCTCTATTGTGTTGCTGATGTTCTCAAATGTGTTAATAAGAAGGAGCTACCACGTGACGAGGAGGTGATAAAGCTTATAAAAGCCATGTTAAAAGACTATGAATCCTCATTCCGAGTTAGTATGTTAGAGTGCTTACACTTTACAAAGAAGCAAGTACTTGATCGTTTCAAAGAAATACACACGATATATAATGACTCATCTTAAAGCAAGCTTCATCATCCTGACAGCACTATGTCAAAATGTGTTGTATATTTACAAACCACCCAATGTAACAGAAGTACGAATTTGTTTCGACACCGATGACTGCATGATATGGTCAGCTCTTACAGCAACAACATATCTAAACAATGATGAACTTATACAACTTTCAATGTACAACATGTCCAAAAGCAAGTCTGAAGTGGTGCATTACAAACTTATGTTTCTGTTTGATGATGGTACACGTGGTGAGACATCTGATTGGAGAACTCTTGTATTAAATAATTCTTACCTGTTTACCTCAAATTATATTTCCATGTTTATATCAACAGGTTTTCTTATGTGTCTTGCATTATTTATGTTAATTTACTTTTGTTTTAAACATTACACTGTACTTAAGGATATGTATCGTAAACATGTTTGTTAATATATCTACTTAAACGAAACACATGTGTTTTATTCATTAGTTAACCATCTGTAGTTAAGATGAGATATTGTGAGTCATGCTCGATACAAGTGAAAAAGAATCAATTTTCTGGACATTTACGTAGTGAAGTTCACAAGGCAAAAGTATGTGAGCCATGGCAAGTTGAACAAGTGCATATGCTTGCTCAAGCTTTTAAAAATAGAGTGGCCACCTATCGTATTAACTTAGATGGTAATGACATAAACTTAGCCATGGATACTGTGAAACATAAAGTGTTTCATCTAATTGAAGCTTCTCTAGCTAAACATAATCAAATTAAAATGAACTTGGAATTGTTTGGATTGTATGTGCTCCAAAGTCGGAATATAAAAGAAATGAAGTCATTCAATACTAAAAACAAAAATGTCACAGTTTCAACTGAGTTTGAAAATATATTTAAGGAATTCAGCAACGAGATTTATACAAAAGCTTTGGAGTTTGCAGAAGCCGAAAGTGGATGGATGTTGCAGCGGCTAATGTTGTTGGAAATAAACATTAATAAACACAGTTTTAAGCCGTAGAGTGGGGTCAACATCTATAAATTGTCGTACACATACTCTGAAGCTCATTCAAAATTTAGTTTTCTTAGAAGTAAGACGTGCTTCAGTCTGCTCTTGAGTATCTAAGTGTTTAGTAGTGTGTTTAAAATGGCTACATTAAATGATGTGTGCTACCAGCAAATTAAAGACAACTTCTGGTATGGTTTATTTGGAGACTTTCAATTAATTATTGATAAAAACACTGGTTATTTTAATGCAACTAAACTATGTAAAAATGGTGAGAAAAGATTCAGACATTGGTTGGAAAATAAGAAAACTAAAGAGTTGATTACCTATTACAACGGTCAGGTAAAGAAACATTTAGGTAGCCAGAATACCGATTACCTAAATATTTCAACCGAAGGTGTCCACTTAGAGTCACATCTAGGGGGCCGAAATTCCGGCCCCCTAGATGTGCCGGAAGCAACATCTCAACTAACACCTACAACCGCTACATACTTGGTGGACTTTGGTGGAACACAGACTGAAAACAACTTGATATCTGGTACATATGTCTTTAAAGATTTGATATTAAATTTAGCCTGTTGGATATCTAATCCTTTCTATGAAAAGTGCAACCAAATTATTTTTGATTTTTTCGTAAACGAATTTAATCAAAAATACAAGGAAAACCTTAAAGAAATTGAAGTGAAATTAATGGAGATAGAGGATGAAGTGCAACGTATGCGAGAAGCAGATGCTAGAGTTACAGAACACATTGAAGATATATCTCCAAAACCAAGCAATCCCGGAAAAATCAGTATGTTTGGTTTACTTTCAAGAAATGAGAAAGACGCTAAGTACCCGTATCATGCTATACGAACCCAGAAGAAGAGTTTTAGAAGAGCCGTCAGAAACTTTAAAAATAAACATCCCGACTCCGAAGTGGTTCTAAACATGTTGTATGATCCAAATTCTATAAATCTCTTTAATAAAATAAAGACCGAAGTAAAATACCTCAAGACGAATAGAAATGATCTGCAGATAGTTGATGTGCCACAGGAGAAGTTTATTCAGGACATTATTGATTTACGCCAGAATTTTTAAATTTTCACTTGACTTAATTGTATGTATGTATGTAACAATATGGAAAAATAAAACACACTAATTTTAATAACGACTTTTATTTTATTCTAAGTATATTAGTACACTAAATATATAAGTAAGTTTATTTAACATCATCCGAATTTATCCAAGAATTATGAGATTTATCAAAGCCCAACCATTTTACATAGAGTTTCTTGCCTTTCTTCCTCAAGATGCGTTCAACCAGATAGATGTCTGTTTGTTTAGTCTTTTGTAGTTCTTCCTCGTAAAATCCTCCACTGATAGGCTTGCCTTGCATGTCTTCAAGAAAGTATGTTACTGGATTTGTGAAATGAACACTAACAATCTTGAATAACTCTGTTGACCAGCGAGGTGTATACCCCTTTTCGAATTGAGCTTTTGCTTTACTTAGACGTACAACATCACCCGCTTTGAATTTATTCTGATCAAACACTTTAATATTTGAATATGTTTGTTTACGGATAGCTTCTTCATTTTTCTTATTAACATCTTTAGGTTTTACACCAGTTGTTCTATGAATTGTAGCGTTGTAGTTAGCAGTGACATCAGGTAGTGTATTTAACCACTTGTAGGAGCCAAACAAGTTGAAATTTTTGTAGATCTTCTCTTTTAAGGTACGTATAACTCTTTCCACTATTGCAGCCTTTTTCACACTATAAGTGCTATAGTGATTGATGTTATATTTTTTCATTAAGGCATTAAATTTGGAGTTATAAAACTCCTTACCAAGATCAAATTGAACGTTAGAGGGCGTTGTACTATTAGCTAAAATATCAGCCATAGCTTTAGTCACCTCTTCAGCATTTTTAGATTTAAGCGGACGAGTCCACACATATTTTGAAAAACAATTGATAACCACTAAAATGTATTTGTAACCAGAGTTTTTGCGATGATAGTCTTGAAACTCTGCCAAATCAATCTGCCACAAGTCATTTAAACCTTTAATTATGGTACGTCTACGTTTGAAGTTGATTCGTGCTGGTGTGTATAACTCATTTATTACTTGCTTCTTAGCATCAGATGGTTCAACTATTTTCCGTTTCATGGTGATGATGGATTTAAGAGTATCCACTTGTTATGTAAATCTTTTAGTTTGTTGTCTATTTCACCCAACTTCTTCTTTAACTTGTTATTCTTTGACAGATCAATGTCTTTTAAAACTTGAGCAGTTATGTCCTTAGCTAAATTTTTCAATTTATTTTCAAATTCGTTTTTTAAATCAACC
Source organism: Tillus elongatus (assembly GCA_964006375.1). Taxonomy (NCBI): domain Eukaryota; kingdom Metazoa; phylum Arthropoda; class Insecta; order Coleoptera; family Cleridae; genus Tillus; species Tillus elongatus. The sequence continues at coordinate 39,252,148 of OZ023264.1, forward strand.
AACTCTGGTTTGTGCACAGCTTCAAGTAAGATGGCAATTATTCTTTCTGTCACTTCGTCTTTGTTTTTCTGATAGTCATCTATCCATGCATCTACAAATTTTTTATTTACACCATCTGTTGGATCGATTGGATCACCAACGTTACACAATCTATGGCTTTGCAAATCAAAGTCACCACTTGTAGTTCTTGGGAAAAGTTCTCTTTCGATGATTTTAAACTTAAAGCGTTTATTGGACTGGGAACGTCCGAACTTATCGATAGACATTTTTATACTAAGCAATAGGTATGTATGTATGACATATATCTAGGTTTACTAAGCAATAACACTGACTTCCTTTAATTCTTCAATGATTGATTGAATTTCGTTGTTATGAGCATTATTACCAGCAACTTGAGAAGCTACTAAAAGTCTAAGTCTATCAACCAACTCATTTATATCATCCCAATAGACATATTCTATTTGTTTGTTATTTTGTATCATATAGTTGTTGCTTACATTCTGAGCTCTAGGTTCGGTTTTTTGTTCTTCATTAAGATGTGTGTCGTAGCCAAAACCTTGTCCTCGTGGGTTTATAACTGGTTTTATTAGAGTCAAATACTTTTCCGAGGAACAACCCTTGGTTCGTGCGTTGGGATCGTAGTTCATTTTATGAACACTAGTTGCTTCTAGAATATCTCTATAGTGTTGAAGATCGTCATAGGTATACCCTCTAGGTGTTTTCATAAATATCAATTCTAGCAGACCTTGTGTTTGCGGATATCTCCTTTGACCTAGTCGTATGTCATTATCAGTAAAGTCCAAGTGTTTGTTGCCAAGACTCCAGCTACCAGTATCTTTAGCGTAGCGAGCACCATACGTTTGATCAATAGTAGCAAGCCTCGGTGGTTCAGTAAAATACTTGTCTACATAATACCGAACTCGTTCAGGATATTGCTCCAAAAATTCTTGATATGCTGGGTTGTTTGTGACAGTTTGTAGATCTGCCTCAAGCTCTTCAAATGTTGGAATATCCTCATCAGAACTTGTCTCTACCTCTGGTTCTGCTTCAAAAACTTCATGATCTTTAAGGAACTCAACTTTGGGTTTCTTTTCTGGTACATCAGCAGAAGCTTCTTCTTCTTTGATTTGTTCAGCCGTTGGTTGCAGTTTAAGTACCGATGTGTTTTTAGATATTACACTTAGTGGTTCAACAATTGGTTTATATAAACGTTGTAGGACCTCATCATTCTCAACTCTACCAAGCTTAAGCATTAAATGTTTTTTTCGAATGTTTTCGGCAAGTTGTAAAATCTTTTTCTTGATTTTTCTCTCTTGTTTACCCATCATCTCCATCTTGCTAAAGTTATTTGTTTTAGATCGTGTTAAGAGATGCAAACAGTTTGGTGGTTTAAGGTGTACTAGCTTCGAATTGGTGGTATGTCTACCTATCTAGTTGTTAGACAGATTGTTAGACAGGTTGTTTTAGACAGGTTGGTTTAGACAGGTTGTTTTAGACAGGTTGGTTTAGACAGGTTGGTTTAGACAGGTTGGTTTAGACAGGTTGTTTTAGACAGGTTGTTTTAGACAGGTTGTTTTAGACAGGTTGTTTTAGACAGGTTGTTTTAGACAGGTTGTCTGTCTTGTTAGATAGTTGGTTGTCCTGCTAGACATCTCTTTGTTGTTGTTGGTTGTAGTCAATTAGATTAATATGTAGCTATAGAATCCTTTTCTATATCTCCCTCTGTGTACTTCGTTTTCTTTTACAATCACCAACACACCATACATATTGTCTTTCCAACACTCACAGCATATATTTTTAAATTGTTTAAAGTCCATATCTGTCGTTACATGATCGTCGTAGATGTGTTTTAAATTGGTTTCGTCTTGTTTGAAGAGAATCAACACATTGGCATTATCACGTATTAGATGTTTCGGTATTCGAGTATATGTTTGACAGAGATAGAACGAATCAATATTCTTATGTCTTCCCATACTAAAGTATGCTCTCATTTTATCCTGTTTGTCACAAGCTACATCATCAAATATAAACACAGAGTTACCCAAGGCATCTGCTGGATCTAATATTTCATCGTTTTCACTATATGGATAGTAACCAACATCTTTTGTTGCCTTCAACACATCCTTTAACATCTTGTATTTAGGTTGATATAGAGACTTTGAATATACATACACGTTATCAAACTTTAAACCATTCGGTTCAAACAATAAACTTAGCATAACATTTGTTTTACCACACCCGCTCGGGCCACATATGATACATCTAACTGTGTTTGGCAAGAGAGGGCCATGTTTTCGTTGTTGTTCTGATGATGTATCAACAACATCGTCTATATTTGTAATAGGTAAGACAGAAGCGTGTTTAATGGTACGCATCTTGACTTAAACTAAACTATATTTTCGGTAAGTATAAACATATATATAGACAGATGCAAGTGAGTCATATAGTTAGTATCAATGTTGGTGTCACAGGGTGAAGGTCTTGTAAACACAGCTATTAACAAGCTGCCTGTTGAGTTACACATACCTGGTTATCAATTTTGTGGTCCGGGTACTAAACTTAAAGAACGTCTTGCCAGAGGTGATCAAGGTATCAATCTGCTAGACCGTGCTTGTAGAGACCACGACATCGCTTACTCTCAATCAAAAGAGTTAAGTGATAGACATCGAGCCGACGAGGTGTTGGAGAATCGAGCTTGGGAGAGAGTTAAATCAAAGGACGCAAGTTTTGGTGAAAAGTTAGCCGCTTGGAGCGTTACAAACACCATGAAAGTTAAAAGAAAGCTTGGTATGGGTCTTGATGTAACCAACTCAAAACCAAAGAAGAAAGTTCCTTTTAAAAACATTCTTAGTCTGATTGGAGAAGTTATAAAAGACAGAAACCTTATTCCATCAGAGAATGCAGTGTTTGATATCGCTCATGCAATTGTTAAACAGATTGGTGGGCGTAAGAATGTATTGAAACCTCAGTTATTCCAATACCTAAAAGCGGAGGCTTCCTACCACTGTTACCTCTTATATTTGGTGGTCTATCAGCTCTTGGTGCTTTGGGTGGTGGTGCTGCTGGTATTGCTAAAGCCGTAAACGATGCTAAAGCGGCCAAACACAAACTGGAGGAAGAAGAACGTCACAACAAAACAATGGAGGCTATCGCAATGGGTAAGAGAGGTAGTGGTTTGAAATTAAAACCGAAATGCAAGAGACTCGGCAAGGGTCTATATCTGAAGAAACAACGTGGTGGCTATGGTTTGTATCTGCAAAAGCCAAAAAACGAATAAGTCGTTTGCCAGCAAGACCTCTAACAGATGAAGATCTTCTGAAATTTGCTGGTAAAATGAAAATCCCATATTTTAGAGGTGTATACATGCGAGATAGTCTACCTCGAAATGGACCACGTAAAAATGAATCGTTTATCATGAATTTACAAACCAACAAGGAGCCTGGTAGTCATTGGGTTGCAGTTAGGAAACGTGGTAACACAGTCGAGTACTTTGACTCCTATGGAAACTTAAAGCCACCAGTCGAGTTGCAACAGTACCTTAAAGACTATACTCTAATGTATAATCATGATGTGTATCAAACATATAATACTTATAATTGTGGTCACTTATGTTTAAAATTTTTAAATAAAAGACTCAAACAGTAACCTCTGTGTATCAGTCATGTCGCAAACCTTTGTGTTGAAAGACCGCAGCTCCCATCTGTCAACAGACTACGATCCACCAATTCAATTGGATCCTGGTGGTAGTTATGCTGTTGCTTTGATAGGTTTTCACACATACAACATCATACCTAACATATATAAAGGTAAAAATAAATTTTATGTAAAAGAAGGAGGTGCTTGGAGAACCATCACGATACCTACTGGTGCATATGAAATAACACATTTGGAAAACTTGCTTCAAAATGAGCTTGTTGGTGCTGCAGCGACACATGAACAAAAGCAACTAGCTTTGATTCTAAGACCTAATCCGAACACCATTAGATGTGAAATAAAATGTTTCACAAGTATCAGTTTTGAAGCTGATGATTCGATTGGGCGAATGCTGGGATTTTCAAAGCAAGTTCTTCGACCAGGTGTCTTCCATGAATCTGATTTGCCTGTTGAAATAGTAGATGTTAAACAGATTCGTATAGAAACTAATATTGTGTCTGGTTCCTACTATAACGAGAAACCTTCACATACGTTATATGAGTTTGCCCCGATGGTTGATCCTGGTTATGCAATCGACATCGAACCTAAGAATCTAATTTATTTACCAGTGAACAAGCAAGAGATTTCAAATATAAGCATCGACATCGTGGATCAAGATTCAGTTCCTGTAAACTTTCAAGGTGAAGAGGTGTCTGTTCGTCTGAACCTTAAAAAGATTACCTAGAATGCTAGTCTTTAAGGATATAAAAGCAAGTGAATCTACTAAAACAAGTTCAGTACAGTCAACCACTTCAAAGTGTACACTTCGCTCCGATAATATTGAGTTCCTTAAAAGTCTTGGTTATCATGTCATCAAAACTCAAAATATTCAAAGACCCCGAGTTTGACGATTCCATTGATCGAGAAGAGCTTCGGTCTTACTATTCGTCAACTAAATCCTTTGGTAACAGTGATGAAGTCGAAATAAACATCAATCAGCAAGATGCCTTTGTATGCCTAGCAGAGTCGGTTCTAATAATCGAAGGTGCTCTGGAACCTTTAGCAATACAAAATGCCGATGGTGAGTGTTATATGTCAAATAATGGAGGAGCCGCTCTGTTTGAATCAGTGTCGTATGAATTAAATAACAAGGAAGTGGAGCGAGTACGAGACCCATACACCACAACAACTATCAAAACCCTGCTTTCGTTTAGCAAGAATGAAGCCAAATCTCTTAGCAACGCCGGAGTGAATGTATCGTCAGATCATATCACCTTAAACGATAACAAGTTTCACTTGCTCCTGCCTCTTTGGTACCTCTTCAGTTTCTTCCATCACTTTAAAGGAGTTCTCTGCGGTAAACATACTTTCCGATTTACAAGAGCTCGAAGTGATGCCAACAGTTATTATAGTACTGGTAGTGCAAGATCTAAAATAACTGTAACCAACATGTTTTTAAAAGCTAAACATGTATTTCCAAACGATAAAATGAAGTTGGAACTGATGGATAAAATTGCAAAAGACACATCTATATTTCTAGCATACCGCAAATGGGACATATATGAGCTACCAGCGCTTAGAAATATTAATAAAGATGTATGGTCTGTTAAAACTGCAACAAACTTAGAAAGACCTAGATATGTGATTATAGCATTTCAAACAGATCGAAAAGATAATGTAAGCAAGAAAGGTGACTTTTTTGATAATATTGGTATGGTAGATCTACGAGTGTTCCTCAATTCAGAATGCTACCCTTATGAATCTATGAATATGGATTTCGAAAAATCTAAATATGTTGAAGCTTACCAGATGTACACAGATTTTCAAAAAAGTTTTTGTTATAAAAACATAGCAGAGCCTCTCCTAAATTATGATGAGTTTAAAGATCGAGCTCTATTTGTAATTGACTGTCAGCACCAGAATGAGTCAATCAAGTCGTCAACAGTGGACATCAAAGTGGAGTTTATGAGTAAAAACAATTTTCCCAATAGAACCAAAGCCTACTGTTTAGTTATTCATGATTGTGTATTTGAATATAAACCTCTAACTGGCATTGTAAGAGCCATTATGTAATATTTTAGTATGTAAGTCTTGTGAATTCATCCTAATAAATTAATTGTGTTTAAATCAGTTGTTTTATTTTCAACCTTAAAATGCTAACATCTTGCTTTCTTTAAATAATATCATCTGACTGAGATGGTAAACATATGACTCATTTCCTGTCACGTGTCAAGGTTGTTCTACACATGTAGTTGTTGCTATGTTGCCATATCGAGCATGCCGGGCATTCACATATTCTAAAATTTTTAAAATCTGCTTGCCAAGCCGAGTAAAACAACACCCCACACTTAGAACTTAACCAAAAACTAAAAATTTTGGTTTGCGCCTGCGCAAATACCATTTTTGAATTCTGCTTGCCAAGCCGAGTAAAACGACACCCCACACTTAGGACTTTAATCAAAAACTAAAAATTTAGGTTTGCGCCTGCGCTAACCGACATATTTGTTACGTCACTTTTTGCAAAAATCAAAATGGCGAAGCCTCTTACTTTAATTAGTGGCGCCACCTACCGGCTAAAATTTTAAATTTCCCAGTTTTTTCACTTCCGGTCGGCCATCTTGGCCGCCATTTTGGATTACGTCATCTCAAGTTAGCGCCCTATTGGCTCTCTGTCCAGTGACGTCACCAAAACGTCACTCCGGCGCTTCGCGCCAGTTAGGGTGTGCTCGGGTGTGGAGCCCTGCCCAAGTGGGCGGGGTGGGGCTCCGCCCCAAAAGGGGCGTGGCAGGCCCCCCGCCCAATCCCCACCCAATGGCGTCACTGTGACGTCATGCCGGCGCTTCGCGCCGGCGCAGTAGCCTGGCGGAGGTGGCGGAGGTTCCAGAACCGCCTATCTATACCTACTAACGCATATATATAGGGTGTTTAAAAAAGATGGGGCAATATTTAAGGGGTTGATTTCCCAGGTCATTTTATGAAAAAAAGTTCCCATAAACATATGTACTAAAATGCATTGTTTCCAAGATACAAGGTGTTAAATTTTTTTGTAAAATAACGATTTTTAAAAAATAATTCACATATCTCCTCACCGATTGTTTTGAAATTTGGCGGCGTTGTTTGTAGTAATAATGGGCTGATTTGACCCTAATTGGATAAAGATTGTTAAGTCCATTGGCATTAGGGGGGGGGACACCTCAACAAAAATTATTGTTCGTGTTTGTGATTTTCTGTATGATAAATGGACATGCCATAAGAAGGTTTTAATTTTTTATCGTGTAAACGATTCAATATACGGAGAAATCTCAAGTGACAAAAAAATTGTAGTTTTAGTTTATTCATCTCAAAATAATATACAAATCATATTGCAGTCAGTGGCGTACATTCTTATGTCACTAAATTTTGTTGAGGTGCCTCTCCTAACGCCAATGGACTTAACAATCTGTATCTAATTACGGCCAAATCAGCCCATTAGTAATACAAACAACGCTGCCAAATTTAAAAACAATCGGCGACGAAATATTTATAAAAAATCGTTATTTTACAAAAAAAATTTAAATCCTTATATCTTGGAAACAATGCATTTTAGCACTTATGTTTATGGAAGCTTGTTTTCACAAAATGACCTGGGAAATCAACCCCTTAAATATTGCCCCATCTTTTTTAAACAGCCTGTATATATATATATATATATATATATATATATATATATATATATATATATATATATATATATATATATATATATATATATATATATATATATTCCTAATTCAGTACAGTTCAACAAAAATTTTGGTAAACTTAGGTACAGCGTTTATAGTAATAGTAGTAGGTATAAAAGTTTGCAGAATAAACATATTTTTGTTGCCAGGACATATTTTCATAGTCAAAGTTAATAGTATTATTTTACTTTACATATATACACCCAATAATGGGAACTATAAATAATGAAACAGTGGATTATTCAAATGAGGTCACTTTGAGGAAAACAACATGTTTGTATATAAAAATATGGTGCAGAGTAGTAGAAGTAATGCTATAATGAAGCCTGATGACAAGAAAATTACTGACAATAAGCAACTTCTATTGTATCTATGATTCACAGCCTAGGAAAATTGAACCTCCCTAAATCGTTAGTGACCGACTATCTACAGAAAAATATAAAAAGTCTTGACGCAGCAAGTGCTTTATGGTAGTGAATTTTCATAAAAATTTCTTAAATACACATACGTGTTTTTTTTTTAAGAAAGAAGTCATCAAATTTTGTTACCAATATTGTTTTTTGGTGTCTACTTAAAGAAAAATCATTCCACTAGTTTATGGTCCCGCACATTACAACACTTAATACGTATGATTATTATTAATAATGACAATGATATCAACTTTATTGCGACAGGTCCCGTGTTTGATTCCCGAGCGGGCCATCGACAAGTTGACCTTGACTGGAAAATTGGTGAACATTAATAAAGAATTGGGAATGAATGTGCCAATGACCTGAAATGTCGCAGCCATTAACAATGATTAAACAAAAATTTATTGCTAAAATAATTAACTAGACACAATTTGATTGTTATTGATTACACTACACCATTTTCTAATTATTATGAACCCTATTGTCTTTTCTTTAGGCCCATGTATGATATTTTCTATAAATAAGGATTGTATGGATTGGATAATATTTACCTGTATTTCCTATCGACACCAGTCGTCTTCATTATATGAAATAATAAAACCGGATTATAACAATTCTGGCATCTGACAGATAAGCAACGCATGTGCAAATCTTACTTTCGTAAACTTAACTTTTCCATATTTACTAGTGATGGGAAAAATGGTTATTTTCTGTTAACAGTTGAAGCCGTTAACGTTATTTAATAATAACCGTTGAAAATAACGGCTCCAGTTATTTTAAACTGGATAGTCGATCGATAGTATCCTACATTCACAAAGCTGTGAGCGAGAGCGAGCACACTAGTATAAATGCATTGTATTTTTACCCCGTTATTTCACGTAGTGTATAAATCTCAAATTTTGTCGATATGAAAAGGAAACAAAGGGTTAAGAAATTATAATAAGCGTGTCGTAAATCTTTTGCCACTCTGAAGTGAAACTTTTAGAAATCAGAAAGGAGTCTTATATTAGTATTTACTTAGATGTTTTAGAAATTATAAACTAGTCATTTTTAACAAATTTATTTTATGAGGGGTCTTTACGTAAATGTCAATGCCACAGCAAGAATCAAGAAATATCATTATTTATCACGTCTTGGGACGTTAGACGTTAGAACTTTTATTGCTACACAGGGAGTGATTCTAAGAACTCCATAACATAACGCAGCTCATAAAATTTCGGTAAAGAAATTTGCCTTTATTCTGTACATATATGGTTTGTTATTACATTATGCTTTTATTATTTCTTAGAAAGATCTCTATCTTTAGTTACATTTTCGGTTCACTGGTCATCTTTATCAGTCGATCAGTCCACTTTTAAAAACTGTGCAAACAATAGCCAACAGTATAAAAAATTGAGTTTGAGTTTAAAAAAAATTGGAAGATATATAGTATTAATTGTTTATTTACTTATTTTAATATTCGTTGTTTTAAAATTAGCGTCAAAAATTTCAAAGGGCTGTAACTTGGAGGAGAAGGGGTTTCAAGAAAAACTTAATAAAAAGACACCCCTTATTTTTCTCCAAAGAATCACCCTGTAAAATTTTTCGCATCAATTTGGAAACACCCTGTATATATATATATATATATATATATATATATATATATATATATATATATATATATATATATATATATATATATATATATATATATATATATTCATTTAATTTTTTATATTTAAATGTATATAGATATTAAAAAATGTTGTATCATTATATTTTTTTATCAATTTGATAACTATTATCAGACAAACGAAAATGACGTGTTAACTGTTTTCTTAGGTAATGTATATAAATTTAAATAAATAAGTACTTTAATTTCACTTGAAATAACCCTATTTTGCGTTGTCTATAGTGAAAGTAATAACACGTTTTTAGAGAAATTCATCTTTTCACCCAACATTTTTTATTATTAAATATTTGGCTTTACATACTAGTTGGAAACTCAACTGTTTCAAAAATAACAGCTTCTCAGTTTAACAGAATAACTCTGTGTAGTAGTGTCCGTAAGCCGTATCCCCATCAGCAACCGGTTAAAGTTAAAATTTAAAATTAAACCGTTTTGTTGTACCGAAGATCGTACGTCCCTAAAGCTGTGAGCGAGAGCGAGCATAAATAATAATATTTAGCATTCCCAATCTCAAGGCTATTCATCCCGTTAAATGATTAAATAGCAGTTGCCGATGAAAACCGATGTTTATTCATCGAACCTAGTTGCAGTAGAACTGAAACAGACACGACTCCGAATTCTAGCTTAGTGTAAAAAGCGTTACTTTTTAAGCCGTTATTTTTATAAATCCATAACTGGTGGTTACAGTTACGGCTCGGTAACCGTTTAAAAATAGCTGACAGTTAAATAACGACCCATCACTAATATTTACAAGAACTAGTTTTACTAACATATTTGACGTTTAACAGCTCAAAGACGGTGTAAGTAAGTTTATGGTATATTTTTGAAATCAGAATAAAGATCATTCAAACAATTTAATAATATAAAGGATATCCAATTTAAAAAATATTATTCTTTTGTTTCCTCTGAAATCTGCAGGCCACTGTACTTTTGATAGCATTTTCAATAAAATGCGATCACAACCATACAACTTTTTAAAACTTTTTTTCTATAGGGAAGGTGATAATAGGGGGGGGGGGTAATTTATAATGAATAACCATGTACATACAATTAACATACTTATGCTTCTTGATATTCCTGAACAGAAACGCCAAATTTAAGCTTCTCAGCTGTGACTTTAAGAATTTGAAGCTCTTGAAATCATTATCCACTTAATCACCCACACAAAAAGATTTTGTACTTCATTCTGCAGCTGTTTCATTTAGGGGTTTAGTAACAAATTTAAAATCATTAGAGCCAAAATCTCGACATTGTCAGTTTTATATAAAGATATACAGTTTGAAACTGACCTGGGATATGGTTCCTAGAGGAAATAGTTTGCGCTCATTTGAAGTTTTTTAGATATCAAAAGTCGCGATGTTCTCGAATTTTCTTAACGAAAATTTGGTGAAAAGATTATTTATGTATTAAACATGTCATTGATTGTTGTTGCCTTTACTTGGTGAAACTGGTCCATACTACATACAGATTTGGAGACTACTTCTCTGGCTTCACTGTTGGGTTAGATGTTCTCGGATGTTGTTCAACGTTTCTGTGACTTGTTTCGCTGCTTAACAGCATTCTAAGACAGTTTAAAATTGAATTAGTACGAAATCATGACAACTACAAATAAATATCTGTTGCTATGTTTTGATATGATGTTTTGATCAAAAAATTCATCAAATTGAAATCAAAATGAAATGCAGATGACAGATGAGACTTTCAAAATGTCTACGTGATGTATGTCAATATTTAACATAAAAATAAAACTAGCCTATAATAACTATGATAACAGTTACAACAATAAAATATCTAAAGAATAGCAGTAATAAAGCAGTCTCTATACAAGGAAAGTATCGACATGCATCAAATCATTATCTTATTAAAACTTTTTAAAAGAATATTTAAATTTATTTTCTTTTACTTATTTAATTAGAAAGAAGAATATCCAAGAAAGGGGAATTCATTAAGTAAGTTTTCTCGTTTAAAACAAGGTAGCTATTTTCGTGTCTGTGCTTTTTGACTTCTAAAGCTTCAAAAAAGTCTAGTTTACGTTTGTCATTACAAAAATGTTGTGGTTGTATGCGGTTATTTAATGTAGGTATATGTTCGGTATCAATAATATGTTTTGCAAATGTAGATTTGTCAGCGTGATTATTCCTAAATGCAGAAATATGTTCTTTGTATCGGGTGTTAAAATTTCTAGAAGTTTGTTTACTTTAGAAGAAGAAGCTAACAGTTGTATAAATTTTCTAGAGTTAATGATTAGAAAGTTAGAAAATAATTCATTCGCTTTTTCAATATATAGGAATCCAACTTACACTGCCACAACCATATCATACGATTCATGTCACCTTTTTTAACAAAAGCTGTCAGCCTACCATTTTATGATACATCGTGCTCTTTCAATACCTATGTCACAAAACAATTTTGAAAAAGAAATTTCAATAATTAAGCAAACAGCATTTAATAATGGCTACCCTGTTAAACTAATAGATAAAATGATCGAGAGAAAAGAATACAAATTAGCGATTAATTTAATTTATCCAAATATTAGAGTCAAAGAAGACAACATATACGTTTCGATAACTTATTTTGGAACCATTTTAGAAAACATATAAAAAAAATTAAACACCTGTACAAATACAAAAGTAGCTTTTAAATCTTACAACACGACGCGTGATTTGCTATTCAACGCGAAAGAAAAATCTTGTTTCTTGACAAAAGCTGGAGTTTATAAATTAGCTTGTACACACTGTAACGCAATCTACATAGGTCAAACTTCTAGAATTATTAACACCCGATACAAAGAACATGTTTCTGCATTTAGAAATAACCACGCTGATAAATATACATTTGCAAAACATATTATTGATACCCAACATAGACCTATAGTAAATAACTGCATAAAACCACTACATTTTTGTAATGACAAACGTAAACTAGACTTTTTTGAAGCTTTAGAAGTCAAATAGCACACACACGACAATAGCTACTTTGTTTTAAACGAGAAAACTGATTTAATTAATTCCCCTTTCTTGGATATTCTTCTTTCTAATTAAATAAGTAAAAGAAAATAAATTTAACTGTTCTTTCAAAAATTTGTAATAATATAATGAGTTGATGTATGTCGATACTTTCGTTGTATAGATACTGCTTTATTACTGTTATTGTTTAGCTATTTTGTTGTTGTAACTGTTATCATAGCTATTATAGGCTAGCTCTATTTTTATGTTAAATATTGACATACATCACGTAGACATTTTGAAAGTCTCATCTGTCATCTGCATTTTATTTTGTTTTCAATTTGATTAATTTTTTGATGAAAACATCATATCATAACATAGCAACAGATATTTATTTGTAGTTGTCATGATTTCGTACTAATTCAATTTTTATCTGTCTGAGAATGCTGTCAAGCAGCGAAACTAGTCACAGAAACGTTGAACAACATCCGAGAACATCTAACCCAACAGTGAATCCAGAGAAGTAGTCTGTATATGGTATTAAACATGTGTTGTGGTCCTCCAACGCGTACTCTTCAGAGTTACAACCTTCACTTAGAGTATTCGTATCATTATGAGCATTTTTGTGTTCTCAAATTGTAAATATTCTGGTTGAAATCCTGAACAAAAGTATTATTAATAGTAACTTGTTCACATTTCGGACACGGAAGACGTCAACCATCAGCGGTTTTCAATGAGGTGTACCATCTGTTGTTTGTACGGCAGCCTCTGTTATGTTCGATAGAGAATGACATCTCCTGTAATCACGCTGTGTCTGTGGACAAAGCCATATCATTTTCTGCAAGAGCGAGCCAGCCAATAGCTAGGACCTGAATACATACATTTTCCTTTAAAGGACTAACCAACTCAGATTTCAGATTCAATTTATATGACATATATTTATTTACGTATAGTATTTACTACCTGCTTTTTGAGTGAAGCAAGAAGTATATAACCACGATTCATCCTAAGGAGGACGCTTTAAAACTAGGAGTTTACAGTTTGTTGATCGTTACATCGAGTTGAATGTATATTCACCGCCTGGCAAAAAGCAAATTTCGCCACAGCGGGAAGCGCCCTCTATGATGGTGATACAGTTCTTTCCGTAATAACAAAAAAGTTTACGTAAAAATAATAAAAACAATTGGTATATTCACCTCCTGATTGGTACATAATTTTTCAAATAATTACAGATGAGTATTTTTTGTTAAATAAATCTAAAACTAATGGAAATAACCATATCAAAACTTATATCATTGGAATAAAAAAAAGCTTTTAAAAGACGTCATAACCAACTATGATTTCCATTTAAGAAAATGCAACTTTGTGTTATCCCTTTATAACCAAGCAGGCCATGAATTTTTTGTTGAAATTATTCTATTCTATGAAAAAATACCTACAAAATGAGGTCTTTGTCCATTTTGTACCGTTAACTGTGACGGAGATATTAAGTAATGAACGAATTGGTCATTTTCGGTTTTGGAGAATTTTTATTTAAAATAATTCGCTATTAGAGAGATACCAATGGTGAGATTTTTCAAAAATGTTTAAATGAGCGCGAATTTGGGCCTCTAGACCTCGAAAGTTGAAATTTATATGTTTGTAAATACAGGCTGTCTCTAAAAGGTGTGTACAAAATGCTACGACAGATTCCTTAGGCTAAAATATGAGGATCTAGCCCAATTTATCGCAGTTCAAAAGTTGATAGTTTTTGAAATACAGGGTGTCGAAATTATTTTTTGTTGAAACTCCTTCTTAGTAATAACAGGATTTGCATGAAATTTGGTATGTAGGGTTTTTTTTTTTTAGGATGAGCAATCCATGTTTGATCATAGTTATTATGTACCTTGCAGATGGCGCTACTAGCAGCTCTTTGTCTGCATTAAAGCTCAACAACTTTTTTCTGCCTCGGTATATCAAATTTCTTATCAGAAATTTTTATTACCTGATATGTTATCTTCAAAAAAGCTATACCTTGTAGATTTATATTTGAAGAGCCGTTTCTGTGATAATCGAATTTAACAGTTTTATTACGTTTTAAAATTCATAATAGGAACGACAACACACTTTATTCAGGCTTAGGACTGGTTCACAACGCTTAAAATTTACTTTGGAGCATGTTTAAGGACCAATCGACTAACAACACTAAAACTTTACTGGCAATGAACAAGAGAAGTCAATAGCAAACCAAAACAGCAAATTTTTATTACATTATTAATTTTTGTATAACACTCTGAGTAAATGCTGAGAATGACTTCCATTTTCGTTTACACAATGATTAATTCTACGGCGAAAATTGAACTGCACCCTATCCATCATCTCTGCATCTAACCGTAAAATGTTAGTGGACTCTGCACTCGCACAATTCTTCTTTGGTGTTTATTGGTCGAGTCCATGGGCGTTAAATCCGGTGAGGGAGGTGGCCAATTTACACAAGCATTGTTTCCTCTGCCGATCCATCGATTCGAAAATATGTCATTTAAATGATTTCACAAACCTACTTTATTCAATCATGACTCACCTAGTACATCTGATCGAGAAGTCATCTTGACAACAAGTACCTAAATAATTTAAAGTAATTTCACAGGTAGAACCTAATTTTAACCAAATAGCATAAAATATGTACGGCGTAGGATATGTAACAAGGCCATTAAAATTAAAATCTGGTATGTAAGGATTGTATTTTCTAACCCTGGTCGCAAGGGCATTTTATTAGTGAATTTTCTTTTAAAAAAATGCATCAAGGAGGAGATACCGACTTTTGAATTTTGAAAACATTTCTTCAAATGAGCGGAAACTAACATGACCCGAGCTGTGTATTAAAATATGCTTGGTATTAGTAAAGCGTGCAGTGCACGATATATACCTCTATAAAGTGTGCGTTTCTCACAGAACGCATGTTGTTTATTTATTGTACATCTTATTATTTCTTTAAGCGTCTCCGTGGCCGTGCGGGAAAGTGGATGACTTTCCAATACGGACTCGGGGGTCGACGGTTCGAGACTCACAGTCGGCGGATGATTTTTCAAATCGCTTTCGTCGTTGAGATCGAGCTCAAGGTGCAAGGTGGAGGGCAGGTTAGTTTACATGAGCAAAAAGGGTCAGCAATGGCCTAATTGCCAGTAAGCATCTTACTTTTTATTATTTATTTGATCATCAATTGAGAAGTAATTTCAATCAGTATCAGATTATAAAAGTGGCTTTAAGTAATCATTTAGTAATTAACTTATATGGAAATAAAGTGTAGATAGAGTTTAAATTTAGTTTGTCATTAATAAGATGTTAAGTCTATATTAATAACTTAAGTAATTGTTGAGGATGTCAGGTTGCAGAAACTAAAGAAAGTGAAGTCTGTTTGAAACAAAATTGATGATAGTTTTAAAGGTGTGTGGGATATTTTTGCCGTTTGCTCACCCAGTAGGACGTCATGCCGGTAGAGACTTGGACTCTCAGACCCGGGTTACGTAACCGCAACACGGTAGTTTTTAGCGGCGTTGGAATATTTGGGTAGGGGTACAGTGGAGCTCACTCTTGGTATCCATTGCACATACTCTTGTCGATGCGTGGATATTGGAGAGGGCACATCGTAGTGAGTTTACCGTTGTGTCCATTGCACTTCGCGGTATTCACAGTGGGAGGCGTCGTTGTCTCATTGCACAATCTGGACCAGTGTAGGAGTTGGGTACTTGGAGAGGGGCATATCCTGGCGAGTACATTTTTGCGATCCTTGCACCTCTCGGTGTTCAAATCTGGCTGTAGGCGAGCACTCTAAGTGAGGCATTGTTACCTCATCGCATACCTGAAAGCCGGCACGGACCTAGTGTCGGGTACAGCACCCAACTAAACACACAGGTTGAATTATTGTTTGAGTAACTATTGTCTGAGTATTTAGAAACATTGTTTAGAAGTAGTTCTGCGGCACTGATGTGCGTTGTTTAGAGTTTATAATGTGGCTCAATGGAGCATTAAGTAGTAACAGCTCTTAATGTTGAAATGGCCCAGTGGAGCTTTAGGTATAAATTGCTCTTAATGGTAGCTTGCTTAGTTGAGCTTTGAGTGTAAATAGTGATTGATGTTGAGTCGCTCAGTGAAACGTGTATTTGGTAAATGTTTGATGAACTAATATTTGAATGCCCCTCGTACATATCAGGTTGTCTGTGACTGAACAATGATGTGTTCAGGTATATTTTTAATTACATGTTTGTCATCATGTTACTGGACACTTTTGGCACCCGCTCTCCCGACTCATTACGCCCGTACCTTAAGCCTTCGCCATCATTTTAATAAGTTATTTTAGCATGATTACCCTTAAGTAGATAACACAACTGCTAAGTAATATATGGACTGGCGATTGATTGTTGAGTTGTTTATGTGGCCGTTAGTTGATTATTATTAGTGAATTTTCGTAGAAAAAAATCACTAATGGGGAGATCCCGATTTTTGAATTTTGTACAAATGTTTGCAAATGAGCGCTAACTGGGACCTCTACAACCCATATCCGGGGTCAGTTTATATTTTTATATCTTTATATATATATATTTTTATTTATATATACAGTGTGGAAAAGCCAAATGGAATAAATTCATTATTTCGGTTACTGTACATTCTTATAAAAAATCCGGAAACACGACAAATTTAAATTATAAATTGACATTATTCAACGTGAAAATGCGATCCCTACCTTCAACCCCCTTCGAATGACAGGTACAACCTCCAATTTTTTAAAGGGAAGTATAGTCTTGTTATATGTCGTTTGAAAGGTCTGTTCATTCTCTATTCAAAACTGTTATCGTTTTCAAGTTTATTGCAACAATTAAGATAGAATAAAATAAAATCCTGTGGTTACCAAAATTCGCTACGATACAATAAAAAACTGAAATGTAATGCAAAATGTAATAAAATGTAAAACACTAAAAGGAACTAAGAATGTGAATGAAGTAGATGTTCAAAATATTCACCGCGAGCTTCTTGGCAACACCCTAATCTTAAATAAAACTGTCTTCTAACATTATTTAACATATCAGGCGTGATCGACCTAATCGCAAGCGTTATTCGTTCTTTTAAGTCATTTAAATCAAAAGGTTTAGTTTTGTACACAATGCTCTTCACATATCCCCAGAAAAATAAATCTAATAAGGTAAGATCAGGTGATCGCGCTGACCATTCTATCGATCCTCGCCTCCCTATCCACCGATTGGGAAATATTGCATCGAGGCACTGCCGGACATTGAGTTGGTAATGTGGTGGTGCTCCATCCTGCTGAAAACATATCGCATTCACTGGAACTTAAGGGTTCCCTGGATCAGAACCTAAATTTGCCAAAGTTGGAATGACATCATTTTGAAGTAATGCCAAATAATTATCACCATTCAAATTACCCTCAATGAAAAAGGGACCAATGATATGGTTTCCAACAATCCCTGCCCAAACATTAACCTTCTGAGGTTATTTCGTGTGTTCTTCTCCCATCCAGTGAGGATTTGTCGTTGCCCAGTAACGACAATTTTGCCGATTAGCATGACCGTTAAGTGAAAAAGTACACTCGTCAGAAAACATAACGTCTTCTAATTGGATAATATTGTTATCCAACATGTCCATCATTCGCTCACAAAAATAAATTCTCCTATCAAAATCGTCTTCCATGAGCTCCTGAGTAGGTATCATTTTATTTTATTTTAATATGTTAACTATCGATGTATGGCTAACATTAAATGTAGTGGGTGCCTGTCTAGCCAATGTATGTGGGTTTTCCACAAATTCAAGCATCACATCTAATTTTATTTGCCTTATATGACCAAACTCGCGAAACTGCTTCTCTATTTTACTAATTCTTCCTTGGGATGAAGGCGGTAAATCAGGAAATTTCTCATGAAATAGGCGAGTTACTTCATGTTGTGTTCGGGTTTTATCTCCGTAACCAATCATTTGTATAACTGTTATTTTATGAATTTTCGTTAATCTAACCATTTCTCAGAATTGAAGTTAACGGAATTCAAACTAAAATTATAATACTCACAATTTACATGACAACTTATAATTACAAAACAATTTGCTTAGGCGTTTTAAACAAACTAACATTGCCTCGGAAACTCTTTAATGTATTTTTAATAGATACAATGTAAAAAGCACATTCCTATGGTTCTTGCTTACTTTCTTATCTTCAAGACCTAAACGGGAAATAAGTTTTGAGTATATTAACTACAATATTGTAATAAGTTTTGAGTATTTTATAGCGAATTTCGTTAACCACATGATTTAATTTTATTCTATCTTAATTGTTGCAATAAAGTTGAAAACGATAACATTTTTGAATAAAGAATGAACAGACCTTTCAAACGACATATCACAAGCCTACACTTCCCCTTTAAAAAATTGGGGGTTGTACCTGTCATTCGAAGGGGGATGAAGGTAGGGATCGCATTTTCACGTTGAAAAATGTCAATTTATAATTTGATTGACGTGTTTTGGGATTTTTTATAAGAATGTACAGTAACCGAAATAATGAATTTATTCCATTTGGCTTTTACACACTATATTCATTTATATATATATATATATATATATATATATATATATATATATATATATATATATATATATATATATATATATATATATATATATATATATATATATATATATATATATGTCACACCGGTAACTCAAAAAATCATACGCCGATTTTGATCAAATTTGGCATGTGCCTTTCTCTTGTAAGTGGCTTCGATAGGTTTGTTAACCAGGAAAATCGGACGAGGTTTTCCGGAAAAATGTTGAGTTTCCATTCGTAAAAAAATTTATCTCAAAAAATAAAAAGCTATTATAACCAAATTTGGTAGGTAGGTTTACTATATAAAAAAGTAATCTACACATCAAAACTTATATTTCTATATTACAAGAAAAAAACGTTATAATAAAATATTTGATGCCAGATCATATATATGAAAATTAACTACCATAACGCACTTGCTGAGTCCAGACATTTTATTATAATGGGTTACTTCTACTGTTTACTAAGAGGGTTGTAACCTTATAACATCGAAGGGTTGCGTTCAATATATTTGGAAAGAAAAAACGGGCCCTTACAGGCAATACTCTTGATTTCTGTAATCACTTCCATAAATAAGGCTTGAACGTTATCCAGTAATAATTAAGTTAACTTGTCTTTAATTATTGCAAGTTGGTAATGGTCATTTATTGTCTGCACAGGAACACCAAACTATAATCCGGTTTTAATAGAGGTGAACTAAAACTGAAGAAACTAGTTTGCGTTTCTGTTCCAGCGCCAACAGGATTAAAATTAGTGGTATTATATTGAAGCTATAAGTTTAGCCATAACCTCATATTAGTATTAGAGCATTATCATCCTAGCAGGATGGGATGCAATTTCATGTTAATTTCACAAAATATTGTACCGCTTTACGACCAGTTATACGACCATTACACACTAAAACAAACTAGAAATTGCATTACCAATTAATTTTTTACTACAAATTGATGTGTCGTAAAATTCCCGGTAGCTAGGATTTTGCTATGTCCGTTTGTTTACAAATTTAAAAGCTTCTTGTATTTTGTATAGATATAAGCTTTAGGGTATTTATTATTGATTAGTTCGTTAAAAATTGCGATTTGTTGCACAATTAGTGCCACGTTTTTTGCTTTATGTTTGTTAAAGGACACAGCCCGCTTTTTAATAAATATAAAATTCTGGTTTTTAATAAGTTTGGTGCAGCCAGTGCGTTTTTTATCGACTGATCATGCAAGTTTTCATTCTTTCAAACAAGTGGACACAGCAAGTGCGTAATGATAGCGAATTTTCATTGATATGGTTTTAATATAAAGTATGTTTTTTGTTTAATAAAAGACATCAGATTAAGTAAAAAATATACACTTTAGAGTAAAAACCATATAATATTCTACGAAAATAATTTTATCTATTGTTTGAGAAAGTACACATATTTCTCGATCTAAAACTTAATATTGTACCTTCCTGGCCTACAAAATCATGCAAGCAATTTACAGAAAGCTACACCTGCCAAGACATAATTATTCACAGAAAGGTTTTTGACAGAAATTCAAAAAAATACCTGAAAATTTTCAATCTATGTGTTTTACAAAAAATTACATTTTTTACACAGACTGTATAGGTAAGTAATGGTACATGAAAATTATATTAAATCTTTTACGAAAATTATTAAAGTTTCTCACACGAAAATTGGCTAAACAGTTTTTTTTTGGACGTAAATTCGCAAACATATTTTTACAATAACTCAGAAAATTATTGAGTAATAGCATTTGGAAATTTGTCAAAAAATTGCGAAAACACGGTAAACAATTTCTGGGAAAAAAGTTACTAAATATTTTCTATCCAAAAATTTGCTGAAGAACTACACAAAATTCAAATTATATACCTAATTTGTAATTAGAATTGAAAATAAATAGCTCGGGACGCAGCAAGTGCGTTATGGTAGTGAATTTTTATTAATGGCTTCGAATTTACAGAACTCAATTTTCTATAAGCTTAAAAAGTTTAGTTTTGGTATGTAGTAAGGTCATTCGTAGGGCAAGATATCCACTGAATTTCATTAAAATAACTTTGTAATTTTCGGAGAAACATTTTTTTTTTCAAAATAAAATTTAAAATTTGAATGACTCAATTTTTTATCAACTTTGAAAGTTGAATTTTGGTACGCAGGAAGGTCTCTCCCAATGCAACATATACAGTAAATTTCATTATAGCCGGAAAACCTCGTCCGATTTTCTTGGCTAACGAACTCATCCAAGCCATTAATAAAAGAAAGGCACTTGCCGAGTTTAATTGAAATCGGTTAATTATTTTTTGTGTTATCAGACGGACACACACACACACACACACACACATATATATATATATATATATATATATATATATATATATATATATATATATATATATATATATATATATATATATATATAAACATATAAAAGAAACTGACCCCATATATGGGTTCTAGGGGTCCTAGTTCGCACTCATTTGAAAAGATTTTTGCAAAGTCTCACCATCGATACCTCTTTATTAGTGAATTTTTATTAATAAAAATTCACTAAAAAGGAGGTGTAAAATGTTTGTTTTTTAACATTGCACGGAAATTTACACCAGCGGAAGTAGCGCAAAATAAAACCGGAAAATTCTCCTATTTTCACTTTTCGCAAGCACTCAGAAATAAGGACGCTATTTCAGTCTGTCACTTTGAATTTTCTTTTGACATTTGCGAAAACAATTTATCAACTACATACTTACTTATATATTTTAAAAATGTGAACATAGATAATCTTATCAAATCGATTATTTCTTCCCTTTTTTGCCCCAAAGTTAGTAAAAATATCTAAATATTTTTCTTCAAACATTTGCTAAACAATCCGATGATCCGATGATCTGATTAAGATTGAATAAAAAACCTAAAAATAATTTAAAAACTGCTCCCTACCTGAATCATGGTATGCAATTATAAATGTCAATATTTCCAAAACTAGAGCCTTTAGGTGTGGGGAGTCTTATACAAAAGTAGAAGTAGAGTGCATGCTCCTTACTTCTGAGACACAAAATACATCGTGTTTGATTTGAAAAAATTATATATATATATATATATATATATATATATATATATATATATATATATATATATATATATATATATATATATATATGTTACGAGAGGTTGAATTTTTTCAAATTTGGCCATTATTTGAAAGTCCTTGAATATGGCATCTTGATTTTGTCGATGAATAACATAAATGATGACCTAGCTAGATGCGTCATTTTAACAAAACTCTGCTATTTATTGGCGTCTTATCACAATTTCCGATATGTGCCAAAAACCTCAAAAATAATTTAGATTAGTCGAAAACGATAAACGATATATTTTTTTTACTTTTGAACATGCATTAGAATTCGATAGAAAATGCAATATTATAAGGGCTGTTATATTAAAAAACAAAGACTTGTGGGCTAGCTTGTGTGTTGTCTTGAATATAATATGTTAACAGATAAAAACTAAAACTGACCCAGATGGGTTCTAGGGGGCCTAGTTCGCGCTCATTTCAAAATTCAAAGGTGGCGGTCTCTTCAATAGCGATTTTTTTTTTTCAAGAAAAATTGGCTAAAAATTACAGACTAACAAACGATATACCATAAACTGTATAATTTAAGCTACTGCGAAAGCTTCAAAAAAGAGTCTTTTGAAATTCCCGCAAACATTTTTAGAAAAAAGAAGGACAATGGCGGTTGACCCTAAAAGCTAGGGCTTTATACAGCACACTTCTTACCGCATTTATTTTACAAACCCCTATTTTTTAAGGTTCTTTGTCATAAAACTGCTAATTTTGACGTTAAAAATCGCGACTTTGGCATTTCAAAAAACTCTGGACGCAGCAAGTGCGTTATGGTAGTGAATTTTCATAAAAATGTTTTTAATAGCAAATATGTGTGTTTTTTTTAAGAAAGCAGGCATCAAATTTGGTTACCAGTATAACCTATATAGTAAAAACAATGTGGCATGTTTCATCAAAATAACTTTATTGTGTGAAAATGTACAAAAATTTCCAAAAGTAAACTTAAAGTGTTCTCGAAAAACACGTTTCTTGGTCAACCTTATAGGTTAATAGCAAATTGGGCTATTCAAATATAAAGCAATTGATCAAAATTGGCTACCATAACGCACTTGCTGCATCCAGCATTTCTTTTCTTACAAACATGCATTATATTTCGATGGAAAATGCAAAAATGCAATAACATAAGGCGTGTTTGATTTAAAAAAAAAGGAAATTTGTATCACCAACGACTTATGGGCCACCCTGTGATTGTAGAAATATTATTTTAAGATGTAGGTCAAGACACCCTATAATTAATATATACAATTTTTTTTCATATCTTATATAATAACAGATATATTGAGCTTTATTGATTTTTTACGAAAATTCGACAAAAATTATATACCATTAAACGATAAACTCTATAGCTAAGGCTACTGCCAAGCATCAGAGAAAGGGTCTATTTGAAATGAATTTTCTGCAAACATTTTAGTAAAATGAAGGACAATGACGGTTGAAACTAAGACTTTAGGGTTTGTAAAACATCTTTCTTGAGACATTTTATTTCTATAGCCCGTATTAGATTCAAGTTACTTGCCTAAATGTTGCCAATTTTGACATTTTAAATCGCCACTTTGACGTTTTGAGGAAAACCCCAATTTATTTTTCTTTAAATGCTTATAACTTTTTTGTCTTTCGAGCTACGTAGCTAAATTTTTGTAGGTAACTTACTCATAAGGATGTAAACCTGAGTATCAAATTTGGTTGCCCTTACTTTGTTAATTCCGGAGATATAAATTTTTTTCGAAAGAAAACACAAAATTTTCCGGGAAAACCTGGGCAGATTTTCCTGGATAACGAACTTATCCAAGCCATTTGCAAAAGGAATTTTTTCACCAAATTTAATCAAAATCGGCCTATTATTTTTTGAGTTATCGGTGTGATACATATATATATATATATATATATATATATATATATATATATATATATATATATATATATATATATATATATATATATATATATATATATATATATATATATATATATATATATATATATATATATATATATATATATATATAAACATATAAAAATTGAAACTGACCCCGGATATGTTTTCTGGGGGGCCTAATTAGCGCTCATTTGAAGAAATTTTTTCAAAATTCAAAAGTCGGGATCTCCTCATTAGTGAATTTTTTTTAAGAAAATTCACTAAAAGAAAAAGTCTGGACGCAGCAAGTGCGTTATGATAGTGAATTTTCCTAAAAATGTTTTAAATAGCAAATATATGTTTTTTAAGAAAGCAGATATCAAATTTGGTTACCAGTATAACATATATAGTAGAAACAATGTACCATATTTCATGAAAATAACTTTACTGTTTGAAAATGTACAAACAATGTTCGAAAAGAAACTTAAAATGTTCCGGAAAAAACTAGTTTCCTGGCCAACGAAGTTAATAGCAAATTGAGCTATTCAAATTTGAGGAATTCAATAAAAATTCGCTACCATAACGCACTCGCTGAGTCCCGAATTTATTTTCCTACAAACATGCATTATAATTTCGTGGTCGAAATTCCATACACTTAATATCAGCTCAGAACTGATACAGACCTGGAGAATCCGTCTGTCTAATTGAAACAAATCATTGTTTAATCTATTTCAACTGAGCAGATTCTCCTGGCTAACGAACTTATCCAAGCCATTTGCAAAAGAAAGGTACTCACCAAATTCGATTAAATTCGGCCCATTGTTTTTTGTGTTAACGGTGTGATATATATATATATATATATATATATATATATATATATATATATATATATATATATATATATATATATATATATATAAGAATTGAAACTGATCCCGGACATGTGTTCTCGGGGGCCTAATTAGTGCTCAATTGAAGGAATTTTTTCAAAATTCAAAAGTAGGGATCTCCTCAATGGTGAATTTTTTTTAAGAAAATTCACTAAAACGATAAAATTTTCGAAGTAGTTACTTCCACATCGTCAATACGCGTGGAAGTATGGTATCGGTGACAGAAATTTAAAAAACTTTTTTCACTCAAACGTCGTAATAAGTGTCAAATATATAGAAAACATGATTTGCAAACGAAGTTTTTTTCTGTCGGTCTGCATGTTAGTAGCCACGATAACTCTAGAACGAATTGAGATATCGTCTTCAAATTTGGCATACAGTTAGCACCGAACAAACGAACGGTTGGGAATGTTTTTGAGTAAAATAATTCCTGTGGGTAGGGGATTTGGTGAAAATCGGCCTATTTTCCGTTAAAATTCCAGTAACATAATGGTTTGTGAAGCAGTCTAAAATTCTGAAATTCTCCAGCGTTTTTAAAAAATTCAAAGACTTATACAAATAATGCTGCAAATTGAATCATAACTTCCATATAGCTGTGATAATTCTCTTCAGAAAGATATTCTCATAGCATTAATTTAGGGCAATAGGAAAACTTTTTCGCTAGTTTAAAAAAAGCTTTTCCAATATGCGGTGACACAAATTGCCATAACAGCGCCTGGGGCTGTAGTGGTACAGATTTTCGTGGTCGAGAACTATTAGCAACTATCGAAGACTGTAGAATTAATTTCTTAGACACAGGGGCTGCAACTCTAGTAAAAAAACACAAGTGGATATGTCTGTTTGTTCGCCGGCTATTTTCATAAATTTGAACGGACTGTTGCTGATGTTTCCCTTGGGTTGGATCATTACGCAACTTTGTTAGAATATTGTTATGATGCTTGTAATAGTAATGACGGTACCTTTGCTGATAGCAATAGTATTGATAATTGTTTACACTCCTTAGGTTATCAAAACATTAAAACTAAAAAGTGGAACCTAAAAAAGGCTGACTGGGAGCTATCTGCTTCGTCAATGGTATATTTGATAGATTTAAATCCTTTGGGACAAAATTTGTCTTATTAATTGTTTGTTGATCTTGTAAACAAGGCATGTGAGTCTTCAATTCCGGAGAAGAAGACACCTCTCAGTAGTAATTTTAATAAGCTATGGTGGAATGAAGACTGTAAACGTAGAATAACCAATGAACGAGAATTCCAAATTATAAATAATAATTGATAAAATTTGGTGAGCACTTTTCTTTTGCAAGTGGTTTGGATAAGTTCATTAGCCAGGAAACTTTTAATTTTTATGTCTCTGAAAGTAACAAATTTAGGGTAACTAAATTTTATAAGCGGGTTTACATCATAACAATTAAACTACCTACCAAAATTTAGACCTGTAAGTTAAAAGAAAAAAAAGTTATAGGCATTTAAAAAAATGGGTTTTACCCTTTAAAACGCCGTGATTTGAAACGTCTAAATTGCAACCATTTCGGTAAATAACCTCAAACGAATACGGGTTATGTAGAGATAATATTGCAAGAATGGTGTTTTACGCACTCTTAAGTTTCAGCCTCAACCGTCATTGTCCTTCAGTTGACTAAAATGTTTCCAAAAAATTCACTTCAAATAGACCCTTTCTTTGATGCTTTGGCATTAGCTTTGAATTGAATTTTAAAAAGATTTCTTCAAATGAGCGCGAACTAGGCCCCCTAGAACTCATATGCGGGGTTAGGTTTCAGTTTTTTATATTCTCATATATACAGTGTGACGTGTTTCTGCGGTAAAGCTCAATATATCCGTTAATACATAAGATACGAGAAAAAGTTATATGCGTTAACCATAGGGTGTCTTGAAGTGTATCTTACAAAATTATTTTGACAATCACAGGGTATCCCATAAGTCGTTGGCGATGCAAACATTCGTTTTTTTTCTGAACACCTTTTATACATATTATTACATTTTAGCATTTTTCATCGAATTATAATTTACGTTTGGACGCAAAATTGACATATATCAAAAACTATGCGACGGCGCTTTCACCAATAGATAACAGAGTCCTATAAAAGCGACGCATTCAAAGAAGTTTTTGTTTATAATACCGTGTGACTAAATTTGAAAATATTTAAATTGCTGTAACCCAATTTTTACAAACGGAACAGGCTCTATTTTGTGTCAGAAGTAAAAGGCATGCCCTCTTCTTCAAATAAAACTTGGCGGCGGACTTAAGTAATGTTCTTATTTCTGACAAATTGTAGCATGAAAACATGAGTATTTTTTCACTTATATTTTTCTTTATTTCCACTGGTCAAACTTATGTGAAAAAAAAATACATTTTCTTTTTTCAATCTTAAGTACGCATTAGCTTTCTTTTATTTATTA
Source organism: Tillus elongatus (assembly GCA_964006375.1). Taxonomy (NCBI): domain Eukaryota; kingdom Metazoa; phylum Arthropoda; class Insecta; order Coleoptera; family Cleridae; genus Tillus; species Tillus elongatus. The sequence continues at coordinate 39,279,385 of OZ023264.1, forward strand.
TTTGAATTTTATGTATTCCTTTGGCAATTTTTTTCTGTAAAAGAGTATTAGTGTTTCGCAGAAATTTTTGTGTTTCCGTAGAATTCGTTGTTGGTAAAATTTTTGTGAAACTTTGGTAATTAATAATAAATGTTTAATATGTTATTGTAAATATAAATGTTTTGGATCTTCGTGGAAAAAATTGATTTTCATAACAAGTTTTTATTTGGAAGTTTCGTCGAAAAGCTTTTGGTGAATATTTTATATCTCGGTAGGTGAAATAGCTTGAAGAGGTTCCTTGGGTAGGAAAATCGGAGGAGTTTTTTCGGGAACATTCTAAGTTCACTTTCTGAAAAATTTTGTACTTTTTCAAAAAATAAACTTATTTTGACGAAATATGGTACATTGTTTCTACTGTACGTAGGTTATGCTGACAACTGAATTGATGTCTGATTGCATTAAAGATATATTTGCTATTAAAAACATTTTTATGAAAATTCACTACCACAATGCACTTGCTGCGTCTACAGATTTTTTGTTAGCTACGTTTCTGCTCTGGGAGCATATTTAAATTAGTTATGTTTAACCAACCAGACTAAGTAACCAAAACTTATTATAAAATGAAAACCTTAAACTTTTGTGTTTTTAGAGAATTTTTCTTGAAACGAAAAATTTGCTTATGAGGAGATCTGTATACATATAGGGTGGCAATTTTCTATATTTTTACATGGGTGAATTTTTTTATTAAAAGGGATAGAAAAAAGCTTAAATAAGCAAAAATGGACAAAATCAGACAGGAAACTCATTCCCGCTTTCGGATTTGATGTACCTATTTTGGTTCCTGAAATATCCTGAAAAATATGAATATCGTCCAAATTTGGAAAGTTAAATAACTCAGAAACTATCGTAGATAGGAAAAAGTTTAAATTTATCATTGTTGGGTGTTTTGATGTAGAATTTAACTAGGTTATCAAAATTCTTATGGCTGTCATGATTTTTGAACGATGACATAAACTAAAAAATTTTTTAAATGGAAACCATAGTTGGCTGTGATCTCAAAAAATAGCTTTTTTTCAGATTTTAACGATATAAGCATTTATAATCTTGTCTTTTTTAACTAAGTGAAAACGCCCAAAAACCTGAAATGTTTAGTAGAAATTACAAATAAGAGGTAGTAGGCGTTGGAAATAAATATGTATTACTATTAGGATAAGGATAGGATAAGAAAAAAAAAAGCGTGAAACCATATCGCAAATAACAAATTATTAATTTGTGTCTAATTTCTTCTTTTCTACTTTCGGCACAAAGCACAGAAGTTAACATTTTATGAAGGAAATTACATATCATAGTAGTAGGCTTTGAACAAAAATGTCATAAGTAATTAATTCAAACGTATTAAATAATTTTAGCTGTTCTTTGCGTTAATGTATGTTTTTTGTGGTGAGAAATTGTAATTCCTAAAAGAGAAATTCAAAATGTACAACAACGAAGAAAGCGATGACATGCTGTTTTTTTATTATGTATGTAACAGAAATAGTGATGCGGCACATGTATTTTGAGAAACACATGGAAAGAAAACAACCAGACAAAAGGCTATTTTCTAAGATGGAAACAAACTTAAAACAAGATGGATCATTCATAAAACCAAGCAATCAAAGATAAAATTCAGAGAAGAGGCTGAAGAAAGAGTCTTAGCCTATACAAATTTTGATTCAAATTCGTCTATACAAGAAACGGCAAATCAGTGCAATGTTTCGAAAAGAAAAGTCCGCCTAATTTTGAAACAACACAGCTTTGTGCCTTATAAATATTATATTGGAAACACATTACATCCTGGTGATGGAGGGCTACGGATACAATTTTATAGGTGGTTACTGGAACAAACAGATAGGAATCCACTTTTTATACAGACCTTTTTTTTCCGATGAAGCGTGATTCAGTAACAATTGCATATTTAATAGACATAATAACGTGTACTGGACTCAATATAATCAGTTTTTGACGGCAGAAAGAAGAGATTAAAGCCGTTTCTCTATTAATGTGTGGTACGGGCTTTTCTCTAATAAAATTATTGGTCCATTTTATTACAACGATGACTTAAATAGCCAAAGGTATTTGTTATTCTTGGAAAACGACTTGGAGAATATGCTCTATGAACTGCCATTAGCAATGTACAGAAAATTGCAATATTTTCAACATGACAGGGCACCTTCTCAAAATTGGAGTACGATGAGTGAATTCGTTAATCGGCGCTTTCGCAACTGGATTGAAAATAGAGGACCAATATTGTGATCAGCACGCTCGCCAGATTTAATACCACCCGACTTTCTTCTTTGGGGTAAAATTAAAGACACAGTCTATAAATCAAGGCTAATAATGTAGAAGATATTCGACCTCAAACATTGACAAAATTATCACGAGAGATAATTAGAAGATGCCAAAAGTGTTTTGAGATAAATGGTGGTCTCTTTGAACAACTTCTTTAAAAATTGTTTCACATTATTATTTTTAAAAAAATCACTAATAGAGAGGTATCGATGGTGAGACTTTGCAAAATTTTGTTCAAATGAGCGCGAACTAGGACCCCTAGAACCCATATCCGGGTCAATTTCAATTTATATATATATATATATATATATATATATATATATATATATATATATATATATATATATATATATATATATATGTGTGTGTGTGTGTGTGTGTGTGTGTGTGTGTGTGTGTGTGTGTGGGTATCCAACCGATAACTCAAAAAATAATTAACCTATTTTGATCAAACTGGGCAAATACCTTTATTTTATTAATGGCTTGGATAAGTTCGTTATCCAAGAAAATCCGACAAGGTTTTCTGAGAAAATTTTAAGCTTTCTTTTGAAAAAAAAATTTTTCACCTAAAATTACAAAGCTATTTTAATGAAATTTGACGGATATGTTGCCTTGCGAAAGACCTTTCTACGCACCAAAATTCAATATTCTAAGTTTATAAAAAATTGAGTTAATAAAATTTGTATTTTGTTTGGACAAAATTATTTTCTCCGAAAATTACAAAGCTATTTTAATGAAATTTGGTGAATACGTTGCCTAAGGAAAGAGCTTACTACGTACCAAAATTTAACTTTCTTAGTGTATAGAAAATTGTGTTATTAAATTTGAAGCATTTAATAGAAATTAACTACCATAACGCACCTGCTGCGTCCCGAACTTTTTTTATTCTATAACAGTAATACATATTTATTTCCAACGCCTGGTACCTCTTATTTGTAACTTCTAGTAAACATTTCAGGTTTTTGGGCATTTTCCCTAAATTAAAAAAACTCTGGACGCAGCAAGTGCGTTATGGTTGTGAATTTTTATTAAATGCTTCAAATTTGAATAACTCAGTTTTCTATAAACTTAGAAAGTTTAATTTTGGTATGTGGTAAGGTCTTTCCTAGGGCAAGATATCCAGCAAATTTTATTAAATAACTTTGTAATTTTTGTAGAAAAAAATTGTTTCGTAGGAAAATTTAAAATTTGAATAACTCAATTTTCTATAAACTTAGAAAGTTTAATTTTGGTACTTAGTAAGCTCTCTCCCAAGGCAACATATTTAGTAAATTTCCTTAAAACAGCTTTGTTATTTTCAGAGAAATTTTTTTTTTGAAAGTCAACTCAAAATTTTTCCGGAAAACCCTGTCCGATTTTCCTGGCTAACGAACTCGTCCAAACCATTAATAAAAGAAAGGCACTTGCGTAGTTTCATCGAAATCCGTTAGTTATTTTTGAGTTATCGGATGGATACATATATATATATATATATATATATATATATATATATATATATATATATATATATATATATATATATATAATATATATATATATATATATATATATATATATATATATATATATATATATATATATATATATATATATATATATATATATATATATATATATATATATATATATATATATATATATATATATATATATATATATATATAAAAATATAAAAATTTAAGCTGACCCCGGATATGGGTTCTAGGGATCCTAGATCGCGCTCATTTAAAAAAAAATTTGCAAAGTCTCACCATCGATACCTCTCTATTAGTGAATTTTTTAAAATAAAAACTCACTAAAAAGATAAGAATACAAATTCTATCGTTGAAATAAAAAAAATTTTTTTTGTGATAACAGCCAACTATTGTTTCCATGTAAAATAATGTAAGTTTGTGTCGTATTTTAGAAATCATGACAGTCATGAGAATTTTGATAATCTAGTTAAATTCTACATCAAAATGTCTAACAATGATAAATTAATACTTTTTTTCTATCTACGATAATTTTAGAGTTATTTAAGTTTCAAAATTTGGACCCTTTTTAGTTTTTCAGGAAATTTCAGGAACCAAAAAAGACACATTACATCTGAAAGCGGGATTAGGTTTCTTGTCTGATTCTGTCTAATTTTGCTTATTTATGCCATTTTCTATATCTTTTAATAAAAAAGTTACCCATGTACAGGGTTAGAAAATTGCCACCCTGTATATATATATATATATATATATATATATATATATATATATATATATATATATATATAAAAAGAATGGCCCGATCTTGATTAAATTTGGTAGGTCCCTTGCTTCTGTAAGTGGCTTGGACAGGTTCGTTAGCCAGGAAAATTGGACCAGTCTTTTCTGTAAAACTTTGGCTTTTTTATATTTTTGGATCTCTGAAAATAACAAAGGTATGGCAACCAAATTTGGCACGCAAGTATCTACTATCAAACTTATCCTACTGTCGAAATTTGGATCTTTAAGTTAAAGAAAAAAGTTATAGGCATTTAAAGAAAAATGTTTCTCGTGCGACTGGTGATCACACAACAACAAAATATTTTGTGTGGTTAACAAAACCAATAGAATATTACATATGAAGGTTAGGTTCTTACGCAAAAAGGTCAAGAAGTAGCAGAAGCCAAAGTCGCGATTTAGAACGTTTGCAATTTTCAGACAAATAATCTGAAACAAATACGTATTATGTAGACGAAATGTTGTAGCAAGTGTGTTTCACAGAGCCTTAAGTTTCAGCTCAACCATCATTGTCCTTCATTTTACTAAAATATTTTCGGAAAATGCACTTCAAATAGACCCCCTTTCTCATGCGTTGGCAGTAGTTTCAGCTATAGAGTTTATGGTTTGATAGTCTATAATTTGAGCAAATTTTCGTAGAAAAAATTTATTTATGAGAACACTGCAACTTTTGAAAAGAGTTCTTCAAATGAGCACGAATCGGTACCCCAAAAACCCATAAAGGGGGTCCTACAAACCTCTTTTGACAATTACAGATTGGCCCGTAAGTCGTTGGTGATACACTCTTTGTAAGATTTTGGGAAATGTTGGTAATTGATAATAAATACTTAGTAAATTATTGTTAAAACGAAGTTGTCGAATTTTTGTGAAAATCTTATTTCGTGTAACATCTTTCTGGTGAATTGGTGTCATTTTATAAAAGAAATTGTTTGCAAATTTTCATAAATTTCTTTTTTTTTCCATTTTGGTCATAAAGCTGTTTGTGATTAGTTATATCTTGCCAGGTGTGTAAATACCTTGAAGAGGTTCGTTGGCCAGGAAAATTGAACCAGTTATTTGGGAAATCTATAAGTTTATTTTCGCAAAATGTTTGTACTTTATAAAACCACAAAGCTATTTTAATGAAATATGGTACAATGTTACTACTATAAAGGCTATACTGCTAACAAAATGTCCTTCTTTTGAAAACAAGACAAATATTTTAATGAAAATTCGCTACCATAATGTACTTGCTGCATCCAGAATTTCATTCTTTATTTTAATTGTTTTTTGCAAAAGACAAAGTTCTTTTTTAATAGAAGGGCTCTAAACTTCCGTAAAAGTAAGTAAAGCTTATATTTATTCAAAATCACCATGTTATGCCAATATATTTTTAACAATGATAACATATTGAGGTCCATAAGACATAAATTCGGTTTTCCATAAATCATCTTAAGGGCACATATATTAAGATAAAAAATATATATCGTAAGTAATACGAAGGGTCAGCGAATGGCCTTTCCGACCAATCAAATACCTCTAGCGGTGCTATCGACCGAGAACCAGTTTTGATGTTTTTTTTACGATCATTTTCATAACTCCTCCTGATAAATTGTTTTATTTACCAAAGAATGAACTCATTTATCGTCTATATTTTGCTACAAGAAATAATGGAGAATAATATAAAAAGAAACCTTGTCTAACCTTCTTTTTCTGAAGTGTCAATTTTTCCTAAAACGAAGGAAAAATAGGTGAAGAGGAACAATAGTCCTTGAATGTAAAGCCCCATCACTGAGTATTCGAGTTCATTCACAAGATAATGTAGGACACAACAAGTTTTTAAAGCTTTAGTACTGCCACAAAAATATTTAAAAGCAAAACCTAAATGCAATTAGGTTTTAATTAGGGTATACGTCGAGTCTTAGGCCTAAAATTTTTTTAGTTGAACATTTAAGTACACAATTACGTTAAATATTAACTGGATATCTATGCTTATTAAGATGGGTACACTGGTTATTAAAAATACACTCAACAAGTTCAAAAGAAATTCCGCAACAATTTTTAAAGTTTTTACCGGTGTTGTTACGTCATTTCAGTTGGTAAAGCTACACTTAAAAGCATAATCAATTGTTTTTAGTCACTGTAACATTTGGGCAATCGGCATTCAAAATATGGTTTGATTTCCGGCGCGAATTGCGAGTTTTGTCAGATTTCTCAGGGGTTGAACATGTAAGGGTTCACCGAACGAGATTCGCGGAGCAACTGCAGATAGCGGTGGCTTAAAGCGTTGCAAAGGTTTGAGCATGCGCTTATTTGATAAGGGTACAGCATATATTTGCTGATTCGCATTTGTTTATTTCGTGTTTTGTTTTTGTTTCATCAGGAGCGCCTTTGATGTTTGAAGGCTGTGTTTGTAACTTTATTCCATATAATGTAATTTTCGGTTATTAATTCTTGGCTCTAGTGTTTGATTTTGATTTAGTAAAGCTCTGGGAACCGTGGTCCTCTTTATATGGTTTTAGTTGTGAAGAGGCTGCTATGTGATCAGACATATTCAAATTGGTAAAAATTTAATTTAGGCAGCAGACGGATCTAAATTTTATCATGGGAAAATGTAGGAACGACCCGTCTTAAATAAACGTTGGGGAATTGCTGACTATATGCCGTAGGTGGATGCTGAATATAATACGATGCTTATCTACCTCTTCTGAGAAATTGAGACTGAGCTTTTCTGAATCGGTTACTCCAAATAGAAATTAAATTTGTTCAGTTATGCAATTATCTTTGTATGCGGCACAAAAACTAATGGGTACCTACATATATTTAATAATAATAATAATAATAATAATAATAATAATAATAATAATAATAATAATAATAATAATAATAATAATAATAATAATAATAATAATAATAATAATAATAATAATAATAATAATAATAATAATAATAATAATAATAATAATAATAATAATAATAATAATAATAATAATAATAATAATAATAATAATAATAATAATAATAATAATAATAATAATAATAGTACACGTGGCAATAATATTACAATTTATGACACTAATACCAATAATAATAACTTATTCATTAAATTTATAAAAAAGTCTGGACGCAGCAAGTGCGTTATGGTAGCGAATTTTCGTTAAATGCTTCAAATTTTTATAAGTCAATTCTCTATAAACCTAGAAAGTTGAGTTTTGGTGGAGTAGGGTATTTACGAGGGCAACCTACCAACCAAATTTCATCAAAATAACTTGGTTATTTTTTTGAGATACAATTTTTGTTGGGAATTTTTTTTTTAATTTTTGTAGTCTCACCATCGATAACTTTTTGAGTTATCGTGTGGATACATACACATATACACATACATATATATATATATATATATATATATATATATATATATATATATATATATATATATATATATATATATATATATATATTCATTTCGACGTAAATTTTACAAGATACAGTACAAATAAGCTTAGGCTTGTGGCTGTATTAAATGATTAAATGTCCAATTTTAAAGGATGGTATCTAAAATTTTTGCAATCTCACTATCGATACCTCTCTATTAGCGAATTTTTCTAATAAAAAAAGCCTAATGTTTTTAATAAAAATTCGGTAATAAGAACAAATCAGGAATGTCCCTACCTAAAATAAAAGAGGTAACAGTACACGATGTTCCCAGGTAGTCACCCATCCAAGAACTGACCACGCCCTAGGTTGCTTAACTTCGCTGATCGCAGGGGAACCAAAATTTCAATTTCAAAATATTTATTCATAATTTATAGGTTAAAATATTACAATATGTTAGGTAGAAAGTTTTAGTCTATAAACAGACAAAACTAGACATCTAACAATATTATTTTACAATTTCCTTAGTATAAACATGGCTCCTATCTTAAGATTTATCCATGGTTTATGTTTACATATTTTGAATATAATAAAGAACATATATGTATTCTTAACAAAAATGCTATCTATCGTTTTTATGTTGTTCCTACTGTGTTTTTAAGTTTGTTAATTTTAATTAGCAGGAAAATTAGGAAAAACCTGCCTTAACATTATTTTGTTTTTGATTTTAAAATGACCAAATTAACTTATAATTATTTACACTACATACATATTTACATTATTCACATTTATACTATATCCTAGATACCTAGGTTTGTTTGGGCTGCCTAATATCTACGGTATTGCCTGTTGTTTGTTGTGGTTCTTTAAGTTCCGAATTTTGTTCTTGAAAATGAGAGTTTATGTTTAAATGTTATATGGAGATTGTCTGTTCTGGTTGTAAGAATTCGTCTGGTTAGTTGGCTGTTTTTTGTATGCCTCTCGTAGAAGTTTTCTGATAAAGACAGTACATATTCCTTGATTAGTGTGATGTTCGTTGTTCTTATCATGTCAAATATTTTTGAGTATCTGTTGCCCCCGGTGATTAGTCTTAAACACTTGTTCTCAAAGACGCTAAGTTTTCTGTATTTGGTATTTGATATGCTGCACCAAACAGGGGCCCCATATGTGATGATGGGTCTAATAATCATCTTGTAAATTAGTAATTTGTTAGTAGTGCTCAGTGATGCAGTTTTTAGTAGGGGATAGACTGTTTTTAGGGCAGCGTGTCCTTTTTTGATCAGTTGGTTAATCTCGCTGTGAAAATTAAGCCTTCGATCGAGGGTTATACCTAAGTATTTTACGTTATCTCTATTTGGGTCTATTTCGGCATTTTCTACCTTTAATTTCTCAAATATTTTGTTGTTTGTGAATTTTCTTGAAAAAATAATAGTTTCAGTTTTGTATGCGTTTTAGGTTGTTCTCCAGGTGTTATAATATTTTTATAACATATTTACGTGAATTTGGTTTTGGGTGTTAGCCACCGGAGCCCAGAATGAGTGGCTGTAGATTGCTTTGTCGTCAGCAAAGAGTGGCAAGTTTGTTTTCGGAAATTGTTGAATGTCGTTTATTTAGAGGCTGAAAAGTTTGGGTCCTAGGATTGAGCCTTGTGGGACGCCGGCATTTATGTTCTTGGTTCCTGATATGGCATTTTCTACCTTTACTGTCATGCTTCTGTTTTTGAGGTACAAATAGATGGTCTTAATTAGCGCATTGGGTATTTTGAGTTTGATAAGTTTATAGATGAGCCCATCGATCCATACAGTATCAAAAGCTTTTTTGATATCCAGTAGGATCATGACTGTACATTCGTTTTTATGAAAATTTATGGTAATGTCGTTAACAATTCTGGCCACCTGCAAAACGGTGCTGTGTTTATTTCTGAATCCAAATTGTTGGTCGATAATGATGCGCTTTTTTCGGTCAATGGTTTCAAGTCTTGCTAGGATGACTTTTTCTACTATTTTACCAACATGTCCGCTATTCTGTCCTTGTTTTTAGTTCACGGTTTTGCCGTCTAACCAGCGCCATCTGCTCTCTTGAGTTTTCATAAATGGCCGACGGACATGTCCGCTATTCTGTCCTTGTTTTTAGTTCGCCGTTTTGCCGTCTAACCAGCGCCATCTGATATCTTGAGTTTTCATAAATGGCCGACGTTCACTCTCGTCTTGTAGTTTAATTACCGTTTTATATTGATTGGATCACACCATGAATCGATTTTCCGACACATTCGGGTGCGTTGTTGTTGGACCTCTAGTACAATAGATGAAAATTCCAACCTTGCCAACCTGTGTATAGCTTTGAATCTAATTTTCAAGAATTAGAAAGTAAGTATGTTGCCATTTTGTTTGTCTTGTATCACTATATTAAGAAAGTTTTTCAATCTCCTTAAGAGTTCTCATGGGGTTTCTGCTTGACTGTGTGGCCTCCTGTTAGGTTTGCTCTGTCAGTTCACTCCACTTCTTTTCGATTTGTAAATTCAATTTCACATTTTGCTTTTACACTAATTAGTCAGCTTTTTCGCTTTTATTCAGTCTGATAATTCACTTTAGCCTACTTTGACTGCATGTTTTTGACTGTAATATAGCTTACGTAGCTTTTTTAACTGTAGCCTGTAGTTTTTTCACTGTATTATTTGGCTTGTAATGTTGCTTTTTGACCTGTTTTACTGTTTGACAGTAGATTTTAAACTTGATGATGTATGTAGAGTTTAAATTGAGATCATTGTGCTTAAACCGGCACAATTGCCTGCCAGAAAACGACGTTTTTTGACAGACCTTTTGTTGCATTTCAGATTTGCCCCTGAGGATGGCTACTAGGTAGCCGAAACGCGTAGGGTTCTTTAACAATAAATTTTGCTGTCTAGAAGAAGCCTTTCATTTAGTATTTAAATTATGTCTATCCCAGATCATGTGACGTTCAGGAATGAACTGTATACTATAATTTCTAGTGATTCTGTACTTTTATAAAGATGTATTATTAATGCTAAAATATCAAATTCAATGAAATTATTGAACGTTTGCAAAGAAGCAAAAATCCGAATTTTTAGTTTCTTAGAATATGTTATGACGAATGTACCTGCTTCCCTGGAATTAACAGTTTTTGTATTTTTTTTAGATTTTTTTAAATTTTAACAACACACCACGAGGGCTTACAGCCTAAATACTATCGTACCGTGGGTGTTGACAAGGAGGAAAGAGGCAACTTGTTAATTATGGACTTGAAGGTTTGGAGGTTCGGAGGAGAAGGAAAAACATGTGCCGGCAAGGAATTCCACAACACAATAAATCTCTATATATGTATATCGTAATTAATGGAGGAAATTGGTTTATTATTGTGCATATCCAACACAACCAGAGCTGTCTTTTCCAATGGCATCTCAGCCACTAGGTTAGTTGGTGAGCACTAACCCTTATGACGTCAGACCGGGTCAGCCATAAAATGTTGTACATTTCATTGTATAACATCGTCATTTAGCATCAAATACTATGAATCAGGACAAGATTGTCAATAGTAATAATCATTGACCGGAGATCGGAGAGTTAATGCAAGTTACACTAATTAAACAATATTATCAGATAAACACAATAGTGCCGGTTAATGCATGTGTATCTAGTATTTACGATTCCGTAGTACATACACATAGGGTCCCTACACACACACATACATACGCACAAACATGACCTAACTGAATTATTGAGCAACCAGCACCGACATTGTTAATTTAGATACGTTTATCTATAAAACAAAGTTAGTACCTTCATAATATATGCAAGTGATTGTTAGTTATAGGCTCATTAATAGACTATATAAATTTATACTCGGAGAAATCATTGATTACTGTTCAATAATTAGTAAAGTTCTACATTTAGAAATAGTGCAGCCGTTGTGTGGGGCGGCGACAACACGTAAGCAAAATAAACTTCCATTACCAGTAGCTGTAGCAAACATTTAAAAATATGATTTTTGTCTTCTTACTACTTTCTGCCTATTATTTCTTTTAAAATCATTTACGTTAAATAGATAGCATTATTTTACAATGGTACCTCGATATTTAGCCTGCGACAAAGCAGTACGTGCAGTGGTTGTAATTAAAGCCCAACCAGCACAGTTGTTTTATAATTCGAATGTTCTGTGGCTATTTTGGTTTATAGGTATTTTATTAACACTTCCAAAATGCCGATTCAGTCTACAGGGCTTTCATTAATTCCCGAACCCCACGTGACCCGATTCTGTCTCTCTCTCTCTCTTAGTGGAATATGATTTTGTGAGTTGGCAGTCAAAAAGTGACCAAAAAAACCACTCGACTAGGGACCCTAAAGTTACTAAATCAATTGACAGTTGACAGTTTAGTCAATTGGCTCTCAATTCCCTTTTGACGGTTATTTTGTATGTATATTGTGCATTTTCAAGTTCGACCAGTGTTTACCTTCTTCAAATAATTTTCTATCTGTTGGACAATAAAAATAAACAGTTTTTATCAAAATTTAGCATTTTCATTGCGTTTTTACGTAAGTTAAAAGTGTAGGTATGCTAAAGCTTTGTTGTTGACGATATTCGACATCGCATGGAACGAAGCCCTACCAAATCTGTTTGTCGGTAATCTGCCCAAACATATTTGTTACGTGTTACACAATACACATTCCTAAAACCGTAAATTAGACGTTTAAAGAATCGGACCTCAATTTGTTTACGTACATTACAAAATTTTGATATCTATACAAAGTAAAAGTTATATTTTATTATGTTTTTAAGTTATTTTTTTAACAATCAATAACAGTAAACCATACATGAACACACTTGCTGTTAAAAATACTAAATAATAAAAACATTTAAGACATTTACTGTTTCACCTTTTTTTACCTAATTTTTATATATTTTATAAAACCCCAAAGGAAATATGATACGACACTGGCAACTTAGGGATTTCATTCATTCAGGTTGTCCAACCGTGTATGCCTGGTTGCCTAACTTAAGCGGTTACGTGTGGTTCGGGAATTAATGAAAGCCCTGTATAAGGCCGCAATAAACACTATTGTGTTGTAGAGAGCTGAAGAATTTCGTAAGTTTAACTTTAAAACTTTTATATAGCAGGACCATAAAATATCTTATAAAACAGTCACAGAATTATCATGAAAAAGTTTCCAGAGCCTACTTATAAGACGTTTCCACCTATAAAACTAATTGTTTTATAGTGTCTTTTTATTGCATTTAGGCGATATTTTCAATTCCCTTATAAACATATTAAGAAAGTGACTTCCGGTGACTTTAATTAACTGCTGTATTAAAGTACCTTTCGAAACAGCTTTTCTCTTAAGAACAAATTGTTGGTTAGTGACCATTAACTTGTTAATTCTGGACTTGAAGGTTTGGAGGGTCGGGGGAGAAGGAAAAACATGTGCCGGCAAGGAATTCCACAACTTTGAAGTCCTCGGGACAAAAGAGCGGGCATAATAAGATGTTCTATGTCTGGTGACCTGGACAATAAAAGGGTGCATTCGCTCCGTTTCCCTGGTAGATCTGTTGGGGGCAGCAGGTGGAGGAACTATGGAACAAAGCTCCTCTGAGTAGTGCCTGTGCAGATATCTATAAAAGAGAGACAGAGGTCACCAACGGCATGTCGGTGGGCAAGGAATGGCAGGCTTTGGGTAAGGGTAGGGTCACCGATGAGACGTATAGCTCTCTTCTGAATGGAGTCCAGGATAGCGAGTGTAGAAGCTGCAGCAGCACTCTAGATGTGGGAGCTGTATTCGAGGTTTGGTCTTATTTGTGAAGTATATGAGATATAGAGATTAGCTGGTGAAAAGTATATGTGAGCCCGGAAGAGGAAACCTAATTTCTTAGCAGCCGCTTCTGCAATTGATATCACATGTTGGTGCCAATTGAGATTTCGATCCACAGAAATGCCAAAAAGTGAAAAAGACCCATTAGTTTGAATAACTTGGTTGTTTATTGTGATGGGCCTAGGGCTGGTGTATCTCTTATGAGAAAGAAAGCAAGACTGTGATTTGATGGGGTAGAATTGTACAAGATTTTTACTTCCCAGTCAAATATTTTTTTGGGATCCACGAAGATAGAACCCTCCATGAACCAGCGATCCTTATCTAATTGGGCTAAAGAGACAGGCTTAGAATATTGTATATTTGAGTGGAGGGTGCTGTCGTCCGCGAAACTGTGAACTGGGTTGGATGTGCTAGAGAGGAGGTCATTGATGTGGTGAAGAAACAAAGTAGGGGTTAAAGCTGAACCTTGAGGAACTCCTGCATTAATTGGATACAGTTTAGAGGAATGGCCATCCACGACAACAGAAATGCTCCGATTGGAGAGGAAATTTGCTGTCCACGTACAGAGTTTTGGTGGTAGGCCATAAGTCGGAAGTTTATTAAGCAGCGCTGCGTGCCAGACCTGGTCAAAGCCTTTGGATATGTCCAGAGAGACAATCTGGGATTCACCGTGTAGTTCCATAGACTTGTTCCAAGAATGGGTGACAAAGGAAAGGAGGTCGGCAGTTGATCTGCGCTGACTGTTTTTCAAGAAATTTTAGTAATTCGGTGTTTATATACTTTTTCATTACTTTAGAGATGACTGAAAGGAAAGAAATAGGCCTGTAGTTGTTTGGAAGCGCTTTGGATCCTTTCTTGGGGACGGGTTGTACTCGAGCAGTTTTCCAGTTACTAGGGAATATGCCTCTATTGTAAGATGTCTGTAACAGACGAGTAAGGACAGGAGCAAGTTCTGGTGCGCATTTTTTGAGAACAATTCCTGGGATCTCGTCTAGGCCAGACGCTTTCCTGGTTTTAAGAGAAGAGAGCATCTTTTGTACCTGTTTATTTTGAAAATGATATCCGCCCCCATGCAATATAAAGGAAGTAAGGAGCTCATAACCCGGGAAATTAAGGTGAGCAAGAGGAGTTGGGGCCTATTAGCCTGGAGAAAATGGTGGACGGAGTTCAGGCTAGAAATTAGGCCAAATATATTCGAGAAGAATATGTAAAATTTTGATGTTGGCGCCCCCTGTACACCCCTCTCCCAGATATCTGAATGGAGGGGTATTTTACCTCCGGAATGTTTTGCACATCATCATTGTTGCTTATAAGGAAAACCGACTCATACACCAGAACCGGAAACGTCCGTTGGGACTTCACCGGCCCCTTGATGCACCAACAATCCCCAATGTCGCGCATCATTTTCAAAGGAACGGAAGATGCTATCTTCTCTTAATACCAGAAAAGCATCTGGCGTTGATGAGATCTCAGCAATTGTCTAAAAAAATGCGCACCAGAACTTGCTCCTGTCCTGACTTGTCTGTTTCATCTTACAATAGAGGCGTATTCCCTAGTAACTGGAAAACTGCTCGAGTACAGCCCGTCCCAAGATATGATCCAAGGTGCTTCCTAGCAACTACAGGCCTATTTCTCTCCTTTCAGCCGTCTCTAAAGTGATGCAAAAGTATATAAACACCGAATTACTAAAATTTCTTGAAAAACACAGTCTAATCCTTGACAGGCAGTATGGATTCCTTTAGTGCAGATTAACTGCCGACCTCCTTTCTTTTGTCACCCATTCTTGGAACAAGTCTTTGGAACTACACGGTCAATTGCAGCTTGTAGCTCTAGGCATATCCAAAGCATTCGACCAGGTATGGCACTCAGCGCTGCTTAATAAACTTCTGGTCTATGGCCTACCACCAAAACTCTGTACGCTGACAGCAAATTTTCTCTCTAACCGGAGCATCTTTGTTGTCGTGGATGGCCATTCCTCTAAACTGTATCGAATTAATGCAGGATCTCCTCAAGGTTCAGCTTTAGCCCCTATTTTGTTCCTTCTCCACATCAATGATCTCCCCTCTAGCACATCCAACCCAATTTACAGTTACGCTGACGACAGCACCTTCCATTCAAATATACAATATTCTAAGCCTGCTTCTTTGTGGATCTCCAAAAAATATTGGACTAAGAAGTAGAAATCTTGTACAATTCAATTCCACCAAATATCAGTCTTGCCTTCTATCTCATAAGAATTACACCAGCCCTAGACCCATCACAATGAGCAACCAAGTTATTCAGAGTAATGAGCCCTTTTCACTTGTTGGCATTTCTATGGATCGAAATCTCAATTGGCACCAACACATCAATTGCAGAAGCGGCTGCCAAGAAATTATGTTTCGTCTTCCGGGCTCGCAAATACTTTTCACCAGCTAATCTCTATACCTTATATACTTTACAAATAAGGCCAAACCTCGAATACTGCTCCCACATCTGGGGTGCCGCTACCGCTTCTACGCTCGCTATTCTGGACTCTATTCAGAAAAGAGCTACAAGTCTCATCGGGGACACTACCCTCACCCAAACGCTGCCATCCCTTGCCCGCCGACGTGCCGTTGGTTACCTCTCTCTCTTTTACAGTTATCTGCACGAGCACTGCTCAGAGGAGCTTTCTTCCGTAGTTCCTCCACCTGTTGCCCCCAACAGGTCTACCAGGGGAATAGAGCAAATGCACCCTTTTACTATCCAGGTCACCATACATAGTACGCTCTTTTGTCCCGAGGACTTCGCAGTTGTGGAATTCCTTGCCGGCACATGTTTTCTCTTCTCCTCCAAACCACCAAACCTTCAAGTCCAGAATTAACAAGTTGCCTCTTTACTCCTTGTCGGCACCCACGGTACGATAGTATTTAGGCTGTGAGCCCTCGTCGTGTGTTGTTGAAATAAAAAATAATAAAAAAAATTGCTGCGTCCCCAACATTTTTAGCTGAGTGCCTTGTTTCGTCAAAAATTTTATTGCGTTTGAATAATCACTTGCGTTTTTTTACAAAAAGTAATTGATTTTCACACAGTTTGACAGATACTCATATACAAATTGCAAGAACTTGGAAGCAAATTGACAATCATGACAGCGCATTTGTTTCATAGTTATATTTAGACGTCACCTCTTATTTTAAAGACTAATTGTAGTATTACTTTTAATATTCTTGTCTCATAGTAGCGACCTTTACAAAAAATCAACCCCTGCTCATTAGTCACACTGCATTTTATATAAAAAAGTTATTAATTAAGTTATATTCGGGTAATCCTCCATTTGTAAACATTAGCTCGTATAAATGAAGTGCATGTGCTCTAAAATAAATCTGTGTCAGTTAATAATCCAGCTGTAGGGTCATTTAGAAGGTGGACATTTATACAATATGAAGTGAAGGGGTGGTGTGCGAATGCAGTATCAATCAAACTGCCCCTCCCCCACTGCATTCAGGCGCCACTTACAATGTGGTTAACCACTGTAACAGCTACGATTACAGATATTAAAATCGTCCCCATTTGAATGATAAATTACGAATGTTAATAACCGTCTAGCACAGAAAGAGGTAGTGAACTCGTCTATTTTTAGCTGCGATCACAGTTTCATTAGAAATGCCTGTGCTGTCAGATATGTTATTACATTAACGACTATCGGTCGCACTGTCAAATTTTGTTACACGACAAATCCATCTAACTGAAAATATGTCATTAAACATTTGAGTCAATTTGAATTGGGCTGGATTATAAATATATTCGACGAGTTCTGTTAACGATTGCTATACAGTGTGTTCCCAACTGGATGTGAATGTATCTCCGTTATCATTAGAGATAGGCAGACGGTTAAATTAACAATTTTGGTAGAATTTCATGCCCGTTCCAAATATGACTTGTATTTTACCCTGCCTCTTTTCGTTTTCCAGTTATTTTGAGAAAAACAAAATTTGCCGATTTCTTCAATATCTAAGTAGGCGTTGATCTGACATGTCTAAGACTTACACATTATCAGGACACTTTTTACAGATTAACCTTTTTGTGCTATTCTCAACTTTGGATTGTCATTTGTTTTCGAGCTATATGTATCAACGTTTGTTTTTATTATCGCAACCATATTGGATTTTCTTCTCATGTGATAGCCTGTGAAAAGATCATTCCAATGATGTACAACATGCATGAGAAATCTTGTAACTACACTGACAATTTTGGGAAAAACCGTTTTGAGGATAGTAGGCTATGAATCCCAATACCAGAAAACAAATGACAAAAAAACGTGTTCAAAAAGCAGTAGGCCAATAGACTTCTTCTTTAACATAATTTTCCGTAATGATTAACGATAAAAAAATATTGTGTATAACTTACAATACTTAATTTGGTAATAATGCTAGGTAATATCATGTGAAGCAGTTTAATAACGAAACACGGCAATAACAAATAGAAACTTAAGCTGTACAGAATAACACAATTAGAAACGAAAGTCAACAAATAATAAAATAGAATCTTAAAAATACACTAAATAGAAAATTCTTCATTATGGACACCGTTTTGTTCAATGCACTTTATACACCTTTTTGAAACATACCTGCAAAAACTCTGGTGAGGTGTTTTGGTTAATATGATTTATAGCTTCCGTGAATATGTTTCGTAATTTATTAATATATTGTGGTGGATCGAAATTACACACATAATTCTTCAGAGTATCCCAAAAATAAAAATCCATGGGACTTCGAGGACTTCAGAACTTCGAGCACACCATTGAACCGGCCCATTGTTACAAATGACACTATATCTAAAATTTTGGTACAAAAATTCTTTGACGATTCTAGCATTGTGAGCTGGACAACCGTCTTGTTGGTACCAAATCTCGTCAAAATTATAATGGACTCTTCTAGTTGTTGGTAAGATATCATACACCTTTCCCCAGTTACATTATTTTCAAAAAAGAACGGACCAACAATGAAGTTACCTGACATTTTTTAATATTAACTGTCTAATCTAGAAATAAAATAACAGTTTTTTTATTTAATAAGCCGCACCAAACATTAATACCAAATCTGTCTTGCAATCGTCGTTCTGCCTTTAGATGGGGATTTGCATTTGCCCAGTAATGCCTATTATGGCGACTATACACACCAAAGTTTGTAAATCTGGATTCGTCAATCCATACTATTTACAAATGAAAATTTTTATCTTGCTGACATTGTCCTTGATACCATCTGCAGAATTGAAGTCTCTTAGGGTAATCGTCAACATTTTAGCCTTGTACGATTGTAGGTTTGTGGATGGTGATGAATTTATTTTAATACACGTTGTACCATGCTTTTTGAAACTTCAATTTGTTCACCATAAAACCAAACAGATTGCGGAGGGTTTTCGTTTGAAACCTGTAAGACGGCATAATGTCTTTCTTCATTTCTAGGCATTAGTAGTTTTTTTGCGTGGAAGCTACCGTCGTTCAATAGATTGGTCACTATCCTGCGATATATTTTAGTGTTTGGTTGTCGTCTTTCTGGGTAATTGTTTTGATTTGAATTTGCAGCTGCCTCAGTATTTCGGTTAGAACGAATGTAACATTTCAACATGTCAAAATATTCTTCATTACTGAACATATTGTTGAATAATATTTAGTAAAAAATTTTAAGCAACGGGTTATATACACCTCAAATTGTTCAGATAATTAAGAACGACAGTATTCTTAATTGTCGCGATAGTGTTATATCCATAGCAACCTTTCTTCTGCTGTTTTTCAGTTGACTTACGTTTAAAAATCAAACAAATTTCAAAGGCGTCTTCGTAAATCATTGATCTGCTTTTTATTGAGTTCTCCTAGTAAATTTAGTTATTTACTAGGTTTACTTATTTAATTAAATATAACATTTTTTTAGTATAATGTAATGTAAAATATCATTTGTAATAATGGGCCGATTCATTGGTGTGCTCAAAGTTCCTATTTTTTATCGTGAGTTATTACGGAAAGTTATGTTAAAAGTAGAAGTCTATTGTTAGACTCTATGGCTTACTGCTTTTTAAACACTTTTTTTGTCATTTGTTTTCTGGTATTGGATTTCATAGCCTACTATCCTCAAAACGTTTTTCTCAAAATTATCAGTGCAATTACAGGATTTTGCAAGCAGGTTTTACATCATTGGAAAGCTCTTTTCACAGGCTATCACATGAGCGAAAAAGACAATCTGGCTGCAATAAAAAACACAAACATTGATACATGTAGCTCAAAAACAAATGAGAATCCAAAGTTGAGAATAGCACAAAAATATTACTCTGTAAAAAGTGTCCTGATAATGTGCAAGGGTTAGACATGTCAGATCAACGCCTACTTAGATATTGAAGAAAAAATAAATCGACAAATTTTGTTTTTTTCAAAATAACTCGAAAACGAAAAGAGGCAGAGCAAAATACAGGTCATATTTGAAACTATCTTAAAATTCTACAAAACATTGCTAATTTAACCGTCTTCCTATCTCTAATAATAACGGAGATAGCAATACATTCCCATCCAGTTTGGAACACACTGTACTACACAGGAATGCACCGGCAACAGCCCCACTGAGTCGAACACTTCTGTGCGATTACCAAAGTTAAGTAGCATCGGTCACGGTTAGAAATTCTATCGGCAACCAGCTAGGAACACCGTGTGCTATTGAAGGCAAAGTCGTACCAGCGAGTATATTTGCTAAAAAAGTTTCCGTAGAAAAACAGCTACACTTAGGTTAGAGTATGTACTTATTTACATTTTACATACGTTGTGTAATTAAATACCCTGATAAATTTTAAGGTGGTACTCAGAAAGATGGCAGGGCTATGCGTATAAGAATAAATTAAAATGATTTGTAAATAAATTTACCATCATGAGGCCTGAAGGCAATATCACCTTGAGCTTGCAACCATTGACTCTGCCTCCAGCATTTGCCTTTATTTCGTTGTAACTTTGCCATTCCTTAGTAGAAGTTGCCTAGAAGCTACCTTCTTGGTGCGCCTTTACTTTTTTTCAAGTATGCGTCCTTAAAATAATGTTTTCAGAAAATGGCTATGCCCCAATTATATCCAGCAATTTAAACCTTTTCTCCCTTAAGTTTATTCAGTTCTCTATTCTCGCATTTGACGGAATTTTTGGTAGTGTTTCTGTCAGCGTAACTTGGCATTTTTCTCTAGTTACATGACATAAAAGCTCCTTTCCTATTCATGTCCTGCTAACCCAAAATGTAGCTTTCTCGTGTCCAACTTCAAACCATTTTTAGCAAAAGAAGCACTTTGTTCAACGATTGATACGTTGCCATTAACATTTCTTTTCTCAGTTCCTTCCACACTAATATCCTATATCAAGAGATGTTAAACCAAGGGAGATCGCAAAGGTAATGTCTCCAAACGGCTGAGGCCTAAGTAAACTGTTTGCGTGGCTACTGGCCACACAGTGGTGTTCTACTCTACACATTTAGAGAAAAACTCACCGAAGCTCCTAAGTCTTGGCTTTGTTTGTAATGAAGCCCTCGCCTGTCGGTACCGGCAAGTAGAAAGTTCGACGACTCATTGGTATTTGAAGACAGCTAAACCTGTCAAAGTTGACCGCCAATGGACGGAAGGGTATAAAAAGTCACGCATGATGTCAAGAAGGTCCGCAAGTATCCAGTTGTGCAAAAAGTGTACAGTTAAACTGAATTTAACGACAAAGAAAAAAGCGGGACTCAAGAAGTTTAAACAAATCATGCGTCAAGATCAGGAGATCACTTCTTTGCGTTTTGGTACCTAAGGTTTCTCGAAACACAATTCTTAGGATTTTGACTAAAAATTTGCAGCATCGGAAGGTGTGCGCAAGATGGGTCCCGTAAATTTTACTCGAAGACCACCAACGGCAAGGCCTCGACTCTTCCTGTGGATTTCTCCGGCGCAATGCCGACAAAAGAAACAATTTTTGGATTCGTATGTTATGGGTAGAAAAACCTGGGAATCCCAGTTCACACTGTCTAAGCTGCGGTAACTCAACAAACTCACAATAACGAGACTTGGCGAAACTACACGAGACAATACGAACACGATATGAGAGGTATATTATAATATCGATACCGGGACGAAGACAATACCCAAATTTACCACAGTGGAACCAGTTTTACGTATTTATAGGGCAATGGACGCTGGACCTGCCTTGATTTGTATCTTTGTCGATCTCGCGACAGCTCTTGATACGATTTCACACAGGAAATTATTGTCAGAACTGAAAGATTATGGTGTCAGAGGTGTAGCATGTAATTTATTTACGTCGTATTTGACTAACAGAAAACAGGATGTCAAATTAAACTGGGTTTTAAGCAAGAAGTCTGTTGTGGAGGCGGCGTTCCTCAACGTTCTGTTTTTGGGCCAATATTATATATATTGTATATAAACGAAATACTTTCCATTGAGCCTATTGGGTTTATTAAAAGTTATGCTGACAACACTGTAGTGTTTTACGAAAGTGAATCCTGGGAGAGCCTGAAGCTATATTATTAGCTATTAAAGTCGGAATGTCAAGCTAGGTCACGAAAGGGCGATCACTTTGCCTTCTTCCCGACCTCTGGTCAAAGCATAGTCCGAGTTCACCTGCTGATCTGCCTGCTGCCTTGAACAGGAATGCCCCTCCTCCTGCGACTTCGTGAGTCTTAACAATTCGCAGAATGGGATCCGAGCTTCTAACGATCTTGCAGCTCACCTCAATGACTTATTTTCCATGTAACCACTCTAAGTTCAGCATTTCCCTACCTGCGAGATGTCTTGGGAAGTGTAATCGAGAAACCGAATAATTATTAATATTATTGTTATTATTATTCATTCCCAGTCACCAATAGACAATATGCTTATTTCAAAAAATGTCAGATGCAAAAGTAATGCAGTGTTTTCTGCTTTGTCCGATCATTTAGGCTTACTATCAAACATTGATTTAAATAAAGAAATCAGAAAGAACAAACTGAGAATATTTAAACAAGAGTTAAAAAATATTGATTGGTTGCAAACAGTCTGTTCAATTCAAGATGTAAATATAACATAATATGTATTTTTATATATCCTTGCAAGCAGTATGACAAAAATATTCCCGATGAAGAGAGTAAGAGAAAATATAGGGAATAGGAAACCATGGATAACACAGAAAATCATATCATATCATCATATATAAAGTACCTAAAGGGAGAACTATCCAAACAAGACTACACTCACATTTTAAAACACACGAAAGAGACCACTCAGATAGCAAGAAGAAACCACAACGAAAAAAGAAAAAAATTGGCACCCAACAAAATCAAAATTATTTGAAAAATAATAAAAGAATATCGCCCTCCAACAATTTCGAATGCAACGTTTTTACGAGGATCAACTAAAGAAGAAAAATTACTATATTAAACAAAGCTAATATGGAATTTATATAAAGGGGTTCAGACATAGACCAAGCAAAACCAACAACGGACAAGATCAAGACAAATTATGTTAAATTTTTCTAAAACCAACAAATGAGCTTGAAACCAAGAAAATAATTTTAGGACTGAAAGACACTACATCGGTTGGATGGGATGAAATAACAATTAAACTGCTAAAAATAACAGCTGGTATAATAGCGATTCCTTCAGTTCACATTTTTAATTTTATGTTTTTGGAAGGAAAATTTCCAGATAAAATAAAATTAGCTAATGTAATAGCACTTTATAAACATGGAAATCCGAGAGTAGTATCAAATTATAGACAAATTGCATTACTGCAGAACATTTCAAATTTTTTTGAGAGAATTATATATGTACGTTTAGTTGATTTCTATGAGAGTTATTCACTGTTCAATGAAAATCAAAATGGGTTCAGGAAACAGAAAACCACAATAAGAACGGTACTTCAGACTCTGATAGGGATTTTTGAGGCATTTAATGGGCGAAACATTTTCTTGGATTCAGCTAAAGTCTTTGATTCAACCAAACATAACATTCTAATAGAAAAAGGTATTTGAATATGGAATCAGACGTATACCCCTACAACTGTTAATGCCCTATCACTCTCAAAAATAACAACGCTTAATTATGCAAGATATAACAGGATATAAACCTAAATTAAAATTATCCACATTAACAAAAGGAGTCCTCCAAGGATCAATCCTTGGACCACTTTTATATATAGTTTATACCAATGACTTGCCAGAATATACAAAAACTACATAAGACTATATGCAGACGACACCTCCATTATTATAAAACGTCATAATAAATTTGAATGCAAAATGAATTAAAATAAATTTTTTCAATGTAAATAATTGTTTCAATTAAATAACTTGAAAGGAAATACTGATAAGGCAGTCCTTGTCCAGTTTGGTACAAAAATTAGGGACATTGATGTAAACATGTATAAACTGATTAACAAATCGTTGTTAAGTCAAAATATGAAACAAAATCTCTTTGATTAAACACCGATGAGACAGACTTGACTGTAAAAGCCATATTATAATAGTAACACCACAGTAGACGAACTCGGCACCCAGAAGACATAGACTTGTGCGGGGGGGGGAGCTTACATACACATGTACACAAAGGAAACTACCCATAACTCATCAAAAGCCGGCCTTTCCACATTCGAGTGAAAAAGACCGACTGTCCGATTACGGAACTGAAACCCGTAAACTCCTAATCCGACTATAAAGGTTACTCACCTCGCGAACTGAGGTATTCGACCTGTTTTGCTAGCCTAACATCAAGAATTTCCACATACACCTACAATTGAGAAAACTTTCATGGTGGGTATCAATTCCAGCTGCACTAGAAGTATATGACGCCTCAGTGGAGTCAATATTGAGATGTAGAGTTGTTTTATGGGTACATTCAACTGACATCAATAAAGTGTTGATAGCACAGAAGAGAAGTTTAAGAGCTATATTTCATCTTCAGCTAAGAAATGACGACCGACGCCCAAGATAAATGGAATGAGGAGGCAATGAAAAAGCAATAGAGGTCGGTCAGTGGCTGTAGGCAGGCTAGGGATCTTGTGGAGAGGCCGGCTCACATTGTCTGCCTTCTTGATAGGGGTCGTTCTGCATTTCGCCGCATCATTGGGGTGCTAATAGGCCACTGTACTCTCAGAAAAGAGCTTACATTGGTAGGTTCGGGAGGGATCCCATTTTCCAGAGATGCGACGAGACAAAATAAATGTCTTACCACTACCTGTGTGGATACGAGGCTTTTGGGACTCTGCGATCAGAATTGTTTGGTTCAAGGACTCTGCTGAGGAGCCAGCTGAGTTCCGTCCAATGGAAGACCGTCATGAATTTTATTTCGAGGTCGAGGTGGGTTGGTGACGAAACCGAAGAGGGGTAGGGCATGGTTGCTGGGTTGCCGGGGTTGGAAGAAAAGGCCCGTCGTGGCCTACTTGCCTGGTCTTAGCCTCAGCACTATTTATACTACAACTACAACAACAACTACTACTACTACTACCATAAATTTGCAAATCGCTTGCATTTATTATTACTATTGTTAAGAATGATATATATTTGTATCTTTTCTGACTGGTCTGCGTCCAGTGGACATTATTTGAGTTACAGAATAAACTGTATAAACTGCATTATCTCGGCTCGTATCATCTTGTGCAAAGCCGCAACGAAACTGTTTTTCTTCTCAATTAGGGCTCGTTCGCGTCTTTGCCGCCCCGATAGCACCGCAGTCTTTGGCTTATTGTGCATGCCCTTTGTCTTTTCTACTCCACCCTTTCCAAAATCACTGTGACTTGAACTAGTCTGCACAGCGATTGGTAGGGTGAAGCTTTATATTGCTCTGTCTCCGGTCTAGACTGTCCGTAGCTCAGTTGTCTTTTGCGGTCCAGGGCTTTACACTCGCACAAGATGTGCTGGGCTGATTCCTCCACCGCCGTAAAGTCTGCACCCCTCGAACCGCCCCATTTTATCTAGGTGTTTCTTGACGGCCATGTGTCCCGTCCTGTTATGTTCTTGTGCTGTCCTCTGCTAAGATTTAGCAGATCCACGGCTCTCTTTATACTGGGTTCCTCAATGACTGATTTCTCATGTCTGAGTCCTGAACAGCCTGCCCAGTACACCTTATGTTCGTTTCTGGCCCAGGATTTAATGTAATTTCCTGGCAGTGCTCTTCGTCACGCCCAGGACCGGTTCTGGTCCAATAAATCGTTCTGCTGACCCTCTATTCTCGAGACTGTCAGCTTCTTCATTGCCTTTGACCCCCGAGTGATCCGTCACCCAGATGTGGGTGACCCCATTCTACCCAACCAGGTCGCTTGTCTCGTCTCGGCATCCACTTGCCAGTCTGGTATTTACCCGTGGGTTACTTAGGGCCTTAAGCGCTGCCTGGCTGTCTGTTGCTATGAGGATACGCTTGTTGGTGTAGCCCTTCCTCTTGTTCTCTCGTACGCAGTGCAAGATGGCGTACACTTCGGCCTGAAAGACCGTTGCATGAGCTCCGAGCGAAATACTGTGACTTACACTCGGTCCTTCCGAATAAACGCCTACCTCCGTCCCACATTCCCCACGGGATCGGTCCGTAAACCAGACAAGCGCGTCCTATGGCAAACCCGCCGTCTCCGCCCACCATGCCTCGCGGTAGCGAATTTCCACTGTAAATTTTTTTCCCTGCAGAGTCGCGGGCTCGCGAAGTCTGATCTCAGCGTGGGTTGATTTTCAGCCTATCATTGCAGGCTAGTCTGTATAGTCCTATCCTGGCCTCCCCATGATAACTAAGAGTAAGTAAGGCACATACAGTAACACCTCCATGGCGGCTGTTGGGGTTGAAATCAAGGCCCCTATAATGCCCAGGCTAGCCATCCTTTGGATATTGCCTAGTTTTTATTTGGCACTGGATTGTGTCACCTAAGGCCACCAGACCAGTGCCGCGTATGCTATTGATAGTCTGACCACTCTTGTGTGCAGCCAATGGGCTATAATAGGTCCTGGTCCCCACGTTTTTCCATATAGGCACCTAGTGATGGATAGTGTCATAACTGCTTTACGCAGTTTTTTTAAGGTGCCCATGCCAGGTTAGCTTAGAGTCCAATATGACCCCAAGATATTTTACCTCCTTGTTCGTTGGGAAGTTTCTGCCGTATAGAGTGAGAGTACTGTGGCTCTCCCACTTCCTCCTTCTCGTAAACAGTCCGCCTTCTCCTGGTCTAGCGTGACCTCAGGAAGGCGTCTGTCAACCACCGCGATCCCGACGCCCTCAGCAGCTTCCTTATACAAGCCAGTCTGCGCCGGTATTCCTGCCCTGGCCCTTTTGGGACGTCTGTCTGTAGTAAGAGGTGCTAGAGTCCAAGTGCGGCCTCTTCTGACTCGCACTCTTCTCTTGAGCCTTTGCTGGTGTCACAACCGTCCACGTCCCGGTCGCCATTTTCTGCGCCCTCCGGAACTTCTTTCTTTGCGCCCCGGAAAGACGCTTGAACTGCAGGTACAGTCCCTTTACCCCTGCACTAAGGTCCTCACTGGTGGAGGGGCCCTCAGTGTCCGCTAACATCGCCGCCCTCCGGTGGAACCCAGCCTACAGCTTGGGTGTCGGGGACAGGCCCGTGGCCAAAGATACCCCCTGATCCCCGTATTTCCGGAATAGACTCAAGGCTCGAGTCTATAGCCGGCGACACTCCTTGAGCCTCATTGGTTTTGGTTTTATTTCTATTTCTCTTCTTCATGTTGTTTCCGCGAGAATGGGGGAAATATCCACACCATCAGAACCCCCTGTGTGGTGCAAGGCGGGTTACTCTGGAAAGTTGCTAGGTGCTCCAGGGGTTCCGTTAACGACACTATCACCCTGGGGCCATCCATCCCTAGGCACAGGTCACGTGATACCGTGGATTGGGGGATATTTCTCGACCTCCACGTCTAGATTCGTTATGTATAGTTATAAGCAGGGTCACTTCGTGCAGGATGCGGGTCTTCACCGCGCATGACGGTCTTGGGGAAAGCCTCATCGATAGCTCATGTTGTTGTTTCAGCTTCCTCAGCTTTCCCCCTGGCTTCCTTTGGCCCCTGACTCCTGGACCCTAACGAAACTGGTTACAAAGAGGAAAAAATACATATAAAGTTGTCTTTACATCTGTATTTGGTACGGAACGGTTTTACCAAGTAAGGGCAACAACAGTTGATGAAGTTTGTTCTTGCAAAAAACACCTGTATTTAAATAACTTAAGTCAACACAAAAAAACTTTTTATATAACGTTTTATCCGCAAAAGACGGTGAGGTTGAATTTAATCTAAGAGTGAAAACTCTTTTCACAAGACCATACATCTCCCGGCTCATATCATATTTTTGTATCAAGCGGAGATAAATGAATATTTTACGTGAGAAACCGAAGGTGTCAGTTTTAGTGTAGGCCTAAAGAGATTATACCACCTCCCTGCATCTCTACCTCAATGTATAATTCAGACGGTGCCAAATAAAGTATAGGTGTAAAGTTAATCCAGATTGATGCGGACGCTAGGATGGACATGCGATCAGACCTAACTGAATTACTGCAGCATTACCCCTTTAATTTATAGCCATACAGATTTAACCCGCTTTGTTTTGGACCGTCCTTTTCAAGTGTAATGGTCAGATTTATGTGTGTTTTGTACGCATAATCACCTGCAATTAATGGCAAATTGCTGTAGAATTTTATCTTATTTTTTTATATTGTTTTAGGCAGTCTCTCGATAATCAATAGGCGGCTATTTATCTTCAAAGCGGGGCCTGAAAAATTTTGGCGGACACGAGCTCCAGAATATTAATTACGGCTGTCCATTTATCAAGTGGAATTATCATTATCGTATTTTGCGAAATGAAATATTTTATTACGGATATTTCGTCGTGTTGGTTGGGTTGTGATTTAATCCATGCTGAGTTCAGTTTTGTGAACTAAATTAAAAGTGAAAATATTCACTCAGATTAAGCGGTGATGTGAAAAATCCTTCAAATTCTATTCACACCCTTTGAATATGGTGATTAGATTTTTTTACGTGTACTGATATGCCTGGTGACATTTAGGATCGCTACGCAGGCAAATCGACGCATCTGTATTATAACAGCTCTCTGTTTGCTGTACCTTTCTATTTTTCACAGTTGCTAGCCGGCACACAAACAAGTCTTTTTTATGGAAATCTGTCTTGATATTTCATTAATTTTTTGTTGAAACAATACGCAAATGTGGGGACCGTGACTTTTTTATCTTGATAAAATTAGCTCGAATTCGGCATCCCGGTACCCATATTCAAGGTTAACTCAATTATATATATATATATATATATATATATATATATATATATATATATATATATATATATATATATATATATATATATATATATATATATATATATATATATATATATATATATATATATATATATATATATATATATATATATATATATATATTATATATGAGTGTGTGTATATATAAACTGTTTGCCATTTAAAATTCCATATGTCATTTTCTTCAAAACTAAATGGAATTTTTGAACATAGTTAAACCTCTTTGATTAAGAACGTGAAAGCCTTGAATTTTGAAAATATTCTTATTACTAGACATGTAGCTATGCACTGAAACTTTTCGATCCTTTAAACGTTGTATTATATTGCGTTTGATGGGGAATTTAATTCCCAATAAATTTGTTCCCACCCATACCAAGTGTAGCATCGCTTACAAAATAAAGAACTCCGTAACTTTTTTAACACGCATACCTACATCAAATGTTTAACATAATTAAATGGGTAATATTGAACCACTGTATTCATATTAGTGAATTTTCTTAAAAAAAATTCACTAATGAGGAGATCCCGACTTTTGAATTTTGAAAAAATTTCTTTAAATGAGCGCTAATTAGGCCCCCCAGAAAACATATCTGGGGTCAGTTTCAATTTATATATATATATATATATATATATATATATATATATATATATATATATATATATATATATATATATATATATATATATATATATATATATGTATCACACCGATAACTCAAAAAATAATGGGCCGATTTTGATTAAATTTGGTGAAAAAATTCTTTTTGCAAATGGCTTGGATGAGTTCGTTAAGCAGGAAAATCTGCCTAGGTTTACCCCGAAAATTTTATGTTTTCTTTCGAAAAAAATTTATATCTCCAGAACTAACAAAGTAAGGGCAACCAAATTTGGTACGCTGGTTTATATCCTTATAAGTAAGCTACCTGCCAAAATTTAGCTATGTAAGTCAAAAGACAAAAAAGTTATAGGCATTTTAAGAAAAATAAATTGGGGTTTTCCTCAAAACGTCAAAGTGGCGATTTAAAATGTCAAAATTGGCAACATTTAGGCAAATAACTTGAATCTAATACGGGCTATAGAAATAAAATGTCTCAAGAAGAATGTTTTACAAACCCTAAAGTCTTAATTTCAACCGCCATTGTCCTTCATTTTACTAAAATATTTGCAGAAAATTCATTTCAAATAGACCCTTTCTCTGATGCTTGGCAGTAGCCTTGGCTATAGAGTTTATCGTTTAATGGTATATAATTTTTGTCGAATTTTCGTAAAAAATCAATAAAGCTCAATATATCCGTTATTATATAAGATATGAAAAAAATTTGTATATATTAATTATAGGGTGTCTTGAGCTACATCTTAAAATAATATTTCTACAATCACAGGATGGGCCATAAGTCATTGGTGATACAAATTTCCTTTTTTTTTAATCAAACACGCCTTATGTTATTGCATTTTTGCATTTTCCATCGAGATATAATGCATGTTTGTAAGAAAAGAAATTCTAGACGCAGCAAGTGCATTATGGTAGCGAATTTTGATCAAATGTTTCATATTTGAACAGCTCAATTTGCTATTAACCTATAAGGTTGACCAAGAAACGTGTTTTTTCGGGAACACTTTAAGTTTACTTTTGGAAAATTTTGTACATTTTCACACAATAAAGTTATTTTGATGAAACATGGCACATTGTTTCTAATATATAGATTATACTGGTAACCAAATTTGATGGCTGCTTTCTTAAAAAAACACACATATTTGTTATTAAAAACATTTTTATGAAAATTCACTACCATAACGCACCTGCTGCGTCCAGAATTTTTTTTTTCAACAACACACCACGAGAGCCCACAGCCTAAATACAATCGTACCGTGGGTTTCGACAAGGAGGAAAGAGGCAACATTTTAATTAATTCTGGACTTGAAAGTTTGGAGGTTCGGAGGAGAAGGAAAAACATGTGCCGGCAAGGAATTACAAAACTTGGAAGTCCTCGGGACAAAAGTGCGGGCATAACAAGATGTTCTATGTCTAGTGACCTGTACAGTAAAAGGGTGCATTCGCTCTGTTCCCCTAGTAGATCTCTTGGTCCCAGCAGGTGGAGGAACTATGGAAGAAAGCTCCTCTGAGCAGTGCCCGTGCTGATGTCTATAAAAGAGAGAGAGGTCACCAACGGCACGTCGGTGAGAAAGGGATTGCAGCTTTTGGGTTAGGGTAGGGTCGCCGATGAGACGTGTAGCTCTTTTCTGAATGGAGTCCAGGATAGCGAGTGTAGAAGCGGCAGCGGCACCCCAGACATGGGAGCAGTATTCGAGGTTTGGCTTTATTTGTGAAGTATATAAGGTATAGAGATTGGCTGGCTTGCGAGCCCGGAAGAGGAAACCTAATTTCTTAGCAGCCGCTTCTGCAATTGATGTGAAATGTTGGGTCCAATTGAGATTTCGATCCACAGAAATGCCAACAAGTGAAAAGGACTTGACTTTGATCAACTTGATGGTCCATTGTGATGGGTCTAGGACTGGTGTATCTATTACGAGAATGCAAGACTGAGACTTGGTGGAGTTGAATTGTAGGAGATTTCTACTTCCCCAGTCTAATATTTTTTGAATATCGACAATTGGGCTTAAGAGACAGGTTTAGAATGTTGTATATTTGAGTGGAGGGTGCTGTCATCCACGTAACTGTAAACTGGGTTGGATGTGCTAGAGAGGAGGTCATTGATGTGGAGAGGAAGCAAAGTAGGGGCTAAATCTGAAACTTGACGGACTCCTGCATTAATTGGATGCAGTTTAAAGGAATGGGCATCCACGACAACAGAAATGCTCCGGTTGGGGGGGAAATTTGCTGTCCATGTACAGAGTTTTGGTGGTAGGTCCTATGCCGGAAGTTTGTTAAGCAGCGCTATGTGCCATACCTGGTAGAATGCTTTAGATATGCCTAGAGCGACAATCTGGGATTCACCGTGTAGTTCCATAGACTTGCTCCAAGAATGGGTGACAAAGAAAAGAAGGTCGGCAGTTGATCTGCGCTGACGGAATATATACTGCCTGTCGTGGATTAGACTGTGTTTTTCAAGAAATTTAAGTAAGTCGATGTTTATATACATTTACATCACTTTAGAGACGACTGAAAGGGAGAAATAGGCCTGTAGTTGCTTATAAATCTATAGGCCCTTTCTCCTTTGGGCCAGTTAGTATGGAATAAGATATTCTCGTCTCTCAAATATATCACAAGTCTTCTATATGTTTGAGATGTATGAACATTTATTTTGAGAGTGTTATTTGTTAGTGTCTTTGAGTACTATTGTTCTTCTGCCATAATGACGGCTAGAAAGTTACTCATGCTATTAAAATCTGTTTCGCCAGAATAAGAATAGTTTGAGGTTTGGACTCTTTTAGAATCTCTGCAGAGTCGTAGTTATCCACGTTTAGTTCATCAGTTGTAGCTAGAGATGAGGACATGTATGTTTTTGGATATGGTGGCCTTTTTGGAGTTTTCTCGTTTTTTTTTTTAATTTCAACAACACACCACGCGGGCTTACAGCCTAAATACTATTGTACCGTGGGTGTCGACAAGGAGGAAAGAGGCAACTTGTTAATTCTAGACTTGAAGGTTTGGAGGTTCGGGGGAGAAGGAAAAACATGCGCCGGCAACTTGTAAGTCCTCGGGACAAAAGAGCGGGCATAACAAGATGTTCTAGGTCTGGTGACCTAGACAGTAAAAGAGTGCATTCGCTCTGTTTCCCTGGTAGATCTGTTGGGGGCAGCAGGTGGAGGAACTATGGAAGAAAGCTCCTCTGAGCAGTGCCCGTGCAGATATCTATAAAAGAGAGAGAGGTCACCAACGGCACGTCGGTGGGCAAGGGATGGCAGCCTTTGGGTAAGGGTAGGGTCACCGATGAGACGTATAGCTCTCTTCTGAATGGAGTCCAGGAGTGTAGAAGCGGCAGCAGCACCCCAGATGTGGGAGCAGTATTTGAGGTTTGGTCTTATTTGTGAAGTATATAAAGTATAGAGATTAGCTGGTGAAAAATATTTGCGAGCCCGGGAGAGGAAACCTAATTTCTTAGCAGCCCCTTCTGCAATTGATGTGACATGTTGGTGCCAATTGAGATTTCGATCCACAGAGATGCCAACAAGTGAAAAGGACTCATTACTTTGAATAACTTGGTTGTTTATTGTGACGAGTCTAGGGCTGGTGTATCTCTTATGAGAAAGAAAGCAAGACTGTGATTTGGTGGGGTTGAATTGTACAAGATTTCTACTTCTCCAGTCTAATATTTTTTGGAGATCAACGGAGATAGAACCCTCCATGAGTCTGCGATCCTCATCTAGTTGGGCTAAAAAGACAGGCTTAGAATATTGTATATTGGAGTGGAGGGTGCCGTCGTCCGCGTAACTGTGAACTGGGTTGGATGTGCTAGAGAGGAGGTCATTGATGTGGAGAAGAAACAAAGTAGGGCTAAAGCTGAACCTTGAGGAACTGCTGCATTAATTGGATACAGTTTAGAGGAATGGCCATCCACGACAACAGAAATGCTCCGGTTGAAGGGGAAATTTGCTGTCCACGTACAGAGTTTTGGTGGTAGGCCATAGCCAGGTAGTTTATTGAGCAGCGCTGCGTGCCAGACCTGGCCGAATGCTTTGGATATGTCTAGAGCGACAATCTGGGATTCACCGTGTAGTTCCATAGACTTGTTCCAAGAATGCGTGACAAAGGAAAGGAGGTCGGCAGTTAATCTGCGCTGACGGAATCCATACTGCCTGTCGTGGATTAGACTGTTTTTCAAGAAATTTTAGTAATTCGGTGTTTATATACTTTTCCATCACTTTAGAGATGACTGAAAGGAGAGAAATAGGCCCGTAGTAGTAGTAGGCTAGGAAGCGCTATCAATCCTTTCTTGGGGACGGGTTGTACTCGATCAGTTTTCCAGTTACTAGGGTATATGCCTCTATTGTAAGATGTCTGAAACAGACGAGTCAGGACAGGAGCAAGTTCTGGTGCGCATTTTTTGAGAACAATTGCTGGGATCTCGTCAAGGCCAGAGGCTTTCCTGGTATTGA
The DNA here is from genome assembly GCA_964006375.1 of Tillus elongatus. Classification (NCBI taxonomy): domain Eukaryota; kingdom Metazoa; phylum Arthropoda; class Insecta; order Coleoptera; family Cleridae; genus Tillus; species Tillus elongatus. The sequence continues at coordinate 39,313,441 of OZ023264.1, forward strand.
GAGAAGGGAGCATCTTTCGTACCTTTCTAGTTTTGAAAATGATATCCGTCATTTTATGCGCAACATTGGGGACTGTTGGTGGTTGAACATTTGAAGCTGGATTGAGAGTATATTTGCCGGTGAACAACGAGGCAAAAAGTTCAGCCTTGCCCAGGGCGGTAGAAACAATTTCATCCCCTGAGACAAGAGGTGGGAACGTGTTCTTGCAGAAATTATTCCCAATAGATTTAGCAAGAGTCCAGAAGGGTTTGCTGCCGCTGGAGCTTAAAAGGGCTTTGTTTTTAATGTGGTTATTAAACGAGTTTTTTGCCTCAGAAAGAATGCGGACAAAGCGGTTTCTTGCGTCGTTAAATGCTTGACGGTTTTCTTCACTGGGATTGTGTAGAAGCTTTTTGTGCGCTTTGACGTTTTACCTTGTCACAGAATTTAGAGAACCAGGGCTTTTGAGTGACTGCAGAGGTTTTCTGTGTACGTAGAATAAATAATTCCATGCCAGCTTGGATAATTTCGGTGACGTTATGTGAGATTACAGAGGGGTCAGGATTAGAGAAGCAGACAGACGCCCATGGAAATGAGGAAAAGTAATCTCGCATTTCGTCCCAGTTCGCGGAGTTGTAGTGCCAAACGATACGTGGGTGTGATGACTGTGTGACCTCGGGTTGCATTGCGCAGGAAGCAGTGACCATGCCGTGATCTGAGCGACCCAGGGGGGCGGTGACTGATATCTTATAGCAGTCAGGATTTGTAGTAACAAGGAGATCCAAGGGATTTGAGCTGTGTGTTGGGTTGCGAGGAAAGTAAGTAGGTTGCTGAACCATATTGGCTAAAGAATTGCTGAGTGCAAAGGCCTCCGCTGCTCTTCCTTGTGGATCGGTTTTTGAAGATCCTAGCCATTCCTTATTATGGACATTGAAGTCACCAAGAATAGTGACCTCGGAGGAAGGATATTCAGAAATCAGATGGTCGGTTTTTTCAGAAAGGTAGTTAAAGGGCTGGAAAAAGTTGTTGTCAGAAGGTAACCGGTAAATGCAACAGATGAATTTAGTTGCAGCCCCAGAGAGAGTTTTATCCATAGTATGTCTTTTCTTCCAGCTTCTAAATTGGGGAGTCTGGTGCAGGGTAGATTGCTACGGAGGTATGCGCACACGCCTCCATGCAATCTAAAGGAAGTAAGGAGCTCATACCCCGGAAAATTAAGGTGATTTTTGGCTGTTTTGGCACTGATTTGAGTTTCGGTCAGGAAGACGAGTTGGGGCCTATTAGCCTGGAGGAAAATGTGGACAGAGTTCAGGTTAAAATTTAGGCCACATATATTCGAGAAGGATATTGTAAATCTCGATGCTGGCGCCCCCTGTACACCCCTCTCCCGGAGATCCGAATGGAGGGGTATTTTGCCTCCGGAATCTTTTATACATGAAGGAGCCATCATCATTTTTGCTTATAAGGAAAACCGACTCATACACCAGAACCGAAAACGTCCGTTGAGACTTCACCGCCCCCTTGATGTAAGGGGTGGTACCTCCTCAGGCGTGAGAAAAATCCTTTACTATCACATAAAGGAAAATTCCACTACCTTGTTGCGAGTTGTCACTGTTTTGTTGGTGTGGGAACATATAGCTGCCTTGTGAATCAACAGTCAGTTATTAGTGGCGGTTCGATTAATTTAATATAATATATTAAGTCTGCGTTAGAAATAAACTAATATTCCTACTTGATTTCAGTGTATTATTTTACAGTCAGTTATCAACAAGCGATAGGATTATTGCCTGCCGGCTCACACCCACTCACTCGTAACGATAAACTCGAACCCTCTATATGTATTAAAAACTTTTAATAACCACTGTACTTGCTACGTATGTGTCTTTAACATTTTTGTTATCTATGCTTTACCCCTTTGAAGCAAAGTGGACAGACAGAAACCACTTACCTAATGTTTTTTTTTCTCTATATGTAGACTGGATTTACAGTGAAACCACACTTCCTACTTGGGTACTAGTGGGCCATCTATTGATCTCCATTGCAAGTTTGCAATTGGCGAACACTGTATTGCTAGTATTCGTTAGAATTTGTCAAAGAAACCACGTTTTATGAATTATTTCGTTTTTTTATCCACATTTCCGTAAAAAGTCTTAAACTACTCCGTTTTTTTTTTGGACGATTGTGTTACTGAGGCACTAATAGAAAGGTAAGAATACTTGTTTTAAATAGTTTATTGTTTTTACTTTGTCAATCGTATATGGTTTTGCGGCGAAACCAGTGTGCTTGCAGTAAAATAAATTTGTTTTTGTTGACCGGATATGGTTTCGCGGCGAAACCAGTGTGCGTGCAATGCACTAAAGTAAATTTGTTTAGGTTAGGATGGAAAATCAAATTGATTTGTCGCAAGTGATGAAAAAACAAATCGATTTGTCAAAACTAACCTCGGATGAAGCTTACGCTCTGCTTGATGAAATTTCTTTTGATGGAGAGTCAGTAATAAGCGAATATGAGGAAGAAGAGGAAGAAATGATTGAAGACATCATTGAAAATAATGAAACTACCGAAGCGATTGCTCAGGACACTATTTTGAGTGACGAAGATTTGGCAATTGGGAGCGACATAGATGACGACCCAGGCGATTTAGAGGATGATATGCCACTTATCCACTTTGTGAACTGGAGAAAACAAGAAATCTAAATCATTTTCAGCAACTAACTGGTCCCAGCTCTGATGTACCACCTGATGTCACAAAAACTATAGATTTCTTCTTGTTTATTTTTAGCGATGCTATTCGTCTGGTTACAGAACAAACAAACTTGTATGCCACCCAAGAAAAAAGAAACTTTCCGACAACTGAGGAGGCAATGAAAATTTTTATAGCGGTAAATTTGATCATGGGTATAAAAAAGTCTCCCTCCTTTCGCGATTACTGGTCTTCGCGTCCAGAACTACGTGATGATTTCATAGCATCAAAAATAGTCGTAAACCGTTTTGGCTCCCTGCTAACTAGCCTCCATTGCAATGACAATGCCACAATGGCAAAAGAATGGGAGCCCGGTTTTGATCAATTGTTTAAAATCAGACCATACATTGAACTCCTAAAGAAAAACTTCCAGAAATATTATTTCCCATCAAAAGAAGTGTCAGTTGATGAAAGCATGGTGAAGTTCAAAGGCCGAATAGCTTTCAAGCAATATATGCCACAGAAATCTGTAAAAAGGGGGTTTAAAATCTGGGCGTGCGCCGATAAAGAAGGTTATCTAAGTAATTTTGAATTATATACAGGAAAGCAACAAGATAAATCTGAGAAAGGTTTAGGTGAACGGGTAGTGCTTGACATGACTAAGGGTCTCGAAGGAAAAGGACACCGCGCTTACTTTGATAACTATTTCACAACAACTGACCTTTTACTTTCTTTACAAGAAAATAAATTCTACGCGTGTGGAACTGTACGCGCAAACAGAAAAAATCTTCCCACTGGATTGAAAGGCGATAAGGAAATGAATCGAGGTGATTTTGATTGGGCAGTTTATAGAGACAAAGTATCTTGTATCAAGTCGAAGGACAAAAGAACTATTCAGATGTTCTCTACTATGCATTATCCTACAGATCAAACTAAAGCGAATAAAAGGGAGAAAGATGGAAGTATGACTGAAGTCAATTGCCCTAAAGCAGTTGTAGACTACCGAAGGTATATGGGTGGAGTTGACAAAGCTAATATGATGAAATCTCACTACGCCATCGATCGGAAATCCCGAAAATGGTACCACCGTCTATTTTGACATTTTCTCGATACATCAGTAGTCAACTCATATATAATATTCAAACGGAGGACCAAAAGTGCTATGAGCCTTAAAATTTTCCGATGTGAAGTAATACTGAGTTTGATTTGGGCTTCCGTTTCAAGAGGCTCTTGTGGAAGGCCATCTTCTACTGAAAAAGTTGTATCCAGATTCAATCCTTATATACCAGTAGATCAACGGCGTGATCAAGCAAAACATTTACCTGTGCACGGAACATCAAGACGCTGTGCTCAGTGTAGTACGGCCGAAAAACCTCATCGAACCAGATGGAGCTGCATACAGTGTAAAGTCGGGTTGTGTTTGCTGGCAAAAAGAAACTGTTTTCTAACTTATCATCAATAATATAAAATATATGTAATCTTTCGATTTTGTATGTGTTCACTTGCATTGTGGTTTCATGGCGAAACCACTTGCAAAAGTTAAAATAAATGTTTTTTTGCAACAAAGAAGTGTACTACGTCATTTTTCTACACATTAAGATGATATATACCAAATGTCATTAGAATTGGAAATAACATTGAAATTCGTGCTTCAAAGAGCTAAAGTTTGTAAGTATTTTAGCTCAATATTCCAACAGGGCAATATGTTTCAATTAATCTAATTAGAAAATTTTGCTTGTGTTACGTCAAATAAATTTTTCTAGAAGATTCTTTTAAGAGCTATACAGTTTACAGCTGCATTTTATTCTTCAAGCAGTTGAGCATTTATGTATCGATTTTCCCAATTGCGAGCGATGGGAATGGGGTAGTAAGGAGTTTTTATACCGGCGAAACCGGAATTAATTAAAAGGATGCCATCAGGATTTCTTTAAAAAGTAAGACCGACCATTCAAAAGTCAGCTAAATTAAAGAGTAACAATTTGTCTAATTTCTTCTAGAGACATAATTGTTAAAAGGGCACAGGAAAGGGAACTTGGAAGTTATCCGGAGTTGAAGGAAGGGTGTCTTGAATGACCGGAGGCTGCGATGGCCATTTTCTGCCTGAGCGAACACAAGAAGGGACTTAGTCGACAAAGACACTACACTGATAAAACATCGAACTCCTCTAGGAACGTAGAACGTGTTCCAGAGTTGGGGCGCGATCAAGGAATTCGAGGAGCTATTCAGAATAATCCCATATTTATTTATTTATTTTTATTTCTTTGGGAAACTCCGTGAGTTTGAATTCCTATAGATCACTTCAGAGGCCTGGATATTTATACAAGAGCTGCAAATATTTGCCTGGTTTGTCGCTGCAATATACTCTCGCGCTAGAAGGTTTGGCATGCTGGAGCTATTTGCAGATAATAGACTGCTTTGTGGTGTTTAGCTGTAGTTGGAGTTGCACACAATAACTGTTAAATGTCTTGCAAATATTTTAGGTTTTTCAAATTCACTAAGGTTATTTTAGGATAATGACGAACACGAAACGTACAGGATGTCCCGGAATCCAATGTACAGCCGACCTACCACAGATTTTTCAGCCAAAATTTGGTAGACTCACATCTATACAAATTTGCACCGTTTATCCGTCAGAGAGCTTAAAGCTATTAATTTTTTTTACCTACCTCCCAAACAGTGCAAGTGCGTTATATTAGCGACTTCGTACTACATAAAGCAACTTCATTTATTGCCTAAGCTTATCATTACAATTACCTATTTGAACATATTTATGTTAAAGTTAGTCTATTAAAGATGAATCACCTACCAACACCATATGTTTCTCTGCACACGTAAACAGTTAAATTTAAGCAGCTAATATTTGCGAACAATTCACTCCAAAGCACCTGAATTTATTTTATAAATTTAATATAACACTCAAATCACTAAAATTATTAAAGACGCTAACGTCGACTAAATCGTTTGATATATCCTTCTTTGTTCATGAAATAAATTTTGTTAAACCAAATTGGTCAGTTTTTCAGATATAGCATTCATTTTCGAGAAGAAAATTTGCATATTTCTATTTAAAAGTTTAAGAACTGGCTACAGGAATAAGCCCTCGAATTCATTGTATTAAAAATCCGGACGGCTCTAGATGGCGTAGAATCTTCGGACAGAATATATATATATATATATATATATATATATATATATATATATATATATATATATATATATATAAGGTAAATCTCACCCCGGATATGAGGCTTCAATTACGCAAATTAAAAAAAAAAAATAAGTTGTTACCTCTTTATAACCAAACTTAACTAAACTAAAATTCGTTAAAATCAAAGTACGAGAGGAAAATGTTCAGAATATTACAGAAAATGTTTTTAACAAAAATATGAACTAGAGGGGAATAACTTCAGCTTTCTTACTGGTGCACACCAGCTAAAACAATAAAATACAATTATATCCTGAGGTGTGTGTAAAGAGTCAAAGAAGACATCAACTGAAATGCGGTTCTAAATTTGCACCGTTTATCCGTCAGAGAGCTTAAAGCTATTAATTATTTTTTTTACCTACCTCCCAAACAGGTAATCCAATCATATTTAAATTTCACAGAAATGTTGTAATGAGCAAATGGTTTACTCGTTATGAAAACTAGTCCAATTGCACTCCTACAAGGGTGTAAACTACCCTCACCACTAACTTATTAACTAATTTGTTTCTCTGTCGGTTAGATAAGTAGCACGTTCATATTTTTTCAAAGACCGATCTTTTTTCAAGTTTTGGTTGCTTTTGTAAAATTTTGCTTGCTCTATTAGTTTTCCTCAAAATAGTATTAAGCTAACCACTGATAGTTGCTGTCAACGATACTTAAATAATTAAATCCTCTTACTATGGAAATGAGTTCGATATATACGTATTTTGACACTACAGCTTATTATTGCATTAATAGTATTTTCCAAAGTGACAAATTAACAGGGTAATTTTTAGGAACATGGCTCATGTTTATAGTTTTTCTGAGCATGTAGGTATGCTTTTAGGTTTATGCCAACATAACTTCAGCAAAAGTGTGCAACTTTACAGGAAGAAATTTTCAAGTGGGCAAACTCTTGATCGTAGAACATTCAGCATATATCGAAAGACGGCTAAGCGAGACTGGAATGTGCACAGACCTAATGCTGGGCGTAATTCTAACGTCCGCCGTCTTCGTGAAGAAGAGCAAGTATTGGATATCGTAAGTGAGATTCCCAGCATTAGTACGAGGCTTCTGGAGCACCAAATTGGAATTCCAAAAACAGCAGTCAATCGTATACTGAAGCAACAGCTAGTGCACCTATACCATTTACAACATGTACAAGAACTGCTGCCTGGTGACCATGACACGCGCCTTTTATTATCAGAAAAGAAGGCTAGATGCAAACTTTCGCAAAAAGGTGCTTTTTACAGATGAGGCATGTTTCACGCGAGTTGTTACAAATTTTTATAATGAGCACTATTATGCACACGAAAATCTTCACGCAATTCATGTAAGGTATTTTCAACGTGAATTCAAAATTAATATGTGGATAGGAATAATTGATTGTCATTTGATTGGGGCCGTAAGTTTATCTAATAGGCTAACAGCGGAAAGCTACTTACACTTCTTGCAAGAAACTTTGTCAGAATTTTTAGAAGATTTGCCGATCGCATCACGGTGTGAAATGTGGTACATGCATGACGGTGCACCACCCCATTTTGGACGTATTGTGTGTGATTACCTTAGTGAGCAATTTCCCAATAAATAGATTGGCAGAGGTCATGCTGCTCCTGTTCCTTGACCAGCACGTTCACTAGATTTAAATACTTGCAACTTTACACTATGATGGCAGATCAAGATGTATGTTTACAAGGGGGAGATAAATACCGAGGAGCAATCGTGGGATAGAATTAAAGAAGCTGTTGCCTCATTACGGAATAGGGAAAACTAGAGCGTATAAGTTTTAATTTTTTAGATCAGAAGCTTTAATGCGAGTGAATGGTTGCGATATTTAACAATTAATGAGTTAGATTTAATTTGTTTCAATTTAAACTTTACACTAATTTTACTTTTCTTATTGTTTCTATGGTTAATGAATAAGCATGTTCTCCATCAAGCTTCAACTTAAAAGCTATTTTGCCCAAAACTAAGAGAGTAAGCAAAATTTTACAAAAGCAAAAAAAATCTGAAAAAAGGTCGGTCTTTTAAAAAAAATGAACGTGTTATTTATCTATCGGCCAGAGAAATATAACGATAAAAAAGTTAGGGGTGGGGGTACTTTACACCCTTGCAGGGGTGCAATTGCACTAGTTCTCATAACGACTAAACCACATGCTCACTAGAATATTTCTGTGAAATTTGAATATGATCAAATTACCTGTTTAGAAGATAGGTAAAAAAATAAAAAAAATATAATTTTGAATTCATCTGGCAGCTAAACGGTGGAGCTTTGTATAGAGGTGAGTTGATCTCAATAGAACTAATTTCGGCTGAAAAATCTGTGGTAGGTCGGTTGTACATTAAATTCCGGGACAGCCTGTATAATAAGAGGAGAGCTAAAATTATATGTTTGCAAACTTTTCTGAAGAAAATATAGTTCTAAGAGGATCGTGACTTAAATTATGAAAAACCATAATTCAAAAATAAGGGGCCGACTTTGATGAAAGTTTGTAAAAGTTCCCGTTTGTAAATGGCTTGGGTAAGTTCGTTAGCCAGGAAAATCAGGCCCGTTTTCCGGAAAAATTTTGAGTTTACCACAAAGATTTGCGTATCCTCAAAACTAACAAAGCTATGGCAACCACATTTGGCACGCAAGTTCCTACTGTGAATAGAATTCTGTATACCAAAACACATTTCTCTAAGTTTACAGAAAATGTATAGACATTCAATTTAAAAGAAAATTGGTGCCCCTCGAGGCCAGGCTAACGCGCAAGACATAAGTATTTGTGTAGAAAACCAAATCTATTAAATATTACCGACAAATATAACTTTTTTGGTCCGATCGAGTCAAAATTGCGAGAAAAATTACTTTAAAAATTGTATAGTTTTACTTCTGAAAATATAAAATAATGTTCTCCATGGCCGAGTTGTGAGGACTAATACTATCTCAGGAGAGAGTCTTCTCACACGGCTTCAAAATTCAGTCGAGACGTTTTTTTTAATAGTTTTTTTAGTGTGTTATTCAATTTAAAGGCTCTCTGATCAGATGATGTAATTCCAATGATTTTGATAACCCTTTTTTTATTGAGGAATGAGGAGATGAAGATTTAAAAGTGTTTTAACTCAATTTTAATAACAGTTTAAGTTGTTTGCAGCCCTACTTTAGTGAAACTGTTCCATATTTAAAATAAACGAAACTCGTGAAAAATATTCACATGAATTTTTACACAATAAATTACTTTAGGGAATCGACGTGAAAATGTTTTGTTGAATTTTTACGCTAAACATAATATTTTTTAGCGAAATTATGTAAAAAAGATTATTTTAGCGGATTCTTGTAAATAATTTCTTGAGCAAAATTTTGTTGACTATTGTTTTTACAATTTTCGTGGAAAGCACTTTTATAGCATATGTGTATAGAAAAAAATCGCTTATGGCGAGATCACAACTTTGAGACTTTAAGAAAGTTATTTAGTTGAGCGTAGACTAGACTCCCAGAAACCTATAACCGTGGTCAGCATAATCGTACAGTTTAGCTCTCACTACGAACCTCGGTGGTTCAGGGGTAAGAATGTGTGCCTCTGAACAGAAGGGTACTGGGTTCGATCCCAGGGTACTCCTTTCAGTTTTTCAGTACAAACTCTAACATTAACATCAACCGAGGTTCTGGCATTGTATTTGGGCAAGTTGAATGTCTGCACGTTCCGCCCTTCGGAGGGGGGTAAAGCCGTCGGTCCCGTCTCCATGCAATGTTGGGCACGTTAAAGATCCCCACCATCCTTACAGAAAGGCTGGGGTTCGGCAAAATTTCCAGGATAGTGAGGTGAAACTACTCCCTGGCGTCGGTGATTTGCCATAGTCTCGGAAATAGGCCGACGTTAAAGAAACAAAACACACACATACACACACAGATCTCGCTACCAGCAAGAATATTGCGTAAACGAATTTCTGTATTCGAATTTACTTCAGTTTGTTCTCTTCTGGGCTGAATTTTAAACTTAGTTTAAGAAAAAACCGACGCAGCAAGTGTCAGCAATATATATATATATATATATATATATATATATATATATATATATATATATATATATATATATATATATATATATATATATATATATATATATATATATATATATATATATATATATATATATATAAAGCAGAAGACACGGACCAATTTCTTCCTTCTCTGAGCGCTTCAATATGCTATACCTGACCTCCATCAAGTCGACCCTAAGGCAGGCACTGCCACTGAATACAGTACAAAATAACAGAGCAAAGCGCCCTGACCGTTTTGGTGACTGCTTTAGACTCCCACATCAGCTTTCATGTACACATTGTACGGCAAAATGGAAGTTTTAGAAGGGCTGGCAAAGGCAGCTATTCCCCTGGCTAATACCACTACAGGCATTGAGTCACGTCACTCGCTAGCCACAATTACTTCCATCCTGGCGCGACTTGCGGTAGGATGCATAATAGGAGAAATAGACCGGTTTCGTTACTATCAGGTCTCATCAGTATGGCATTTCTATGCACCAACAAGTCGGCCTTAAAGCAGGCATTGCTATAATATGTAATGGCGATACATACATAGATATAATAACGGACTATAAATATGGGCTACAGCGCCTCTAGTTTGAGCTTATTTCAAAACTTTTTTTGGAAGTTGGAATGTCATGAACTTTTTTGAATATCTGTAATAAAAAATCGCTGATAAACTATACACTTAATAAATTGGGAGAGAATATTTTATTATTTCTTTTGTATAGTCTTTTTAAACTCGCTGCAAGTGCGTTATATTAGCGACTTCGTACTACATAAAGCAACTTCATTTATTGCCTAAGCTTATCATTACACCTATTTGAACATATTTATGTTAAAGTTAGTCTATGAAAGATGGATAACCTACCAACACCATATGTTTCTCTGCACACGTAAACAGTTAAATTTAAGCAGCTGATATTTGCGAACAGTTCACGCCAAAGCACCTGAAGTTATTTTATAAATTTAATATAACACTCAAATCACTGAAATTATTTTGCCAATTAAAGACACTAACGGCAACGACTAAATCGTTTGATATATCCTTCTTTGTTCATGAAATAAATTTTGTTAAACCAAATTGGTCAGTTTTTCAGATATAGCATTCATTTTCGAGAAGAAAATTTGCATACTTCTATTTAAAAGTTTAAGAACTGGCTACAGGAATAAGCCCTCGAATTCATTGTATTAAAAATCCGGACGGCTCTAGATGGCGTAGAATCTTCGGACAGAATATTGTACACACACAAAGACACACACGGACATATATATATATATATATATATATATATATATATATATATATATATATATATATATATATATATATATATATATATATATATATATATATATATATATATATATATATATACATATAAGGTAAATCTCACCCCGGATATGAGGCTTCAATTACGCAAATAAATAAAAATTAAGTTGTTACCTCTTTATAACCAAACTTAACTAAACTAAAATTCGTTAAAATCAAAGTACGAGAGGAAAATGTTCAGAATATTCCAGAAAATGTTCTGAACAAAAATATGAACTAGAGGGGTATAACTTCAGCTTTCTTACTAGTGCACACCAGCTAAAACAATAAAATACAATTATATCCTGAGGTGTGTGTAAAGAGTCAAAGAAGACATCAACTGAAATGCGGTTCTAAATCAAGACTCTGTCAAATGATACCATTATCAACCGCTCCAAACTCACCAGAGGCCATTTGATCTTATCAAATCTCGAGATTTGTACACACCCTCTTCTCTTTATATACGCCGTTTATTTATCTCCCGCTCTTTATGATCATCTTTTATGTTCATAAGAGGACTGCGAATTAGGGCCGAATAATTTATAACCTATAAAATGTTTCTTGGTTTCGTTGGTGCGTGCACAGCAGTTTATAGAGATCGTTTTTCTTCAGGAATAATCTATCAATCACTGGCGGTATAAAATGCGATATAAATCAAAGAGTGCGAATGCAACCTGGTTATTATAGTAGATACTTACTTGGTTTATGATCGCTAAGAACGACAGTTTTACATGCTAGTTTTATGGTATCCTTAAGGGAATCGCTATTCAATTAATATTTTATATCTGGTCTCGGCCTGAATCTGGGTTTGGTTTATCATGGAGGTCGTAAAATTCAAAGGGACTATTTTTTATAAGGCTGTTATCTATATTTCTATTAAAATTAATGTAATTATACTTACATTTTATACAAATATAAATTTATGCTGCATTACTGATAATAATCGTTAGGCAATTGAACTAACCCAGCAAAAATGTTGACAGCTTCCTCCAGTTGCACTTTTTATCAGATACAGCTGTAATCTTAGCGCATCTTTTCAGCAGCCTCGTGGGTACAATAGCAAAAACTTGTGCCTTTGTAACCAACGGCACTGGGTTTGACTTCGATTTGCGGAATTTTTTTTCGGGTCATATTGTAAAATTAGCATTGTGCTTAGGCAAGTTTAATATCTGCGCAATCCGCTCTTCGGATAAGGCGTAAATTTATAAATCCAGTTTACCACATTGAGAAGGCGCTGAAATACACAGACCTTGAAAGAAAAAAATAGCGCATTTTCATCAAAAAGTTCGGGACGCAGCAAGTGCGTTATGGTAGTGAATTTTTATTAAATACTGCAAATTTGAATAACTCAATTTTCTATAAACTTAGAAAGTTGAATTTTGGTACGTAGTAAGGTCTTTCCTAAAGAAACGTACCCACCAAATTCCATTAAAATATCTTTGTAATTTTCGGAGAAAAAAATGTTCTAAAGAAAACTAAAAATTTGAATAACTCAATGTTTTGTAAGTTTACAAAGTTGAATTTTAGTGAGTAGTAAGGCCTTTTGCAAGGCAATATATTCATCAAATTTTCCTACAATAACTTTGTAATTTTTCGAGAAAAATTTTTTTTAAAGGAAACTCAAAATTCTCCGGGAAACCTTGTCGGATTTTCCTGACTAACGAACTTATCCAAGCCACTAATAAAAGAATTTATACTTGTTAAATTTTTCCATTAAAATTTTCTTTTCTAGTTAGTATTTTTATTTGAGAAATATTTTTCTCCATACTCTTGTATAATGTTATCAATACATTCTTTAAGGAAAATATCACAGTTGATACGAGCCGACATTTGCAAGCTTTCTGAAATAATAAAACGAGGTGGGAATAAATACTAGGTTTTTTAAGTAGTGACCGTAAATCTTAATGTAATTCTTCATGTGTCCCAACAGAGAAAAATTGTAGAGTAACGAACTATAAACTATATAAGCAAAACTACTACCAAAGGTCAGAGAAGAATCTATTTGAAATTAATTTTTTGAATTATTTTTTAGCAAAATCAAGCACAATGACGATTGATGCTGAAAAACACACTTCTCGCGATATTTTCTCTACATAACCCGTAATAGTTTCTAGTTCTTTTTAACAAAACTTAATGCGTGTGTGTAATATGACATATGTTTTGTTATCCACACAAAATATATGTTTTTTTTAGCGTTTCTCTGGTCATCCAGTGGCACCTTTTTTTTTTTCTTTATATGCCTATAACTTTTCGTCTTTTAACTTACAGATGTAAATTTTGGTACATAGTTTACTTTTAATGATATAAAAGCGCGTACCAAATTTCGTTGCAATAACTATGTTATTTCCGGAGATGTAACATTTTCCGAAAGCAAACAGAATTTCCCCCGAAAATCTGTGCCGATTTTTCTATCTAACGAAGGAAGCTATTTGCGAAACGAAGGTAGTCACCAAATGCGACCGAAATCGACGTATTATTTTAGTGATTTTTTATTTTTAAAAATTCCGATAACTCAAAAAATAAGCAACTGATTTCGATGAAACTAGGCAAGTGCCTTTCTTTTATTAATGGCTTGGACGAGTTCGTTAGTCAGGAAAATCGGATAACGTTTCCCGGAAAAATTTTGAGGTTTGTTTAAAACAAATCTTTTTCTTCGAAAAATACAAGGGAATTTTAATGAAATTTGGTGGATATATTGCCTTGTAAAAGACCTTATACTCACTAAAATTCAACTTTATACATTTATAGAAAATTGAGTTATTAAAATTTTGAGTTTTCTTTTGAAAAAAAATTTTTCTCCGAAAATTACAAAGTTACTTTGATCAAATTCGGTGGATATATTGCACTGGATAAGACCCCACTATACACCAACATTTAACTTTCTACGTTCATAGAAACTTGAGTCATTCAAATTTGAAGCATTGAATATTTATATATATATATATATATATATATATATATATATATATATATATATATATATATATATATATATATATATATATACATACACCTCCGTGGTGCAGTGGAACTAGTGTTTGGCTGCTACACGGAGTGTCCGGGTTCGATTCCCGGTGGTGGCAGTTTCGACCACTTTGTGTTGGCTATATGTCCGTTGTCTTTTCTGTGTAACCTCCCCTTTACAAGCTGCTCAGAGGTTCTGGACGGAGGGTACTATTTATGTTGTGTCATATATAAACATTGAAGCTGACCCCGGATATGTGTCTTAAGCGGCCTAGTTTGCGCTCATTTGAAGAAATTTATTCAAATTTCAAAAGTCCTGATCTCGTCGTTAGTTATTTATTTTAAAGAAAATTCACTAAAAACATCCCGAAACACGACAATTTTAGATTAAAAATTCAAAATTCAGGACCTTCCCATTGGTGATTTTTTTTTACGAAAATAGAATGCTGCAGCCTGAAAACTTCACATCTACATTCAACCACTTTCGAGTGACAGTTGCAACCCGCAAATTTTTTAATTCTTCCTATTAAAAAATGCTACGCTTTTAAAATTTATTACAAAAATTAACAGTAAAAAAATTCATCTGAAGAACGCTGAAAAGCAGACATACAAATTTTCAACATTCTTCATAGTTGGCAATGCTAGTTTGGTTTGAAACGTCCCGGTAACTTGTTGTGTTGTGTCTTTTGTTTCTTTAACGTCGGTCTCTTTCCGCGACTATGGCCAATCATCGACGCCAGGGAGCAGTTTCACCTCAATATGCTGGAAAATTTGCCGAGCCCCTGCCTTTTTGTACGGAGGGTAGGGATTTTCAACGTGCCCTACATCTGTTGGTCACCGACCCGTCGGATTTATACCCCTTGCGAAGAGCGGAACGTGCAGACATTCAACTTGCTGAAATAGAATGCCACAACCTCGGTTGGTATTAATGTTACCGAAGTGAAGGGGGAACCCTGGGAATCGAACCCAGTACCCTTCGGTTCAGAGGCACACGTTCTTACCACTGAACCACCGAGGCTCTTTCAGCAACTTGCATTCTGTTTGTAAGCGCATGACAGTAATTGACAGTTGTTAATTGTAATTCTAAAACACGGTCTATTCAAAAGAAACGAATAAAATTACAATTCTGGAAATGATCTTTTTAGTTTCGTAAAGTGAGATTAGAACCTGTAATGAGCACTGACAAGCACACTTTAAGAACCCAAATCAACACAACACATCTTTTTAAAGACCTGACGATCGTTTCACTAACAAAGTTGGCGTCATCAGAGGATGAAAAATTCTAACTACTTACTTCTAACGTCCCTTTTATATTGAATCTTAGGTAAAGAACGATACCGAGGGGGAGATTAAATCGCAGGCAAATTTTATGTGTATTGTATTTTTATCGCCGGAGGTGGTCTTTGAACCTCCATTACCACTTCACCTAACAGGTTTCGGAATTGTTTTCTGCATCAAAGACAGAGCGCAAACAGAGGACTACACCGCTGTGGCGGAGTTCGCTTTAAGAAGCTTTTGTTTCTTATTACCCTAGAAATATATATATATATATATATATATATATATATATATATATATATATATATATATATATATATATATATATCTATATATATATATATATATATATATATATATATATATATATATATATATATATATATATATACTTTCGTACGCATCAAGCTTTCCTGACTGTCTAACATTTTTGATAAGTTTCAGATTTTCTTTGCTAATATGGTGCTTATTATCCCAAATATGTTGTGCCACGCATATGACTTGTCCACACTATCATATCTCTGTTGTGCCAGATTTTCACGAAGTACAGTCTTAATGGTTCTCTTAGTCTTCCCAACGTATTAAAGATTACAATATTTGAAATCTATCTTATAGATATCCGACAGTTCAGTGGCTTTTTCTTCATCTTTCTTATTACCTAGAAAATTTTTTTGAATTATTTTTTGTCGCAAAAGTTAGCTGCACATCGGCTTTCTAAAAATGCTCTCGTGACCCTTGTGATACGCGGTTCGAAAGGTACGCAAACAATTTGTTTTTTTTTGTCTTTCCTGAATGCCATGTGTGCATTCCGCTAACATTTTCTGTGTTCTAATTAATTTCTCCACTAAGCAATCTGAATATCTGTTATGTTTAGCCACGTTTTTAGTGTACTCTAATTATATACTATATCCACTTTTACTTAAGGAAAATTTTATTAAATTAAATTATGTTGTTTAGCAACTATGACCATTTGCTAGGAGTTCAACGTTATGAAATCAGTTTCCTATAGATGACACTTATAGTGTTACCTTGCTAACTGTATAAATTTGGAGCTATGGCAATATTATGATAAATTATGTGAACTGTCATTTTCAATTTAGGAATTCAGGCGATTAATAAAATGGCTACGTGTCTCACATTTTAAGAAGCAATCAATATTTTCATCTGAAACTGTCTAGCAGTTCCCAGAAAGTTCTTATATTTCAGTTCGCATTGTAATTGTGTATTACAAGTCGCAATTATCGACAAGTAGACTCGGGAACTATTCAGCAATTTTGAAACGTACGTGTCCGTCACTTTTCAGGAGTCTTTGTGTAAGAGCTCCGGAAATTGGATTTTACAGTTTGTCGCCGTTTGCTTTTTTCTAGCTCTGGATTGAATGCTCTATAATCGTTGACGTAATGAGCTCTGCAAGGAAATCTTAAATGCTTCGTTATCGATTTGGAGTTTTTATATGTATATATTATTGGAACTTCTGTGGACAATGCGACATAAACTGTTTGAAGCAATTTTAAACATCCATATGTAGGCAGTAGCTTTAAGTGAATTTTCTTTACAAAATTCACTAATGAGGAGATCATGACCTTTGAATTTTGAAGAAAAAATTTCTACAAATGAGCGCTATTTAGGACCTCTGAAGCCCAAATGCGAAGTAGGTTTCAGACTTTATATGTTTATATATATATATATATATATATATATATATATATATATATATATATATATATATATATATATATATATTTGTGTGTGTGTGCGTGCGTCAAACTGATAACTCACAAAATAATACGCCGATGACGATTAAATTTGGTCAATACCTTTCTTTTGCAAGTGGCTTGAATAATTCGTTAGACAGGAAAATCTATTTAGTTCAAATAGATTAAACACTTGCGATGAGGTATTATTTTCTATTGGTATGTGGTACAAAACGCATAATAACTAAGTAAATAGTTAATTAAACAGAAAATAATTAAATATAAACTATATAAATATTTGCTAAAATATTTTTCACCATGAAATATTTTAAGGAGATTTATATTTAATAAAACGTGTATTTCGCACTTATTATCTTATCCGGTTGTAATAAAGTGATTAAATTCCAAGCATCGCGGAGGTTTTGGCCGGCTGTAAAATTCATATAAAAGGAGAAGCAACACGGGGAAGAGGCAGCATTGGTAATTCAGATAATAAGCCGAGAACAAGAGTAACCACCATTCCGTACCGATTCCGTTTACGTTTGCCGTCCGACCGCACCTGGTGTGGCAGATTTACGTATCTGAAAATATTGTTATAGGTGAGCAATTATCCGCTTTAATTCATCCATATTTTATAGTGAAGTTTCATATTTTTAAATTATCACGCTTCTCAGTCCAAATCTCTGCAAACGAGTTATTTCGGTCCTTCCTAGACAACAGTAAAAGCTCTTGTGTTATTTTAGTGAAAACGCTGATGACTCACAGCTCGTTAAAGTAATCAAGATGTTTGTGTCCCGGTTTGGCCTTAGCGGAGATGCTGAGGATTCAGTCTGCATAGGTCTCCCGGGAACTGTCATCCTATTTCTTCAGTCTGCACTTTTTCGTCTCCGCTGTACCCTGCTTTGACGGAGAACTTATGGCTAGTATTTTGATGTTGTCTATCGCTATTTGTTGCCCGCCTGCCGTATCCTCGCTTGAGTAAAACACCGCTTGTATTGTAGATACCTGTCCGAATGCGTATGCTTCATCACGCACTGACTCTTAACGCTTTAGCGAGAGCCACGTTCCGATTGATGTTAGTACCCGCATATTTTATTTGTACGTAGTTTGTAAATATTGTTTACATTTATATATATATATATATATATATATATATATATATATATATATATATATATATATATATATATATATATATATATATATATATATGTATATATATATATATATATATATATATATATATATATATATATATATATATATATATATATATATATATATATAATAGTTTCAAATCTTTGACGTTTTGTGGAAAACCCCAATTTATTTTTCTTTAAATGCCTATAACTTTTTTGTCTTTCGACCTACAGAGCTAAATTTTGGTAGGTAACTTACATATAAAAATGTAAAACCGTGTACCAAATTTGGTTTCCCTTACTTTGTTAATTCCGGAGATCAAAATTTTTTTCGAAAGAAAACACATCATTTTCCGGGAAAACCTGGACCGATTTTTCTGGCTAACGAACTTATCCAAGCCATTTGCAAAAGGAAGGTATTTACCAAATTTAATCAAAATTGGCCTATTATTTGAGTTATCGGTGCGTTATATATATATATATATATATATATATATATATATATATATATATATATATATATATATATATATATATATATATATATATATATATATATATATATATATATATATATATATATATATATATATATATATATATATATATATATATATATATATATATATATATATATATATATAAACATATAAAAATTGAAACTGACCCCGGATATGTGTTCTGGTGGGCCTAACTAGCGCTCATTTGAAGAAATTTTTTCAAAATTCAAAAGTCGAGATCTCCTCATTAGTAATTTTTTTTTAAGAAAATTCACTAATAGAAAATAATTAAATATAAATTATATAAATATTTGCTGAAATATTTTTCACCATGTAATATTTTAAGGCGACGTGTATTTAATTAAACGTGTATTTCGTACTATCCGGTTGTGATAAGGTGATTAAATTCCAAGCGTCGCGGAGCTTTTGGCAGGCTGTGAAATTCATATAGAAGGAGAAGCAACACGGGGCAGAGGCAGCATTGGTAATTTAGCTAATAAGCCGAGAACAGTAAGTCACCACCAGTCCTTACCGATTCTGCTTACGGTTGCCGTCCGACCACACCTGGCTTGGTCGATTTCCGTGTCCGAAAATATTGTTATAGGTGACAAATTATCCGTTTTAATTAATTCATATTTTGTAGCGAATTTTCATGTTTTTAAATTTTCACGTTTTGCTACATGAAATTTCCGAAGATCTGGCAACCGCGGTAAAAAACAGCTACATCTTGACATCTTTCAATGATTCTAGCTCCCATTGTTTAGATTTTTATATACGATTTATTTAAATAGCATAGCACTACAGGACAGGTCATCTCTCTTTTATAACATTGTAGATATTGCATTACAGAATTTGACGTGTTGTTAAGAACTATTTTATCATACATCTCGAAAAACTTGTATTTTATTTGAGCAAAAAACTTGAAAATTGGTACGCAACCACGTTTGTCTATGTTCTTTTAAGTTGTAAATTTTCCTTACAACCTCGCAAACAATTTGAAAGGTATTGCGTTTTAGAAAATGTTTTTTATTTTTTGTTAAGAAAAAGTCTTACCATCGATACCTCTCTGTTAGTCAATTTTTCCAATCAAAATTCACCAGAAACCATAAAAAAAATTGTCGGGAGATTGTAAAAAAAATCGGAGAATAACGCCCAAAATGCTTTTAAATGTTCGTTAGAAAGTGGCACAAAGATTTTATAATTGTATGGAAGTGGAGGCAAAAAAATTTGAATATTATTGAATGATTCTGTCATTAATTGATATTTTGTGTTATTCTTAAACTGATCATTTTATTGTCAAATCCGGACCAAAATTTTACAAGTCCTATGTTGTCGTGAACAAAATTGAGGAAGCTTCAAAATGAGGTGTCAATCATTATAGGGTGCCTTTTAAAATTTAAGGGTACTTTACGTCCCTGCCTCAGGAGTAGGTTCGCAGACACCAAAATTTACCTAATCGAAACAAAGCCGACGTGTCTGGTTTTTTATTTTGTTCTAATTCCGATAAAACCATTACAAAATGGCGCATAAAAGCTTAGTCAAATGATATGCGTCTATTATCGCAGAACTCCTTTTTGCTAAAATTGAATTAGTAGTCTAGACTGCTTTGCTCTTGATATTTAAAATAAATGTGACATATAAACGGGTAAAAAAAACTCATCCATAAAAATTCTCGTTTCGTTGATCTCCTAGTTATTTTTTCCTCGAGCAACTCATTGTCCAAACTGCCCCGTTTAGCCAGTTAAATTGATAAATGTATATATTGTATTCAAGTCACGCGTCGTTTGTCTATTTCCCGCCATGCAGCAGAGGCGTGCAGCTTGACTTCGCAGATAAAATTTAAACGCGAAACTACAGGAAACCCTTGTAATTAACTTGAGCTCTAAACCAAAGCTTAACATTCCGACATTAAAGTCAACTGAATTCTTATTTCTGGTTTTATAGGGCCATTTCGTTCACCCAATTGGATACGTTCTTGAACTTAGTAAAGCATCACATTTTCTTATCTACTCAGTGTACCTATGCAATCGTGAAACTGCCACTTCAAACTGCATTTTATACTACTCTGAAATAATTGCGCAACTCGACTGTCTCCAGAGAAAAGGCTATTTTTCATTCAACTCCTTTTTTAAGGTGCAGTAAGTTGACGTTAAGGAATGGCGGACTGCAACCTGGATTGATTGCCATTTTCTAATAAAAAAAAGCATTTCTGCACCACTCATTTAGTGATTTTATTTTTGGTAAAACAGTCCATTAAATAGTTTAAAATACGACTAATGTAACTTCAAAGTTTTTAGCATGAGAATATGGTTTATTTTCGCTAGAAATTAACAGAGCCAAGTAACATTTAAAGTCAAATTCACATAAAATCATCCTAAAGGGTCAGGTCAGATCAGGTCAGCCCTTGAATTGCCTTTCCACGAGTTTTTTGGTTTACAAACCGTGCTCACACGAGCGGGATTCTCACACGGCACGCCTATCATCTAGATGTTTCTACTCCTTAAACTGGTCCGTTCAGTATTGAATGTACAGGGTGTGCGAAACTCGATGTCTCGGCCCTATTCTAAGAAAAAGAAAAGCGGTAGAAAGAATGTGAAAAGAGGTTGTATGTGTGTGTTTTCTTTCTTTAACGTCGGTCTATTTCCGCGACTATGGCCTATCACCGACGCCAGGGAGCAGTTTCACCTCACCATCCTGGAAATTTTGCAAAACCCTAGCCTTTCTGTAAGGAAATTAGGTATCTTTAACGTGCCCAACATCGCATGGACACGGGACCGACGGCTTTACGCCTCCTCCAAAGGGCGGGACGTGCAGACATTCAACCTAATTCAAATACAATGCCAGAACCTCGGTTGATATTAATGTTACAGTTTGTACCGGAAAAGTGAAAGGAGAACCTTGGGATCGAACCCAGTACTCTTCAGTTCAGAGGCTCACGTTCTTACCTCTGAACCACCGAGATGCTTGAAAAGAGGTTCTTAAATGATATTGACTAAGGCCCATTTTAAGCCAAATTTGCATATTTTTGGATATTTGGAAACTGAAGTAATGACGTCTTCGAATTTTTTTCCTGGAAACATACCTATATTTTGACATATCTGAAAACAAATATTTTTTCTGGACAAATCATGTAAAGAAAGAGAATTGCTATCTTTTTCCGTTAAAAAGTTATAATCAAATTTGTATAAAAAAAGTATAACAAATAATGTGTGCAACCATCACGATCTAAACAAGAAGGCATTGGAAACAAATAGTTTTATCTGTCGTGGCAACGTTTTATCTGTCATTAATTAAACTCATGGATTTTATTTATTGTTTTGTTATCATTTCACTTTTAAAAAATGTTTACGCACAACGAAAAAGTCGATATGTTATTAGTTTATGGTGGACCTCAAAAGAACCTTAGAAGAGCAGTTCAGTTACAAACCCAGATATACTCTGAACGTGTTATTCCAAGCTTCAAAATATTTGCAAGATTGGAACGCAATTTACGTGCAAATAACGAGGCATTTTCTTCTCGACAGGAAAGAAAAATTGCTAGAAGGGTAAATTCTGACAATACTGTTGCCACTGTTTTGTAGTATTATTAAGACCATTTAAGAAACTCGATTCGGCAAGCCTGTCGTGAGTTGAATTTAAAATATAGTTCGGTACGAAAAATGTTAAAAGAAAATGGTTATCGCGATTGTAAACTTGATAACTTAAAACACTTGTCAGATCAACATCGAAGAATTTATTACATTGCCCAAGTGATGGCAACAGATTTAACGTGGTCACATTTCTACAAAAACAGTAAACACTAGTGATTTTGAGTATATTTTGTAAACGAAAAATGAAACATTATTGCCATTTAAAATAAGACACGCAGTTTCACAAACTCGATGAAATATTTAACGGCCGGTGAGATAATCAAGGCTTAATTCCAATCACAGCTTCGGGCATGCACAATAAGCCAAAGGCTGCGGTGCTATCAGGGCGGCAAAGAGGCGAACGAGCCCTAAAGCAAAAAAAGTGATGGCAAACTTGATCAATGACAATCGTTTTTTTTTTTTCAGCATATATTATTGACGGACGAATGCCGTTTTGTTAGTGACCGTAAGCCCAATAAAAAAACTGAGCATATTTGGGCTTCTGAAATTACCCTTTTTTCAATCCGATTGAAAATCAAAGACACTTCTGAATTAACGTTTGGTGTGGTATTGTTAACGGGCATTTAATTGGTCCATATTTTTACGAAGGAATTTTACATAATGAGCGGTATTTGCAATTTATCCAAGAACAACTTCCTGTGCTGCTTGAAAATGTGCCATTACAGCTGCGAGAAAACATGTGTTTCCAACATGACGGAGCTCCAACGCATAAATCAAGAATTGTCCAATAATATTTAAATGAAACTTACGGGAAAAATTGATAGATATAAATAGACCGATACAGTGGCCGTCTAAATCACCAGACTTGACTCCACTAGACTTTTTGTGGGGAGCTTTGAAAAATAAAGTTTACCGAACACCATTGGTTAACTTGGATCATCTAAAAGAGAAGATCCAAAATGCTTGCGATGAAGTATCTAGAGAAATGTTTCATAAGGCTTCACTGAGAGAAGTAGGGCAGAGATTGGATAAGTGTTTAGAAGTAGAAGGTGGTCTCATTGAAAATTTGTCGTAAAGATTGCCTACATGCTTTGTTTATTGCTGTGGTAAAAGTAGTAACATATAATGTGTTTTATAATGTTAAACTATTAAATAACTTTTTAACGGAAAAAGATATCAATTTTTGTTTACATAATTTGTTTAGAACAAAATAGTTTTTTTAGATATTCCAGAATATAGGTAGGTTTGTGGGAAAAAAATTCGATGAACTCATTACTTCAGTTTCCAAATATCAAAAAATATGCAAATTTGGCTTGTATGTATGTATCCAACTGATAACTCAAAAAATAATTTACAGATTTTAATGAAACTTGGGAGGCACCTTTCTTTTATTAATGGCTTGGACTAGTTCGTTAGCCAAGAAAATGCTACAAGGTTTTCCCGAAAAATTTTGAGTTTTCATTAGAAAAAAAAAATTCTCCGAAAATTACAAAGTTATTTTAATGAAATTTGATGGATATGTTGCTTTGAAAAAGACCTTACTACGCACTGAAATTCAACTTCCTTAGTTTAGAAAATATTGAGTTATTCAAATTTTGAATTTTCTTTAGAAAAAATTTTTTTCTCCGAAAATTACGAAGTTATTTTAACTAAATTCGTTAAGTATGTTACTTTAGAAAAGACCTTATCACATACCAGAATTCAACTTTCTAAGTTTATAGAAGATTGAGTTTTCAAATTTGAAGCATTTAATAAAAATTCACTACCATAACGCACTTGCTGCGTCCCAAACTTTCTTACAATAGAGCCAGGACTTTGAGTTTCGCTTACCATGCACATAGTGCCCCATTTTGGTTGCACATGCTGAGTTTCTCGGTTATGAGTTAAGATAGAACTTTGCGGTTGTTACGAACCTGATATACTTTTTGTGAACAGAACAAAATTGTCATCGCCCCCTTAGTTTCCGAGCTACAGGGCGATAGTAAAAATATTGCATTTTCGGGCACCCCTTGTAATTAAGTTATCTGACAGGTTGTGAAAAAGGTACAAACGAAACTTTTTATAATTGATGACGTAGAATCCAGTGGCGGAGTTAATTTTTTCCTAAGTATCATTCTTTTTGAAATATTGACCAATGTTTTTTAAAGGGGGCACCTGTATATGTGTCTATAAATTAATTTGCATTTTCACAAACTTCTCAAAAATATATAATACCATGGGTCTGTTTTAATAAACAACGAACAAAATCCTATTTTTCATAATTTGCAATCAAAATTTTGTTGTATGCTATGCCAAAAATGCTGGTGCTTATCGTTTATCTGGAAGCAAGTGACAGTTTCCAAAATCATTGTTCCATGCCGTGTCATTGCTTTTCTTAATTATATAAATTTTGTGTTTGATTTTCAAATTCGGCTGATTTTATTATCAGGCATCATTTAACAAACCTCGTTCAAAAACACATTGTTGCGTTTTCGACGGGTTCTGGATAAGTGAGACTTTAAATTTCAACAAAACAACTTTATTTACTCTCTAAATATGGATACAATAAAAGTTCTAGAATGTATCTCTCACAAAACACTTAGTCTACCTGGCTTTGCAATCACTAATCTGGAGAAAAGTCACTACACTGGAACTACAGTCGGTACTTTCTAACACTTTACACTTGTTACTGCTTCTTTGAATCACTTCAACATTATCTAACTGAACTGCCCGAGCAGGCTTGCTTCCGCCTTTATATACCCGTCGTACCTTCCACCCCGTTTCGGAAGTGTTCCATTCCAGAATGTTCCAGGGCCTTCTTTTGCTAGAAGGTTCTGTAAATACAGATCGGCCCCGTGTGTATACAGGGGGATGTATATACAGGTGATCCAAATGTTACTATCTTACACAAGAGATGTTTCTCGTACTATAAGATCTCTCTGCGTATACAGGGTGTATATACAGGGTGTTCGGAATGCGCATACCTCAGTTATCCGTTCCGACGGGGTACAAGTTGATAACTTCGTTATTTTTGGTGCTAGAGGGTTGACACTTCGCTTGCGGGGGTTCACCTCAGACATCCCCAGGGGAGGTGGGTAGGCGGTATTGCCAGATTGTGCAAGAATTCCTAGATGTTGGGAAGTTTTGGAGATGTGGCAACAGCGCACCTACATCTATTAAAGTGCTTTGTAACAATATAATAAAGAAAATCGAGAGATTGAGGTCACAGTTTTGGCTAATGTAGAAGCTTATCCTACAAACTCCTGCAGAGCCATTAAAAGGAGTGTAAGGATTCCGAAAGCTAAAGTTCAAAAAAATTCTAAGAAACACAAATACCACCCAGACAAATTTGGGCTGGTACAGCACCCACAACGTGGGGATGCTCAACGTCGGGTCGTATTAAGCACAGTAAATGTAACACTTGCTCTTTACAAAAGACACCTGCTCCATTCTATTCTACTCTCAACCCACCTCCAAATGTTCAACCACCAACAGTCCCCAATGTCGCGCATAAAATGACGGATATCATTTTCAAAACTACAAAGGTACGAAAGATGCTCTCTTCTCTTTATACCAGGAAAGCCTCTGGCCTTGACGAGATCCCAGCAATTGTTCTCAAAAAATGCACACCAGAGCTTGCTCCTGTCCTGACTCGTCTGTTTCAGACATCTTACAATAGAGGCATATTCCCTAGTGATTGGAAAACTGCTCGAGTACAACCCGTCCCCAAGAAAGGATCGAAAGCGCTTCCTAGCAACTACAGGCCTATTTCTCTTATTTCAGTCATCTCTAAAGTGATGGAAAAGTATATAAACACCGAATTACTAAAATTTCTTGAAAAAGACCGTCTAATCCACGACAGGCAGTATGGATTCCGTCAGCGCAGATCCACTGCCGACCTCCTTTCCTTTGTCACCCATTTTTGGAACAAGTCTATGGGACTACACGGTGAATCCCAGATTGTCGCTCTATACATATCCAAAGCATTCGACCAGGTCTGGCACGCAGCGCTGCTTAATAAACTACCGGCTTATGGCCTACCACCAAAACCCTGTATGTGGACAGCAAATTTCCTTTCTAACCGGAGCATTTCTGTTGTCGTGGATGGCCATTCCTCTAAACTGTATCCAATTAATGCAGGAGTTCCTCAAGGTTCAGCTTTAGCCTCTACTTTATTTCTTCTCCACATCAATGACCTCCTCTCTAGCACATCCAATCCAGTTAACAGTTACGCGGACGACAGCACCCTCCACTCCAATATACAATATTCTAAGCCTGTCTCTTTATCCCAACTAGATGAGGATCGCATACTCATGGAGGGTTCTATCTCCGTGGATCTCCAAAAAATATTGGACTGGGGAAGTAGAAATCCTGTACAATTCAACCCCGCCAAGTCACAGTCTTGCTTTCTTTCTCATAAGAGATACACTAGCCCTAGATTCATCACAATAAACAACCAAGTTATTCAAAGTAATGAGTCCTTTTCACTTGTTGGCATCTCTGTGGATCGAAATCTCAATTGGCACCAACATGTCACATCAATTGCAGAAGCGGCTGCTAAGAAATTAGGTTTCCTCTTCCGGGCTCGCAAACACTTTTCACCAGCTAATCTCTATACTTTATATACTTCACAAATAAGACCAAACCTCGAATACTGCTCTCACATCTGGGGTGCTGATGTCGCTTATACACTCGCTATCCTGAACTCCATTCAGAAGAGAGCTATACGTCTTATCGGTGACCCTACCCTCACCCAAAGGCTGCTATCCCTTGCCCACCGACGTGCCGTTGGTGACCTCTCTCTCTTTTATAGATATGGTGATATGTGTTATGGTAGCTAAGTTATTTCCAATCATGTACTTTACTATAAACAGAGAAACTTAGATATTGGTATGTGCATAAGCTTCTATTCAGACCCCATGTGCACCAGGTTTCATCTAGGTTCCTTTATTATTTTAGAGATATCATTTACATATGAAATAGGTTTATACAACTACCATATCTGCCAAGTTTGGTCGACATCGATTAATTTTTTAAAGTTATTAGTCAGATAAATACATACATATACACTAATTTTAGCAGACCTAATATTTGGATCCTGGGAGACAAGAAAAATATTATCTATTATGTTTAAACCTAACATTGCTACACTTCTACAAAATTGATGTTCAATGTTCGACATTTTTACATATTTTTTCTCATCAGGTTGAATGTTAACCTTAGGGAGTTGGGGAAACTGTGAAATATGTACGAAAATTGTGTAGACACGTTTCAATATTAATGTGTGGTGTGGCTTAAACTGGCAGGCTTTTTCATTTAGATTCACAGAGAAAGAGGTTGAGTAATATTTGTTTGAATATATTTATGTGTAAAATGTGTAATGCGGTGCGTTGCGACAAACTCTTGCTTAATATTAAATATATTTTGCTGTTTTAATGTTAAGCAGAATGTAAATTATAAAAAGTCTAATTTTCAGCCACCTTGACAACAATGAATGTAAAACATGTGTAAGCCCTATATATTATTTTAGCTATGTACCCATAAAATATGACGATGTTTACAAAAAAACATTTTGCTGATACACTAGCTGTTGCTTATACACTCAACTTGAGGGTCGCGCCCCTGCAGGGGGCGTGACAAAACTAAATAGGGGGCACCAGCGTGTTGAAAAAAGATTTTGTTAAAAAATGTATTTAACTTACTGAAAGAAAAGCAATAATTTACTGAAAGACATATCAATAAAAAGAAGAATAGTAGTTTATTAGTTTCTACTTTGTTCCTGTCTCGTAGAGCAAAGTTTTTAGAGAGAACGTTGAATATAAAAAATTGACACTCTAAGCCGTTTTTCTGTATTTAGATGAGAAAAAATTTTATTTCCAAAGCAGGCAACGCGCAGTATGTGGTTTAGCAAAGGTAGGAGGTTGAAAATGGTAACAGTATACGAAGCGCTCTTGTTTTCAGTGCAGAAAACTCATCATCCAACCCTATCCAAAATTCAAAGAGTGATTTATTACTAAGTCTTCTTTTTCTTGTAGCGTAGATGTGTGCATGCATATGTATGTGTGTGTATGTGCACATGAAGCAATGTGCACATACACATTTTCTGTCCTGCACCTAGTGTTAAGTACTGTAAGTACAAAGCCTATTGACGTGAGTGCGTATACATGAGTGTATATGCGCTCGCGTATGTGTGTGGGTGGATCTGTATGTAAGTTTTAATTTTAATATATATTTTTAGTAAACAGCAAGTGTATAGGGAGATAAAAGAAAAGAAAAGAAAAGAGTTAAAGAGCTTGTTAGATTAACATTCTTAAGACAGGTCTTGACATTGTGAAAAGCAAGGTCAGATGCATCCTTCTTCATTTTGAAGATTGACAGTGACTGAATGAGCCAGTTCTCAAAGTCAAAACTCTAATACAAAAATTACTGTCTTTTGATTTCGCCACTTGCCGTGAAGTCCTCCAGCGGTAGTTAAGAGACCTTCGGGAGTATTTTGAAATGGGTCCCTAACCTACTCGTAACTTGCTATCAAGTTGAAGTCAGCAAGAAAATACTTCTTAAAATTCTTTGCCAGCATGCGTGTTTGCTGCTTGTGAGTGTGTTGAAGATTCAAGGTATTCAATTTCTCGAATATGTCTACTAAGTAGCTCAATTTCATCACAAATAAATCAGCTCGAAACTCTTCGGCTTCCGGTCGGTTTTCCTATTCGATAAAAATTTAGATTTCACCTCATAATTCATAGGCACCCTGCAAAAATATCCCACGTGTTAACCATCTTGCCTAGCAATAAAATAGTAACGCTGAATGTACTGCACCCCTCTTTTTATAAAGTGCAGAAGAGATTATTGATTTTGGCGGTCTCATTTTTATATAATTTACTGGGATTACCAACGTCGTTAGCAAAATATTCTGACCAGAATTCATTTCTTTGGAAGCCAGAGCTTCTTTGTAGATCATGCAATGATTCCAGGTAGAATTTGGAGATTTTTATGTTACTATACCTATACTTTGGAATCTTCTGGACATTGTACGAGCACCATCGGTTCATATTCTGTTGCAATTTTTCCACTCTATATCTACCTCGTTTCTAAAATAATTTAGGATAGCAAATAATGCAAGTACTGTTTTTCTGAATTTTATTAGTTTGCAGAATAGCAGTTCTTTTACTGCTCACATCACAAAGCCGAAAATATATAATGAAATGAGCATCCGTATTGCTATTCTGTTGCCTCATCAAGCGGAAATTAGAAAAAAATGTGTCGCAACTCCCCGAAAAGCTGATGCTGTACATCTTCAGGTATATCGCCAATTTGACGGACAACAATATCATTTGATGAAGGTATAGACTGCGATTGTTTGGCACAATTATGTTTCATAATACCCTTCTAATTTTTTTTCGTAACGTCATCTGTGTGAGCGTAGCGATCATGGGTTCAGCTGTTGATTATTTTTTAACTTGGAATCTGCATCCCTCTATTTAAAGTCTTTTAATTGTGTTTGTAACAAAAATCCTTATTACAAATAATTTTTTTATAGAATTACAACCAACCTATATATATATATATATATATATATATATATATATATATATATATATATATATATATATATATTTGTTTTGTTTCTCTAGTAGAATTTTGATAAAACAACTAGTTTATGAGTTATTGTAAGTTGTATGGTCGGACCCAAACAGGTGAGGAAAAACCTACGAAACTTTTTTCATTTATAATTTCTATGTTTTTGAAGTTATCTTTATATAATTTTGCACGTAGTCTTATTCCACGACTAGACGACACCTGCGTGAATAAGAAAAATCAAACCCCAAGAGGTATAGGAGGGATGGTATTACTAATAGTCTCCTAAACTTTTTTGTGCGGACGCCAATGGTTTCCGAACAAATGGCTGTTATTAAATCAATCAATGTCGTAGCTTTAGTCACTTCAGTTAAATTTTTGTAAATCGATTAGGTTATGAGTTATTTCAAGTTCAATGATCGGACCGAAACAGGAAACTTTATTTTCATGAATGGAACGTTTTCTAATATAATTATTATTTTGCAACGTATGCCCATTGCATTTTGATAAGACCTATTTATTTTATATTTTATAAAAAAACATGTAATGTCTGATGAAAAAATCCGCAGAAGAAAAAAACATGCCATTATATTCGTTGTTCGCAGAATTTTTTTGATCCACGTAGGCTCTGAAAAATACTAGGAGGTAAGTTGCTGACTGTCAAAATATTATTTTCGCGGCAATATTCAAACAATCGGTATACTTTGTGATAATTGACCTTATCATTTTCGACAATATGACAAATATCATATAATTTTCTGACATGACAGATATGGTATTAATAATGGGTGAGAGTTAAGTAACTTTTCAGTACGATCAGTTTTTATTAATTTCTCTTGCTTGTAGGGAAATGTGATTGTAATGCTAATCATGCTGCTAGGCGCTATGCACCTACATGTCCTAACCGTCCTCAGCCCAAGAGGAAATTTTTATCAACATTAGTTCGTCGCATGGGGGAATCTGGTAACATAAAACAGCAGCATGCAGGTAATAGCGGGAGACCACGCAAGCTCAATACCAGACAAGAAGAAGAAATTCTAAGAATAGTGGAAACAACACCTGTACCAAGTATATGAGCAGTAGCCTACCAAATGAGGCATAATGAACGTGCCACTATAAATTCAACTGATGTGCACCGAGTACTGAAGCAACAGTCACTGTACCCGTATCATGTTCAGAAAGTACACG
The DNA here is from genome assembly GCA_964006375.1 of Tillus elongatus. Taxonomy (NCBI): domain Eukaryota; kingdom Metazoa; phylum Arthropoda; class Insecta; order Coleoptera; family Cleridae; genus Tillus; species Tillus elongatus. The sequence goes on from OZ023264.1 coordinate 39,344,529, forward strand.
CGCACTTTTACCCCAAGACGCATGAACAAGAATGACTTTCTGCCACTGGCTGTTACTGGAGAACAGTCGTGAGCAGCAATTCCTGAGATTTATTATGTTTTCGGATGAAGACCTTTTCACTCGCAATGGCGATAATCGTCACATGTGGGCACAAGAAAATCCGCATGCGATTGTCGAAACCCGTTATCAACTCAACTTTAGATTGAACGTACGGGCAGGAATAATTGATGACTTATTCTTAGGCCCAGTTGTTTTTTTTTTGCAGACTCGACTAAATGCAGATGTGTTTCTAACCTTTTTCAGAATGAGTTCGTAGATTTACTTGACGATATGTCGCTGGAATTTCGGCGACAAATGTGGCTACAACTGGACGGTGCTCCGCCTCATTACGGAGGAGACGTTCGACGATATTTAAGTAACACATTCAATGGCCGTTGAATTGGTCTAGGGGCAAATGCACCTGTCAACTGACCAGCACATTCCCTCGACCTCAACCCCTTAGTTTCTGGGGATATATGAAAGAATTTATGTACAGGGTGCCCATACTCGATGTAGAACCTCTGCGGGAACGAATCCTACAAGGCGCAGTGGAATACCGTATGAAACCAGGGGGTGGTTGCTATATTGGGCATTTAATTTAATTATAATTTTATTTCTACATCGTTTTACTTACTATTGTTCGTTATTTTTAGTTGAGTTTTCATCTTAATAGTAGACTGACAGTTTAAGTTTAATACAAGTTATACTTATAAAATGGTTTTGGTGACTTCTAAATACATATGTGTGAAACAGTAGTATGTATGTACTCAAGAAGAAATATTTTGGGCAACGGAATGAGCCACAATTTCTGTGTAATAGATTCTCTATTCTGATTGCAAATGAATTTAGAAAAATTTCCAATTTTTTTTTAGTTTGTTGAGACGTGTTACCGGCGTATAGGGGTTTCTTTTTTCTTATTCACACAGATGTCGTCTAGTCGTCGTATAAGACTACGTGTTATATTTCATGGAGAGCACGTTTCGTAGGTTGTTTCTCACCTGTTTGAGTCCGCCCATACAACTTACAATAACTCATAAACTAGTCGCTTTATCAAAATTCAACTAGAGAAACAAAAGTTATAAAATTATTTTGTCTAACAACGGTCGTTCGTTTTGAAGCCATTGGTGTGCGCACAAAAAAGGTTAGAGGGTCAACACTTGTTCCACACCCTTCCTCCTGTACCACCCTTGCGTTTTGATTTTTCTCTCCTCGTCTAGACAGATGGTGTCTAGTTCTGAAATAAGTCTACGTGCTAAATTTAATGGAGATAATTCCAAAAACATAAAAATTATAAATGAAAAAATGTTTTGTAGGTTTTTTCTCACCTGTTTGGGTCCGACCATTCAACTTACAATAACTCATAAACTGGTCGTTTTAACATTTCTGTAGTGATTTGGTGGCATTCCTTTACAATACGCTGACGTAAATTTTGTAATTAATGGGGCTGACTGCAAAAAAATTTACTTTTGTGTGACCCCACAAAATCAAAAAAAGAGGTAATAAATCTGGCTATTGTGCCGCCTAAAGTCTTCCCCTTTGAAACCAAGATGTACCTCTAAGTCATTTTCAACAAAATTACGATATGCACCACAAAACGCTCCTGTTTCGTCTTCGAGTGGCAAGCCTAAATCTAAGGTCTTCGGCAGAATTTTGATCTATAAAGGGTATAAATACTTTGTTGTATAAGATCTAAAACCAGTAACAATTTAAATAATATATGTTATCTTTTCTGTACGTATTTGCTATTTATTATAAAATGGATTTAAACACATATTTGCATATGCGGTGAATTAGTAAAATATTTTACCAAACTATCAAACATATTTCATGGAATCATTTATCAAACTTGATATTTTGATATCTGTAATCATGGAACATTTTACAAATTATTACATTATTGTTTGGTAGAATATATTCGTCAGCATCCGCAACACGCTTAATTGGAATTCAGTGGAATAAAAGTCGAACTGTAATAACCGTAACGCATTCAGACCACATTTCAGATTACACAGTTTCATGTGGTCGTACAGGAACTAGGTAATATATGTGCTTTCTATCAATTACTGATGTAGAGCCCTCTAAACCGAACTGACAATGCGGGCAAAGCTTCGTGTGTTGATTTTACATCATCTATGTAGCCCTTAATGTAATGACGTTGATAAGGAATTATTTTCACAGGGAAAACAAACCATCATTAACTTTATAACGTTAGCGGCCAAAGCTTTGTCTAATGTAACATAAGCTTTGTGTGTAAAAGAAAAAGTGTAAAATTAAGTAAATGAGTATTCATCAACAATGTAATAACTAAAGACTGGAAAAATGAGCACATTTTAAATTAAAAGGAGCACTTAAAAAGGCCATTGTTTTGCAAAGATAAGTACACAATATGCCAAAAAAGCACGAAAAAAGTTTTATTCAATGCACTATTTATTTGTATTAAAAATACTGATGAAAATGAAAATAAACTGACATATTTTGATAAAATAAACATGCATTTTTATACCAATAAAATATAAATGAAAAACAATATATATATATATATATATATATATATATATATATATATATATATATATATATATATATATATATATATATATATATATATATATATATATATATATATATATATATATATATATATATATATATATATATATATATATATATATATATATATATATATCAACTTTCAGTAATTTGTTATTTGGTTGCGTGGACTGCAGTTTCGAACCGTCCCGGTTCATTAACAGCACGCTACTGACTATGATCGCTCCCGTGTGGCCTACGTCTGAAATTGTACGCGGCGCTTGCGCGTTGTGCCTCTATTGGTCGGTTTACTGTTCTTTGATTGGTTGTGCCTTCAGATTGTTTCGTGTGTATCGGTCTCCTGTCTTGATCAATGTGGTTTGATAATTTGTCTATTTGTATGGCCTTTATTAAGTTTTGTTTAAATGTTTGTACTTATATTTGTTCTAGCATTAACTGTTTCACATTATTTGTTTGTTGAATGTAGTATTGTTCCCAGATTTCCATTTTTTTTTTTGTGGTCTTTAATATGTTTCATTAGTTGTAGTTGGGTGATATCTGGTTTTTGGTGTTTTGTATTGTGAATGTGTGTAGCTACGTTTGATTTGTAGCTAGGTATGTGAATTTGATCTAATGCTGTTATATGTCCCTTGATTATTGTTTCTATTGACACACTAGCGTGGTGTGCAATACTACATTCAACAAACAAATAATGTGAAACAGTTAATGCCAGAACAAATCCAAGTACACACATTTAAACAAAACTTAATAAAAGACATACAAATAGGGAAATTATCAAACCATAGTGTTTAAGACAGGAGACCGATACACAGTAAACCGACCAATAAAGGTTCAACGGGCAAGCGCCGCGTACAATCTCAGAAGTAGACCACACGGGAGCGATCACAATCAGTAGCGTGCTGATGATGAACCGGGACGGTTCGAAACTGCAGTCCACGCAACCAAATAAGAAATCAATGAAAGTAGGGCAAACAAATAAAGTGTATATTTAAAAGTGATTACAGTATAGTGCAACATTCCAAAAGATATATATATATATATATATATATATATATATATATATATATATATATATATATATATATATATATATATATATATATATATATATATATATATATATATATTTATATATATATATATATATATATGTATGTTTGTATGTATATATATATATATATGTATGTATGTATATATTCAAAAATAAGTTTTTAAAACTTGCGCGTGGGTTTAACCTATAATATTTATACCAGAAAAAAAAACACACATAATATAGAAACATTTAGTAACAACTCAAAATAACAAAACACACAATACAATACAAGGGTCCAATATCATTCAACATTACACGCCACTCCAACACAAATCGAGGACCGACGTTCCAATCGAAGGATAAGTAAGAAAAATTTCTAACGTAACGTACATATTAAGTGTTCTTTGTGTCCACCAGCTTATGCACCTTATGCCTATCAGGTGATATAATACATTTTTAGTGAATTGTCTTTAGAAAATTTACTAGTGAGATGAGCGCGACTTTGTAATTTTGAAAAAAAATTCTACAAATAAGCGCAAACTAGGACCCGTGGGAACCATAACCGAGGTCAGCTTCAAACTTGATATATATATATATATATATATATATATATATATATATATATATATATATATATATATATATATATATATAGAGGGTGTTTCAAAAATGATGGTCTATTTTACAGGTGCTCATTCAGCACAAAAAATAAGACTATTTTTTCATATAAACATGGGTCCGAAAATGCTTACAGCATGTTAAAGTTATTTGTTTTTTGTCAGTTTTTCACAAATAAGTCTAAATCAAATTAAAATTTTGGCGTGAAAGTTGCCATCGGGGGCTTTTGAGGGCAAGAAATTTAAATATGTTATTGTTAATAACACTGCTGGTAGAGGGCGCCACCTGTAAAACTATGCTTGCATTCAATTGGCTATAATTTTTTGACACCCAGTAATATCGACCTACCGTATAGCTACATTGCAGCCCTTATCAATTGAAAGCAAGTATATTTGTTCCAAATCTCTAAGACACACCATTTTCGAGATATTTCAATTTTTGTATGTCGATGTCGCTCAAAAATTAATTTTTCTCAAGTAATTAATTGTATTGTCTGCAAATTTAAACAAGAAATAAAACAATAAGTACACTTGGAGAACACCCAAATCACCACAACACATATTTCAGAGACCTTACGATCGTTTCGTTGACCAAGTCAACATCTTCAGAGGAAGAAAAATTCTAACATAAAAAACTAGATCCCGTATATTTATATCGCGTCAAAGAAAACGAACTAGTCCGAAGGAAAGTTGTCGTCCAAGAACGATCGTTTGTTTATTGCGCAGTGAAACAGGTCGGAGACCTGCTTTAATCTTTTGGTCGACAAATTTATGACCCTTATCTAATATAGGTTTAAAAAGGACCGGCGTTCTTTAAAGAAACAGCACGTTTCCTTTCGATCTAGAACTTTACAATGTGGATATTGGTTTATGCCGATAAAGACATCTGCTGAGATAAACAACATAAACTCAAATCATCTCTTTTAAAAATAGAAAAATAAAAACCCAGATGTCTGTCTCACCGTGTTACCTTCAACAAAGGAAAAATAGTTCAACTAAAATACTACACAAAAACTAAATATTGATTTTAATTCTACGTGAAAATATTTATATTGACTACATAGATACAAAAACCGAACAGGTATTTAAATCAAGACAAACATAGTGATTAGTATATGTATAAACCGGTCGAGTTATTGACCATAATTTATTATTCTACCAGACTAATTATGAGTATTTAAGCGGTCAAATGCAAAGAGCAAACAATGAGCTAGAAATTACAGGTGGCGCACGGTTTAATGAAGTTTTGTTCTTAATAGACCTTAATATAAAAATACTTTCTAATGAATCAAGCATAGTTTGATGTCTGACATTTTTGACAAGTTTCAAATTTTCTTTGTCAATGTGGTGGTTATTATCCCACATATGTTGTGCCACACAAGATTTGTCTACCGTACCATATCGTAACTGTGCGAGATGTTCACGAAATCTGGTGGCTATGTTTCTCCTAGTTTGGCCCACGTATTTAAGATCACAATCTTTGCAACTAATCTCATAAATTCCGGACATTTCAGTGACTTTGTCTTTGTCTTTCGTATTACCCAACAAATTTTTTAAATTACTTTTCGTCGAAAACGTCAAATGTAAATCGGCTTTCTTAAAAATACTTTCCAAACCCTTTGTGATTCGTGGTTCATAAGGTAAACATACAAATTTTTTTCTCGATTTTATCATTCTTAAATGTCGTACATTCAGATATCAACTTCTTTGTTCTGTGTTTGTTAACTAATTTGTCTATTAAACCATCCGAGTAACCGTTATATCTCGCCACATGTTTTATGTATTTTAATTCTGTATTAAATCTATTTTTACTCAACGGAAAATTTATCAATCTATTTACTAAGAAATTGAAACTAGCCGTTTTTTGTGCAAACGTATGGTGTGAGTCGTTAGGAATATAACTAATAGTAGCCGTTTCCTTCCTATAGACATCAAATTCAAGCGAGCCTTTATTTTTATTTTTAATAACTAGTACATCTAGGAACGAAAGTTTATTGTTAATTTCTATTTCGTGGGTAAATTTTATTGAATCAAATTGACTATTTAGTTTTTCAGTAAATTCTTCTACCTTACATGTATTTGTGTCAAACACTGCAAAAATATCATCGACATAACGCAACCAAACTCTAGGGAAATACCCACTTTTGTTTTTTAAATCCGTCTCAAATCTGCTCATAAACAAATCTGCAATAAAAGGCGATAATGGATTGCCCATAGCTGTGCCTTCAGTTTGTTCAAAGAACTCATTGTTAAATTGGAAAATATTTTGTTTTATACAAATGCTAGTTAGAGTTAAATATTCTTTGCAGACGTCTTGACTTATATTGTTCAATTTTAATAATTCTTCCAAATACTCCAACGTTTGTTTTGTGGGTACACTAGGAAATAATGACGTCACGTCGAATGACATCAAAATCTCTCCTTCCAATAATTTAACATCTTTAATTTTATCAATAAAATCAAGGGAATTTAGCACCGAACAACTTTTCTGTTTAATAGGTAGTCTTTTAAACTCGCTTGACAACCACTTTGCCAAGTTATATGTTGGAGAATCTATAGCCGAAATGATAGGCCTCATTAATTTTCCCGGTTTATGGATTTTCGGGAGACAATATTTTTTGGGGACTTTCGGATTAGAAACTTGTAAACGTGTTCTTAAATCCTTTGTTATGAGATTTGGACATTTTTTTAAACTGTTTTTAACTTCGTTAATCAATCTTGGTAACGGATTTTTATCTAATTTTCTATACGGCCCTGACTCTATTGCATTACTCACTCGCTCTTTATAATCACTTTTGTCCATTATCACAACTTTATTGCCTTTATCCGCCTTAATATAAAAACATTCCTTTTCTCGCAATTGTTTAACTATTTTCATTCAAAGGGTTTGGAAAGTATTTTTAAGAAAGCCGATTTACATTTGACGTTTTCGACGAAAAGTAATTTAAAAAATTTGTTGGGTAATACGAAAGACAAAGACAAAGTCACTGAAATGTCCGGAATTTATGAGATTAGTTGCAAAGATTGTGATCTTAAATACGTGGGCCAAACTAGGAGAAACATAGCCACCAGATTTCGTGAACATCTCGCACAGTTACGATATGGTACGGTAGACAAATCTTGTGTGGAACAACATATGTGGGATAATAACCACCACATTGACAAAGAAAATTTGAAACTTGTCAAAAATGTCAGACATCAAACTATGCTTGATTCATTAGAAAATATTTTTATATTAAGGTCTATTAAGAACAAAACTTCATTAAACCGTGCGCCACCTGTAATTTCTAGCCCATTGTTTGCTCTTTGCATTTGACCGCTTAAATACTCATAATTAGTCTGGTAGAATAATAAATTATGGTCAATAACTCGACCGGTTTATACATATACTAATCACTATGTTTGTCTTGATTCAAATACCTGTTCGGTTTTTGTATCTATGTAGTCAATATAAATATTTTCACGTAGAATTAAAATCAATATTTAGTTTTTGTGTAGTATTTTAGTTGAACTATTTTTCCTTTGTTGAAGGTAACACGGTGAGACAGACATCTGGGTTTTTATTTTTCTATTTTTAAAAGAGATGATTTGAGTTTATGTTGTTTATCTCAGCAGATGTCTTTATCGGCATAAACCAATATCCACATTGTAAAGTTCTAGATCGAAAGTAAACGTGCTGTTTCTTTAAAGAACGCCGGTCCTTTTTAAACCTATATTAGATAAGGGTCATAAATTTGTCGACCAAAAGATTAAAGCGGGTCTCCGACCTGTTTCACTGCGCAATAAACAAACGATCGTTCTTGGACGACAACTTTCCTTCGGACTAGTTCGTTTTCTTTGACGCGATATAAATATACGGGATCTAGTTTTTTATGTTAGAATTTCTCTTCCTCTGAAGATGTTGACTTGGTCAACGAAACGATCGTAAGGTCTCTGAAATATGTGTTGTGGTGATTTGGGTGTTCTCCAAGTGTACTTATTAGTGCTCATCACAGGTTCCAGTTTTCACATAGTGAAGAAATAAAACAACAAATAAAAAAGCTTATAACATTTTATGATACCTGACTAAAATAAATGTTCAAAATAGCCACCCTCCTCCATTTCAATACACTTTCATATTCTACGGAGCATACAACGTCGTACTCTGTGAAATATTTCTGGTGTATTTCTAATTTGTTCGCATCCAAGTACAATTCCTTGCTGCAGATCATCAACATTTGCTTCATAAACAATACTTCTAAGATGCCCCCATAAATAACAGTCCATAGGATTTAAATCAGGGGATTGAACTGGCCATGGCTGAGGTCTACCGCGTCCGATCCATCTGCGTCCAAAATGTATTGCTTAGGTAATTTCTGACATTAAGGGCGAAATGTGTGGGGAGGGGGCTTGGGCTTCGTCATGCATAAACCACAGGTTATGTCTTATGTCAAGAGGTACATTTTCTAATGACCCATTTAGTTGGTTTTGCGGGAATTCAAGATAAGTTTTAGCATTAGGTCTGTGAGGTAAAAAAAATTGGTCCTATCAAATTAGACTCTACAATTTCAGCCCATACATTTAAGGAAAATTGCTGTTGATGATGCCTTTCAAAAACTGCGTGGGGATTTTCGTCAGCCCAAATATGGCTGTTACGAAAATTGACGATCCCGTCGCGCCTAAATCCAGACTCGTTAGTGAACAATACACAATTCAACAAGTTCTCTACATTATTATGTTGGATAAACCATTGGCAAAATTGTAGGCGAGGTATAAAATCTCTTTCAGGCGATAGTGCCTGCACACGTTGGATGTGATATGGACGCAATTGTTGCTCGTGAAGAGCTCGCCATATCGCTGTATTGTATGCTCCCAGATAATTGGCCATTTCTCTAGTACTTATTTTTGGATTTTGTTCAATTAGCCTCTTCAAAATCGTGATTTCGTGCACTTCGTCGTCTGCCTCAATCCGCAGTAACTTTATTAAGGGTACCTGGTAAAAAATATATATTCGAAAGAGACAGATCGATGTATTAGATAATGTAAGTATGTACCCGTTTCTCGCAGAAGGATGTCAATCCGTTGAAACAACCTTCTGTCTGGAATACTCCGATTTGGGAAGGCTTCTTCATACAGTCGTTTCGTCTCATAACAGTTACCAAAAGCCGTGAATACATAACATGCATGTCTGCTAGTTCATTGTTAATTACCTAAAAATAGTGAGTAGTCTGAAACCTAAAAGTCCAACGTAGTATATGTCACGACGAAAACGCAAAAGTCAAGTCCCGTAACGATGTAAACCACTTTCTTAAATGGTTTGTTCAAAGTTTGTTATCATGATTTTTTATTTTATCTTTATGATTGTGTCTTGTCAGTTCTTTTTTCTGGTAATATTTTAATTTTTTACTAGAGAATGAGAATTAAGTTTATACACAGTGATAGCAATTAAAATGTGAAAAATGTATTCCTATGATTTGTCGCAGAATTCATTTTTGAGCGACATAGACATACAAAAATTAAAATATCTCGAAAATGGTGTGTCTGAGAGATTTAAATTAAATATAAATTTTTTGCTTACAATTGATAAGGGCTGCAATTTAGCTATACGGTAGGTCGATATTACTGGGTGTCAAAAATTATAGCCAATTGAATGCAAGCCATGTCTTACAGGTGGCGCCCTCTACCAGCAGTGTTATTTAAAAAAAACATATATAAATTTCTTGCCCTCTAAAACCCCCACATGCCAATTTTCACGTCAAAAGTTTAATTTGACTCAGACTCACTCGTGAAAAACTGACAAAACCAAATAACTTTAACACGCTGTAATTAAAAAACTAAGCATTTGCGGACCCATATTTCTATGAAAAAATAATCTTGCTCTTTTGTGCTGAATATGCACTTGTAACATTGACCATCATGTTTGAAACACCCTGTATATATAAATTGAAATTACGGGATACGGGTTTTAGGAGTCCTAGTTTGCCCTCATTTGAAGTCGTTTTTTCAAAATTCAAAAGTCGGAATCTTAGTAATTTTTTTAAGAAAATTCACTAAAGCCCGGATGTAGAAGTGCGCCAAACTTTATCAAAAGGGCTTTCTCATTTTCGAAGATACATTTTTTTTTTAGCTATGCCTAATTCAACTGACTAACAATCTAGTTATACAAGGAAGACGCGTGCCAACTTTGAAAGACGTAACCTCATCAATAGCAGATGTTTATTTGAAAATTCGTAATTTGATATGAGACTCCAAAACCACGCATTAAATCTGTGATTAAATCTACAAAATCATACACAAAGTCTAGAGTTTTCCTTTTATTCATAAAATCTTAAAAGACGCAATCACATAATAATGGAAATAAACACAATAACAAACATTGTTTACACAAGAAGAGCACATTTTATTACTGAATGATATGTGATAATGAAAATGTTTTGCAGAATTTAACTGTAATAAGAGTCGTTCTTACATATGACATTATTTTACGCTTAATTTTAAGAAATGAGCTAGATAATTCAAAAAGCTTCAAGACGCACGTTTACTTAACTGGATACGATTTTTTAATCAGCTTCTTCTCCCTCATTACACGCTGTATATTGCTCATCGTCTTCACAATCTGACTCACCGGCTATTAATAAGTCATCGTCCGGTCTGCTCAATAAGCAGCATCTTACAAAGTTAATTATATTAAACGGAAATCCAGCAATTGAAGAGAATAACATGTAAACGGCTTTATTGTAGAGCTCCTGCATACGATAACTTCCTTTCTCGTGATCCATAAATGGCTGATCACATGGATGAGTTTTGTGTTTCTGAAAAGAAAAGAGTAGAAATGAATGATATGCATTAATTCGGGAAAAGTAGCTAACTGGATTAGGTTAAACGGCATGACTTTTAACCCGGCATTAGTCGCTAGGTATTCCAAAACGTTAATATATATATATATATATATATATATATATATATATATATATATATATATATATATATATATATATATGTAGAAAATTTGCATATGCAGACGACTTAGCGATTTTGTACCAGCACCAATTACCGACTGAACATGCTCTGAATGAAGACCTCACCAAGCTTAATGATTACTTCAGAAAGTGGAGACTGTGCCCAAGTCCGTCTAAAACAGAAGTCTGCTGCTTCCATCTATCGAGCCGGCAAGCAAATGATACCCTGCGAGTGGAATTTAATGGCAGGATCCTTAACCACAATAAAAACCCAAAATATTTGGGCGTGACACTGGATCGATCACTGACTTTCATTCCACATCTTGGAAACGTGGCTGGTAAGCTGAGAACGCGCAATAACGTCATAGCCAAACTTGCTGGAACACCATGGGGAGCTACAGCGACAGTACTTCGGACAGCGGCTCTGGCCTTGATATACTCTGTCGCAGAATATTGCTGTCCTGTTTGGATCAACAGTACACACACCACAAAAATAGATGTGCAACTGGACCAAACAATGAGACTGATTGCTGGGACCATACGGCCAACACCAACGTGCTGGCTCCCAGTGCTCAGTAATATCACACCACCAGATATCCGACGAACTACCGCTCTCATCAGAGAATATAGAAAAATCATGGCTAACGCAGCCCTACCAATTCATATCGATATCCCATACCTGGGGGGACAATATCATCGGCTCAAATCAAGACATCCAGCCATAAGATCAGCATTAGAACCCAACGAAGACTTTCATGCGACTAATAAATGGACTACCATATGGACAGAAACTGCAAGAGACCACTACATTCAACTAGATGATCCAACATACTGTTTCAACGGATCCGACCTGCCACTCTGACTGTGGTCAAAGCTCAACCGAGTTAGAACAGGTTGCGGAAAATGTGCTGACTCCTTACACAAATGGGGCAGGGCAGAATCCCCACAACGTGATTGCGGATCTCAGCGGCAAACTATCCGCCACATCGTATGAGAATGTCCCAACCGTTCCTACGCTTGTGACCTCGAAGATTTTATGAAAGCCACACCAGAGGCAATAGAATGGCTTCGCAGTTTGGATGTAGATATATAGTTTTTCATAATAGTTATGTTTGTCCTTATATATTTAAAATTTTTCTGTTTATATGTGTTTTGTATTTTGTGTATTTTGTATATTTTGTATACTTCTGCCACGTGTATCGTACTGTTACCCCATACGCTATATATATATATATATATATATATATATATATATATATATATATATATATATATATATAAGTCAAATTTTATGGATATTTTCAACTTTGATGTAGGCGATTTGACTTGGAAGACCATTTATGCACCAATTATTAGCGTATCGCTAATCAGGAAGCCATTTTAGTAAGTACACTTGGAGAACACCCAAATCACCACAACACATATTTGATAGACCTTACGATCGTTTCGTTGACAAAGTCAACATCTTCAGAGGAAGAAAATTCTAACATAAAAAACTAGATCCCGTATACTTATATCGCGTCAAGGTAAACGAACTAGTGCGAAGTAAAGTAGTCGTCCAAGAACGATCGTTTGTTAATTGCGCAGTGAAACAGTTCGGAGACCTGCTTTCATCTTTTGGTCGACAAATTTATGACCCTTATCTAATATAGGTTTAAAAGGACCAGAGTTATTTAAAGAATCAGCACGTTTCCATTCGATCTAGAAATTTACTATGTGGATATTGGTTCATGCCGATAAAGACAGCTGGTGAGATAAACAACATCAACTCAACTCATCTTTTTTAAAAATAGAAAACTAAAAACCCAGATGTCTGTCTCACCGTGTTAACTCTAAGAAAGGATAAATAGTTCAACTAAAATACTACATAGAAACTATATTTATATTGATTTTAATTCTACGTGAAAGTATTTATATTGACTACATAGATACAAATAACTGGACAGGTCTTTAAGTCAAGACAAACATACAGATTAGTATATGTATAAACCGGTCGAGTTATTGACAATCATTTATTATTCTACCAGACAAATTAGGAGTATTTAAGCGGTCAAATGCAAAGAGAAAATAAAGGGCTTGAAATTACAGGTGCCGCACGGTTTAATGAAGTTTTGTTCTTAATAGATCTTAATATAAAAATACTTTCAAATGAATCAAGCATAGTTTGATGTCTAACATTTTTGACAAATTTTCGTCGAAAACGTCCATTGTAAATCGGCTTTCTTAAAAATACTTTCCAAACCCTTTGATTCGTGGTTCATAAGGTAAACACACAAATTTTTTCAAGATTTTATCATTCTTAAATGTCGTACATTCAGATATCACCTTCTTTGTTCTGTGTTTGTTCGCTAATTTGTCTATTAAACCATCCGAGTAACCGTTATATCTCGCCACATTTTTTATGTATTTTAATTCTGTATTAAATCTATGTTTACTCAACGGAAATTTGATCAATCTATTTACTAAGAAATTTAAACTAGCCGTTTTTTTGTGCAAGCGTATGATGTGAGTCATTAGGAATATAACTAATAGTAGCCGTTTCCTTCCTATAGACATCGAATTCAAGCGAGCCATCATTTTTATTTTTAATAACTAGTACATCTAGGAACGAAAGTTTATTTTTGATTTCTATTTCGTGGGTAAATTTTATCGAATCAATAAAATTTACCCATATATATATATATATATATATATATATATATATATATATATATATATATATATATATATATATATATATATATATATATATATATATATATATATATATATATATATATATATATATATTACTGAACAGCATTTGGAAGTTTAACGCATAAATATATTTTAAGGCAATACAATTTTAATGTTTTATTCCAAATATTTTATTACAAATTCCAGTTTTAGCCTGAGTCGGATGAGCTGCCTGAACAATTTGCACATGTATATGTTATAGTAGATGTATGTTCCTGGCAAATGGGCCTCTGGCACGAATTACATAATATTTTGCTTTTTCTGTTTTTCCGGCGAGGACAAAAATGGCAAAAGCGGCTGGCTACATTTTCTGCTACTGGCTGATTTTCCACTGGAATCCGACCAATTCTTCCTATAGTGGTACGCAAATTTGTAACCTGCAAGCGGGTTTCGAGATGTGGTCTCATGAGTGCAAGCGCAAAATCATTTATAAACAGACGTCTCTCCTTTATAACGTTTTCATAATTGTTATTGGTTTTGTAAATTATATAACTATTTACGATATCAATATTCAGCATTGAAAAGTAAGTTGTCAAGGGCCACCTAAGCTCACTCTAGAAACGGAATGTATTGTTTTCGTTTCATCCACCACATCAACCGCCCCTTTGGTTAAATTATAAAAAGTAATAACCTCAGGTTTTACCTGGTATCCTGTATCTTCCGTCTATAGCCTCGTTATCGAGCATGGTTGATACAAACAGCACGTTTTTTCCTTTACGTTTTACATGGGACATACGACACAAGCAAAGTACCTTCCGAAAAAGCAAACATACTGCTAAGCTGCTTGTGTTTTTTGTGTTTATAAATTCTGGAGGTAACTCTCATTTATTCTTCCTCAACGTTCCGACAATTGTTGTCCGATGGTTTCTGAGAAGCGCCTTCGCCAAGGGCAGAGACGCGAAATAATTATACATCGTTACGTTTCTACTTGTGTTGAATATGGGGCTGATAATCCGCTTAGTGACGCTAGCTTTTTTATATTTTTTTAATTTCAACAACACACCACGAGGGCTTACAGCCTAAGTATTATCGTACCGTGGGTGTCGACAAGGAGGAAAGAGGCAATTTGCTAATTCTGGAATTGAAGGTTTGGAGGTTCGGGGGAGAAGGAAAAACATGTGCCAGCAAGGAATTCCACAACTTTGAAGTCCTCGGGACAAAACAGCGGACATAACAAGATGTTCTATGTCTGGTGACCTGGACAGTAAAAAAAGTGCATTCGCTCTGTTCCCATGATAGATCTGTTGGGGGCAGCAGGTGCAGGAACTATGGAAAAAATCTCCTCTGAGCACTGCCCGTGAAGATGACTATTAAAGAGAGAGAGAGGTCACCAACGGCACGTCGGTGAGCAAGGGATGGCAGCCTTTTGGTGAGGGTATGGTCACCGATGAGACGTATAGCTCTCTTCTGAATGGAGTCCAGGATAGCGAGTGTAGAAGCGGCAGCAGCACCCCAGATGTGCAAGCAGTATTCGAGGTTTGGTCTTATTTGTGAAGTATATAAGGTATAGAGATTATGTGGTGAAAACTATTAGCCAGCCCGGAAGAGGAAACCTAATTTCTTAGCAGCCGCTTCTGCAATTGATGTGACATATTGATGCCAATTCAGATCCCGATCCACAGAAATGCTTGGTTGTTAATTGTGATGGATCTAGGGCTTGTGTATCTCTTATGAGAAAGAAAGCAAGACTGTGATTTGGTGGGGTTGAATTGTACAAGATTTCTACTTCCCCAGTCTACTATTTTTTGAAGATCCACGGAGACAGAACTCTCCATGAGTCTGCGATCCTCATCTAATTGGGCTAAAGAGACAGGCTTAGAATAGTGTATATTTGAGTGGAGGGTGCTGTCGTCCGCGTAACTGTAAATTGGGTTGGATGTGCTAGAGAGGAGGTCATTGATGTAGAGAAGAAACAAAGTGGGGGCTAAAGTTGAACCTTGAGGAACTCCTGCATTAATTGGATACAATTTAGGGGAATGGCCACCCACGACAACAGAAATGCTCTGGTTCGAGAGGAAATTAGCTGTCCAGCTACAGAGTTTTGTGGCAGGCCATAGGCCGGAAGTTTATTAAGCAGCGCTGCGTGCCAGACCTGGTCGTATGCTTTGGATATGTCTAGAGCGACTTGTTCCATAGAATACGTGACAAAGGAAAGGAGGTCGGCAGTTGATCTGCGCTGACGGAATCCATACTGCTTGTCGTGGATTAGACTATGCTGCGCTGTTGTCAAGTTGGTCAGGACTAGGATGTTGTTTTCCGGCATATATTTCTAAATTTGCTGTTAAGAACGTTCTTGCGTCAACCAGTGCATACATTTTGAAGCCATATCTTGCTGGCTTGTTCGCAATGTACTGTCGAAATTTGCAGATAAACACAATGTAGTAGGAGGTTGCGTTGAGGATATGGTCGGGTGGCAAAGGCCTGTCTCATTGGGTGGAGAAATTATTAGGAATATGCCAAAAGTATGAAGGTTGTGCTCATAGCAGCGACTAACCGCGGGTTCATAATAAATTGTACTTTTTCCTAAGGCAGTAAAATTAGTTTCGCAAATTTGTTGTACAATCCACTGTCATCCATATTACTTCAGATGTGATCAGCCAAGCAGTTGTTTAATTCGTCTTAAGTATAAACTACTACTATTTGGAAATAAAGCAGCTGTAGCAGAAATAACTGAAAATGTTGTCATAAAAAAAATACAAATTTGGTATGTTAGTATGACATAAATCCAGATTGATTAACGTATTCAGTTGTTTTCGGTCACTTCCGGTTTCACCGGAAATGTCTGCAAATTTTGATTTTTATATTGAACCTCCGGTCCGGTATTTTTTTTTGGTTTATTTGATAGAAAATGACATTCTGAATACAATGACGCATCAGGTGTCAACTTTTGATATTTTCGCTTAAAAAATAATAATATTTTAAATTTCAATCTAGAGTATCATGACTATGTTAAAACCATCATTGTTTAATCGAGAAGCCATGGAAAAATAGATTTCCATATCTAATGTTTTTTGTGTCTTTTCCTGACGGGTTAAAAGTCCCCAAATCGTATTTTTAATCATAACTCAATTTTTTTTTTAATAAATCATTAGCATATTCGGCAAAAACATTTTTTTACGAATAACTTGATACCACACATATGGTATTTTGTGTTAAATTGTCGTTGTAAACCGTTTATTATAATTTTATATGACTAATAACTGTGATGGCATTTGTAATAAGTAAGCCTGGAAATAATATATTGATATCCGGAATCAAATATAATCCAATTGTTATCTCCAGGCCCACTTATTACAAATGCGATTACGTTTATGGCAAGTTTCAATGTAATCATATGAAATGATAATAGGCGGTTTATGACGACAATTTAACTCGAAATACCATGTGTGTGGTACCACATTATTCGTAAAAAAATTCTCTTGCAGAATATGCTAGACCTACACTCGTTACGTTTAAAAAAAATGAGTTATGATTAAATATACGATTTGGTGATCTTTTAACCCACCAGGAAAAGAGACAGAAAACATTAGATAGTCAAATATATTTTTCCATGCCCTCCTGCTTAAAAAAATGGTTTTAACTAGGTCATGAGACTCTAGATTCAAATTTAAAAAATAATTATTTTTCAAGCCAAAATGTCAAAAGTTGACATGTGAAGTGTCATTGTATTCAAAATGTCATATTCTATCAAATAAACCAAAAAAAAAAAAATAGCGGAGGTTCAATTTAAAAAGCAAAAGTTGCAGATATTTCCGGTGAAACTGGAAGTGATCGGTGTGATGCCCCGGCTAAGTAGAGGCCCGACGGATAAGTTGACAATCCGTCATTCGCGCGTGACCTAAATATTCGAAGTTACATATCCTCGGGCGCCATCTTTATTCCCTATTAAATAGGACGAGGTCAAATCCCCGTGAGGACTTCTGCTAAGAACACCACACAGTTACTGTTTCATAACAGCCTTATCCTAGGGTAGCTCGGGTGGAGAAGAAAACTATAGCCAGGGGTTGAAAGTTATTACATCCCGTAGAGTTCTCGGGAGGTAAGTAGGCTTTAATTACTTACTCCCGGATAATGGCTGTTTTCCTAGCTTACAAAGTTGGAAGCAGAATTATTATAAACAGGTAAATATCAATTACGATATACTTCAGCTAGTTACAATCCGTCACAGGATTCCAGCTTAAACACACTTACACTAGTGCAAATATCTACAGGCAGTGCAGTGAAACGCAACTAATTTCATAAAATCCTCTAATAATATTTAAAATATGTACAAATGAAAAATGAAAACAATAAAAATCGACAAATTATTAAAACCAAAAATTCACTACAGTTCATGCGAATAAAGAGAAAACATATCTCGGGTCAGATAACGTTATCTCTGATAAGACATTTTTTCATAGTGGAAATGATACAAATATGTTAATATTTAAAAATACAATGGTATTCGACTAGAATAATATTTGTGCTATTTATTACGAACAAAGCGTGATATTAGCATTAGCAGAGCAAACAACAAGGCATAGCAAAGCAACGTCAAGCGGAAAGCGATATACACATGCATCAAACGGAAAATGGCCCCGCATATAAATTCCGCCTCAGTCGGGGGTTTTACTTTCCCCTGAGCTTTATACCCGAAATTTCCTTACGATCTTACTCTGCTAGGTGGGTAGGCAAACGGTTCCCACGCTTATAATGCCCTAACTTGCTAACTAATACCACCGGGTAACTTGACCCCTCTTTCTGTCAAACACCCTATATAGCTAACAGTGTCATCGAGCGATTACGTACCATTCTGGATCGATCCATGCGTTCTTCGAGGACATACGTCCCTCAAAGCAAACGTAGTCGACCCAATACAGCACAGGATGCCGGGCACACTAAATACTACCTCTTTAATCAGCACAGTCTGTGCTCCCGTTTCTTTTATATGGGTAAGAAACGTGACCAGCTTGTCACTTATCTGTGCTGGACACTCTAGCTAATTAACCACCTGGTTTAGCGAGCGCATACCACTCAGCATAGCTCCATGCGTACATCGAGGACATACGTCCGTCAATATAAACGTAGATCACCCTGACTTCGACCTCCCTTAAATGGGTAACCCGTGACCAGTTCTGTCACTCCTACATACAGTACACCCTGTATACGCGTGAAATCCTAACACGCTGCTAACATTTCACATAGAACAGCATTAATAAACACCAAAACATTTATTCCAGTTTGCAATTATACTTCTTCAAGTTTTCCGAAGTATAACTAACCTTGCAAACTCTTATAACAGAACAGTCTTCCTAGACTCTCTTTCTTTACCTTAAAATGACTAACACTGCTGAAACTGCTCCCTGGCTTCGGTGATTGGCCATGGTCGCGGAAACGGACTGACGTTAAAGAACAAAAAAATATGTATTTTTAATTAAAAAAACGCAGGCTAATAGATTTTAGATCCAGGTCTATATTTCGTTTGGGATAATACTTGAATAGATTGGTGTGAATACAGAGACGCTATTGATTAAAGCAGTTACCAAGATTCAGATCATATGAGATATAGCTAAGATCGACTCAGATCAACCATTGCAAAATTCAGGAGATCGTGAAGGAGCCCATGCTTGAAATGAGGTCAGACTTCGCGAGCCCGCGAATCTGCAGGGATAATATATTTAGAGTGGTAATCCCCGACCGCGAGGCATGGCAGGGGTAGACGCTGAGCCTACCACGGGACGCGCTCGTCTGGTTCGCGGAAGGGTCCGACGGGGAGCATGGGACGGGGGCAGGCGTTTTTTCGGAAAGACCAAGGGTAAGTCGCAGTATTTCCCTCGAAGCCCATTCAACGATCTTTCAGGCCGAAATATACGCCATCTTGCACTGCGTGCGAGAGAACAAGAGGAGGGGTACACCAACAAGTGGATCCTCATAGCCACGGACAACCCTTAAGGCTCTAAGTAGCCCACGGGTAAACTCGAGTCTCAGTTCAAAGAGAGATCAGGAACATAACAGGCCTCTTGACGGGACACATGGCCGTCAAGAAACACTTGCATAAAATGCGGCGGTTCGAGGCGGACCTGGCATGCAGACTCTGCGGCGAGGGGAGGAATCAGCCCAGCACATCTTGTGCGAGTGTAAAGGTCTGTACCGCAAAAGACAACTGATCTACGTACAGCCTAGACCGAAGACAGAGCCATATAAAACTTCACCGTACCACTGCTGTGCAGACTTATTCAAGGCGCAGTTATTTTGGAATAGGTGGGGTAGAAAATACAAAGGGCATGCACGATAAGCCAAAGGCTGCGTGGCTATCAGAGCGGAAAAGACTCAGACAAGCCCTAAGGGAAAAAAGACTAAGATTATATGAGACATAGTTAAGGTCGACGCTAGGGACCAAACTCAAAGGAGGGAAAAATCGGATTTTGAAATAGTTTTTTCTAACACCATGCGTAGTTAAACTATTCCCTGACCCTTCAATTCACAACTTACCGTAAAGAAATCAGACTCAGCTTCACATGAAGGTGGATCCCACTTATAGTTTTTCTCTACAAACTCTTCCTTGGCTACAAACATCTCACAGATTTTTTTGTAAAGTGCGTGAGTCTCGCATGAGTCTCCCCATATCCCCATTTGAACTGAAAGGTAGACAAGACCAGCGGCAAATATTCCTTTGGCTGTCGATTTGAGAAGATTCATAAATGCTGATTCGGTATCACAATCTATATTTGGGTCGCAGGAACATTTTGGGGGAGGACACATTTTCTTCAGCTCCTTGGCAGTACATATTCGAATCTGTTTAGCATCAGCACATGGAATTCCTTGAAAAGATAAGTAAAAAGTTTGAGTAACCTACTGTCTTTCAAAAAAATCTGAACACTTTGTCAGAGCTGGTCAATTTAAATAAAAACTATTAGGTACAGAATGTGTGTTCAATCAAACTTAAAAAATTCTGGACGCAGCAAGTGCGTTGTGGTAGTCAATTTCAGTAACAATGTTTTTCAATGCAAATATGTCTTGTTTTTAAAAGGACATTTGGTTGAAAGTATAACCTATATAGTACTGAAAATGTACCATATTTAAAAAAAAAATAGCTTTGTGCTTCAAAAAGTACAAACATTTTCCGAAAATAAACTTAAAAAGTTCCAGAAAAAAATGGTCTGATATTCCTACCCTACGAACCTGTTCAAGGTACTTACACACCTGTCAAGATATAATTATTCACAACCAGCTTTAAGACCAAAATTGGAAAAAAATTATGAAAATTTGAAAAAATTTCTTTTTTAAAAATTCACAATTTTTTGTTTACAGAAACTGGGTTTAGTAATGTTACACTAAATTGTATTTCTCACAAAAAATCGACAACTTTTTTTACAATACCTTACTAAACATTTATTATTAATTACCAACATAACACAAAAATATATAAAAAAATGAACGGAAAATCTACGGAAAACTAAAACATTTCTGCACGAACTTTTCTAATTCACCCACTATTTGAGAGTGCTAAATAGGGCAGCTCGATTTTTTCGACGAGCAATAAAAACAAAAAGCTGTCTGAATGCGTCATTACCGTGTAGATCCGAGATCTAAAAACGCCGTTTCACAATTTGTGATTTGTATTTGTGCAATGTTTCAAACACCTGTAAAGTGGCAAAACAATTAAAATAACTCAAAAACGATGAACGATAATAATTTTTTTTTGCAAACATGCATTATAATTCAATGAAAAATGCAAAAATGCAATAACTTAAGGCGTGTTCTATTTAAAAAAAGACAGTGTGTACCACCAACGACTTATGGGCCACCTGTGATTATCAAAATAATTTTATAAGATGCAACTCAAAACACCCTAAAATTAACGTATACAATTTTTGCTCGTATCTTGTACATAAATGAAAATATTGAGTTTTAACATAAAAATGCGTCGCCTTGTATATGTTTAAGCACACAAAATAGTGAAACTTACCCCGTATGTGGGTTTTAGGGGTTCTTCTGAAAATTTTAGAATTTTTCTTCTTCAAACGTCATAATCGCGATTTGAAGCGTCAAAATTTTCAATTTTCAGACAACGAATTTGGAACAAATACGGATTATGTAGACGATATGTCGTAAGAAGTGTGTTTTACAAAGCCTCAACATTCAGTCTCAACCATCATTGTCCTTCACTTTACTAAAATATTTTCAGAAAATCTATTTCAAATAGACCCTCTTTCTGATGCTTCGGCTGTAGTTAAGCCATAGAGTTTATGGATTAATAGTCTATATTTTAGCAAATTTTCGTAAAAAAAATCCTTATTGAGAAGAACGAGACATATGAATTAAAAAAAAATATCTTCAAATGAGCGCGAACTAGAACCCCAAAAAACCATATACGGGATCAGTTTCAGTTTCTGTCTGTTTACACATATACAGGGTGACGCTTTTCTACGGCAAAGCTCAATATATCCGTTATTATACAAGATAAAATTAAAAATTATACAAAAAAGTATATACGTTAATTATAGGGTCGAGCTGCATCTTATAAACTCATTTTGACAATCACACAGTGGTCCATAAGTAGTTGGTGATACACACTTTCTTTTTTTAATAGAGCACCCCCTTATTTTATTGCATTTCTGTATTTTCCAGCGAATTATAATGCATGTTTGTAAGACAAAAAATTGATATCGTTCAGGGTTTTTGAGTTATTTCAATTATTTTGCAACTTTTCACGTTTTTGGCACATATTTGAAACACACATCACAAAATATGAAACGGCGTTTTTATCAGTAGATAGCGGAGCCCCATGGAAATGAAGAATTTAAGGAAGCTTTTTGTTTGTATTACTCGTCGAAAAAGTCGAGCTTCCGTATGCGGGCACGCTCAAATAGCGGCTGAATTATAAAAGTTTTCGCAGAAATGTTTTTAATGTTTCTGTGGAACTTATTTTTGTAAGATTTTTGTGATATCTTGGTAATTAATAATTAATGTTTAGTAAGTTATTGTAAACAAAAGTCGTCGAATTTTTGTGAAAAATTTAATTTTGTGTAACATTGCTGAAGACAATTTCTGTAAAAAAAATGGTGATTTTCTGTAAACGAAATTTTAGCAAATTTTCAGATTTTGTCTTTCAAATTTGGTCCTGAAGCGGTTTGTGAATAATTGTATCCTGGCAGGTGTGTGTAAACACCTTAAAGAGGTTCGTTGGCCAGGAAAATCGGATCAGTTTTTTCTGAAACTATTAAAGTTTATTTTCGTAAAATGTTTGTACTTTTTGAAACAACAAAGCTATTTTAATGAAACACTGTAGATTGTTACTAATATATAAGTTATACTGCCAACCAAATGTCCTTCTTTTAAAAACAAGACATATTTGCCGTTAACAGCATTTTTACGAAAATTCGCTACCATGACAGCACTTGCTGCGTCCAGACTTTTTTTTCAGATTATTACTCTACGTTACATAAGTTTTCTTATGGTGTGTGCCATTTTGGTAAATTCCGGTTGCGGTTAAGTCGACCATCCCCAGTTTGATGTCTGCGGAAATTATTACATGACAGTAATTGGGGGCTAGCAAATAATAACCAAAAAGTCTGGACTCAGCAAGTGCGTTATGGTAGTCAATTTTCATTAATATGTTTTTAATAGCAAATATGTGTGTTTTTTTTAAGAAAGCAGGCATCAAATTTGGTTACCAGTATAATCTATATAGTAGAAACAATGTGCCATGTTTCATCAAAATAACTTTATTGTTTGAAAACGTACAAAAATTTCCGAAAGTAAACTTAAAGTGTTCCCGAAAAAAACCGTTTCCTGGTCTACCTTATAGGTTAATAGCAAATTTAGCTTCTCAAATATGAAGCATTTAATCAAAATCGTTACCGTAACGCACTTGCTGTGTCCCGAATTTCTTTTCTTACAAACATGCATTATATTTCGATGTAAAATGCAAAAATGCAAAAACATAAGGCGTGTTCGACTAAAAAAAAAAGAAAAATTGTATCACCAACGACTTTGGTGATTGTGGAAATAATGTTTTAAGATCTAGCTCAAGACATCCTATAATTAATGTATACAATTTTTTTTTCATATCTTGTATAATAACGGATATATTGGGCGTAATTGATTTTTTACGAAAATTCGACAAAAATTATATACCATTAAAGGATAAACTCTATAGATAAGACTACTGCCAAGCATCAGAGAAAGAGTCTATTTGAAATGAATTTTCTGGAAACATTTTAGTAAAATGAAGGACAATGACGGTTAAAACTCAGACTCCAGGGTTTGTAAAACATTCTTCTTGAGACATTGTCTTTACATAGCCCGTATTAGATTCAAGTTTTTTTGCCTAAATGTTCCCAATTTTGACGTTTTAAATCGCGAGTTTTACGTTTTGAGGGAAACCCCAATTTATTTTCTTTAAATGCCTATAACTTTTTTGTTTCTTAACATACAGGGCTAAATTTTGGTAGAAAATGTACCTATAGCAATATAAATCTGTGTACCAAATTTGACTCCCTTACTTTGTCATTTCCGGAGATATACATTTTTTTCGAAAGAAAACACAAAAATTTCCGGGAAAACCTCGGCCGAATTTCCTGGCTAACGAACTTGTCCAAGCCACTTGCAAAAGGCAGGTACTCATCAAACTTAGTCAAAATCGTCGCATTATTTTTTGAGTTATCGTTGTGATATATATATATATATATATATATATATATATATATATATATATATATATATATATATATATATATATATATATATATATATATATATATATATATAAACATATAAAAGTCGAAACTGACCCCGGATATGTGTTCTAGAGGGCATAATTAGCAATCATTTGAAGGAATTTTTTCAAAATTTAAAAGTCAGGATCTCTCATTAGTGAATTTTTTACAGAGAATTCATTAAAAACATCAGTTTTTAATATATGCAAGGGCTATTATATAAAATTGTTACCTCTACGTAAATACGTTACCGAAATTAAAAGCAAATATTGGTGGCCTTAAATAATATGTATTAAGATTTTCAGTCAACTTACTTGGGACATAGTCTTTCCTCTTGATGGTGTCTCTTCTTGTCACATTGCACGGGTTGTGCTCATACACCAGCAGATTGGTTTTTTGAACACATTGCTTTTTAGCTAAATCCAAGGATTTTTTAATACACACTCTCGAAGAACCCATTATACTTAATTAATTTTGCAGAAATTCAACAAAAATTTTGACAAAACATTAACAATTTGACATTAATTTTGTTACAGATATTAAAAAGTCCAAAGCCTAATCGACAAAATTATTTACTTTTTTCTCCAAGCAACATGGTTTATTGCGCGACTAGTTTCTCTACCATCACATTGTTTATGTAAACACCTGTCAGCTGTAAAAGTCACCCGGCAGAAAGTGAGCATATGTTTGAATAAACATATACAGGGTGATTGATTACGGATAAAGAGGTACCATATCTCAAGAATGTGTGGTCCAGGAGATCGGAGAAAAAATCCTGTTAAGGAAAGTGGCTAAGAAAAAATGCTGGAAATAGTTTTTAAGTTTCTACCTACCGCCGGGGGCGTAATTGCTATGGTCATCTGAAGGAAGGCATTTTTATGGAAAATGTCCCAATAATTGCTATGAAAAAAAGTGTGCACGCAGTGCGCTATGGTAGTGAATTTTCATCAAAATGTTTTTCATAGCAAGTAATATGTGTTTTATTGAAAGAAAGCAGGCATCAAATTTGGTTACCAGTGTAACCTATATAGTAGAAACAATGCGCCATCTTTCATCAAAATAACTTTATTGTTTGAAAATGTACAAAAAATTCCGAAAGTAAACTTAAAAGTTTCCCGAAAAAACTGGTTTCTTGGCCAACGAACCTTATAGGTTCATAGCAAATTGAGCTATTCAGGAGTGCGCTGACGCCCTTAACGGACTATCCAGGGCAAGGGAGGTGCAACTGGTGTGAGTTCCGGGACACTGTGGCGTAGCGGGGAATGACGTAGCGAATGATCTCGCAAGGCTTGATTCGCAGCGGCCGTTCTGTGGCCCGGAGCCTGCGATAGACATAAGTAGGAAGACGGTCTCTGTCGCCTTATACAGGTGGACTGTGGAGGCCATTGGGAGGCACTGGGGGTCGGTTGGTGGCTGCAGGCAGGCGAGGGACTTCGTGGAGGGGCCGGACAGAGATAAAACTGCCTGGCTACTCGGTAGGAATCAACCTACGCTTCGCCGCATTCTTGGGATGCTGACAGGCCACTGCGCCCTTAGAAGACACATCACATTAATAGGCGTAGAGAGGGATCCCATTTGCCAGGAACGCGGCGAGGATGAAGAAACGTCTTACCACTACCCGTGTGAATGCGAGGCTTTTGGGAATCTTCGATCAGAATTGTTCAGTTCGAGGACTCAGGCAAGTATCGTTCAATTGAAGACCATCACGGCCTTCACTTCGAGGTCGGGGCGGTTTGGCGACGGAACCGAGGAAAAGTAGACCATGGTTGCTGGGTTGCTGGGGTTGGCAAAAAAAGGGCGCATTGTGGACTACTTGCTTGGCGTTAGCCTCCCCACCACGGCTACTTCTACTCACCCTACCAATTGCTGTGCACAATAGTTCAAGGCACAGGGATTTTAGAATGGGTGGAGTAGAAAACACAAAGGGCATGCACAATTAGCCAAACGCTGCGATGATATCGGGGCGACAAAAACGCGGACGAGCTCTAAGGAAAAAAAAAAACGAACCACACCAAGTTTTAGAGCGATTTTCTCATGTATTACTTTAGCCACTTGGTTATACCGGTTACTGGAATTGTGACAGGATCTACTTATATGTTGCATGGCGTGGGTTTTAGGCAACAACAGTAATCTGACACTCCAGGAGTTTGAATGATCAATTTTGTTTGTAGTTCGTGATTAATCTGGAATAGTAATCATCTCACGGCTGCGACATTAGTTTTTACTCAATTCGCTGCTTACTCAGGTACTTACCAATAAATTATCGAATTCACAACACCTTGTATCTTTAAATACTGCCGGCAACGGAAAGATTTTAAGGCGAATATTTATATTCTTTGCTAAGTAAAGATTAGAACCTGTGATGAGCACTAATTAGTACACTTGGATTACCCAAATCACCACAACACATTTAAAAAACCCGAAGATCGTTTCACCAACCAAGTTAGCGTCATCATAGGATAATTAGTTCTAGGGTTTAAAAATCTGTTGTGTTGGTGTGGGTTCTCCAAATGTACTTATTTATATTCTTTACCTAACGTACAATACCAAAACAGGCACATTGTTAACAACAGACAGAGTTTTATTTTGCATTCCCCTAGATTCTAAAATCGTAAGTTATAAAGAAAGCCCTTGAGATGCTAAAGGATACTTTTGGTGAGAGCGTGAGAGTTAAAATATTCAATACGTTTTGTGGCACCTTACAAACACAGGTTAATTAATTCGAACTTATTCATAACAAAACTGCGACAAACTTTTATAGATTTTACAAATTGCCGAAAGCATTTTACAACACAAAAAAAACACCTAACATCTCTGTTTGTAAAGATATCACAAAATTAACGATACGATTTTTTCGGTCTCTCCATCAAAGCATCGTTATTTTTCATGTTTTTACTCAAAGAGAAATGTTTTTAAATCCATATACCAATCTCAAACGAAGTCGCACAAAACAAATTATATTACAGTTGTTATCAGTCGAGAGGCGACAGCCACCCTAATTGGACTTATATTTGATATCCGAAATAGAAAGGGTAGGTAATTAAATGGCTGCTGTTAAAACCAATATTAAATATTACAGCTTACTGAGTGACATACTTTGATGTTGCTTCAATATTTTTTGCCAATTGTTTTGGTAGTAATCTTAGAGTATAAATCATCCCCATGGTATGAATATAACCAATACAAGGCACACTTGAGAAAAAAAAACGAATGCAAAATAATTATGGTCAGACTTCGAAACTCTTGCGTTTTTATAAAGTAGGAGCAGTTCGGTTATTAGGAAAGCGGGGTGGTATAAATCAAAATATGTCCATCTAGTCATCGTTTTGTAGTTAACATAATAGAGTTTTAAGAAAACGTTATTCCATATATCTACGGGATATCTAGAATATTGTTTAAAATTTCTTCTGAAATTTTGGCGAAGGTATAGGTAAGCGGGGAAATATATTTAAACATATTCTTGACATTCACTCCTATTCTCTATTTTCAGTAACGAGAGATAACTTTGGATTTTTTAAAGGAATGATGTACCTTTTGCTTAAAAATCGAATCTACGTGAAAAGAGTATGTGTGGAAAAAAATTATGTGCTCTTTTGCTTGCAAAATTATGATTTATTACCTTAAAATACAAAACCAATTAGTATCAAATTAATTTTAACGTATTTGTCGTCTGCCATGCGTGAGAACTTGTTCGAAATATTCCCTTCTAACTTTAAAACACTTTCTCACTCTCTATCTAATTTTTTTATATTTTTATTTCAACACACCACGAGGGCTTACGGCCTAAATACTATCGTACCGTGGGTGTCGACAAGGAGGAAAGAGGCAACTTGTTAACTCTGGACTTGAAGGTTTGGAGGTTCGGGGGAGAAGGAAAAACATGTGTCGGCAAGGAATTTCACAACTTAGAAGTCCTCGGGGCAAAAGAGGGACATAACAAGATTTTCTATATCTGGTGACCTGGGCAGTATAAGGGTGCATTCGCTCTGTTCCCCTGGTAGATCTGTTGGGGGCAGCAGGTGGAACTATGGAAGAAAGCTCCTCTGAGCAGTGCCCGTACAGATATCTATTAAAGAGAGAGAGGTCACCAACTGCACGTCGATGGGCAAGGGATGGCAGCCTTTGGGTGAGGATAGAGTCACCGATGAGACGTATAGCTCTCTTTTGAATGGAGTCCATGATAGCGAGTGTAGAAGCGGCAGCAGCACCCCAGATGTGGGAGCAGTATTCGAGGTTTCACCTTATTTGTGAGGTATATAAGGTATAGAGATTAGCTGGTGAAAAGTATTTGCGAGCCCGGAAGAGGAAACCTAATTTCTTAGCAGCCGCTTCTGCAATTGATGTGACATGTTGGTGCCAATTGAAATTTCGCTCCACAGAAATGCCAACAAGTGAAAAGGACTCATTACTTTGAATAACTTGGTTGTTTATTTTGATGGGTCTAGGGCTGGTGTATCTCTTATGAGAAAGAAGCAAGACTGTGATTTGGTAGGGTTGAATTGTATAAGATTTCTACTTCCCCAGTCTAATATTTTTTGGAGATCCACGGAGATAGAACCCTCAATGAGTCCTCATCTAATTGGGCTAAAGAGACAGGCTGAGAACATTGTATATTTGAGTGGAGGGTGCTGTCGTCCGCGTAACTGTGAACTGGGTTGGATGTGCTGGAGAGGAGGTCATTGAGTTGGAGAAGAAACAAACTAGGGGCTAAAGCCAAACTTTGAAGAAGTCCTGCATTAATTAGATACAGTTAAGAGGAATGGCCATCCACGACAACAGAAATGGTCCGGTTGAAGAAAAATTTGCTGTCCACGTACAGAGTTTGGTGGTAGGCCATAGGTTGGTAGTTTATAAAGCAGCGCTGCATGCCAGATCTGGTCGAATGCTTTGAATATGTCTAGAGCGACAATCTGGGATTCACAGTGTAGTTCCATAGACTTGTTCCAAGAATGGGTGACAAGGGAAAGGAGGTCGGCAGTTGATCTGCGCTGACGAAATCCATACTGCCTGTCGTGGATTAGACTGTGTTTTTCAAGAAATTTTAGTATTTCGGTGTTTATATACTTTTCCATCACTTTAGAGACGACTGAAAGGAGAGAAATAGACCTGTAGTTGCTAGGAAGCGCTTTGGATCCTTTCTTGGGGACGCGTTCTACTCGAGCAGTTTTCCAGTTACTAGCGAATAGGCCTCTATTGTAAGATTCCGAAACAGACGAGTCCGGACAGGAGCAAGTTCTGGTGCGCATTTTTTGAGAACAATTGCTGGGATCTCGTCAAGACCAGAGGCTTTTCTGGTATTAAGAGAAGAGAGCATCTTTCGCACCTTTTTAGTTTTGAAAATGATATCAGTCATTGTATGCGCGACATTGGGGACTGTTGGTGGTTGAACATTTGGAGGTGGGTTGAGAGTAGAACTGCCGGCGAACAACGAGGTAAATCGCTCAGCCATGTCCAGGGCGGTAGAAACAATTTCATGCCCTGAGACAAGAGGTGGGAACGTGTTCTTGCAGAAATTATTCCCAATAGTTTTGGCAAGAGTCCAGCAGGGTTTGTTGCCGCTGGAGCTTAAGATGGCTTTGTTTTTGATGTTGTTATTAAACGAGTTGTTTGCCTCAGAAAGAATGCGGACATAGCGGTTTCTTGCGTCTTTAAATGCTTGACGGTTTTCTTGACTGGGATTGTGTAGAAGCTTTTTGTGAGTTTTGACCTTTTCAAGTCTGGCCTTGTCACGGGATTTATAGAACCAGGGCTTTTGAATAGCTTCAGAGGTTTTCTGTGTACGTGCAATAATAAATATAATATAATAAATTATATATACTGCAACATTTCAGGTGTCACGAATGAGCAGGCAAAGCGGATTCTGTTTTTCATATCGTCTAAAAATGTAGGTCCAATCGACGTCACTTTCTCCTTGATAAAACTTTAAAAGAAATAATCAAGCGGGGTCAAATCTGGAGATTTAGCCGACCAGTTGACCGGATCTGCACAATCAACCCACCTGCATCATTCCGTCGCCGAAATACAAAGTTAAAAGTTTTTTCGCACGCATACCTAGTTTCTTACGTATATTCGAATTACCTCTAACTGCTATATCTATGGTTTGTGGTGTAACTTTTCTGCGCAGCGCATCTCAGTGGTGGGGAGCTAGGTGCTTTTCAGTCATTGGATGGTCTATTTGTCAGTCGGTTTGTGTCACAGAGTTGTGTACCGTTTAGAAGTTAGTGCGTTAGTGATTGTGTCCCTAAATTACATATATTTGGTATTAGTGATCCCGACTTACAAGATGGAAAGAACGGATAGAATGGCACAAAGGATGCGTACTGATGAGCCTGGGTTTTCGGAATGGGCTCAGTTCCTTTTTGATGTGGATGACGAGGACCTTCAGTTTCAAGAAAGCGATAAAGATATAGAAGACATTGTTGATATCGAAGAGATAATAGAGAAAGTTTGCATTAACGAATTTGTTCTACGAAAATTACCTAAAAAAAATTATACACCCCTACTCACTCCTGGTCCCGTAACTTCCTTGGGGGGTGTGAACAAGACATTTTTCTTGGGGTTTGTGGATCCATATATATATATATATATATATATATATATATATATATATATATATATATATATATATATATATATATATATATATATATAAACACTCCTCATTAGCGAATTTAAAAAAAAAGGTCGCTAAAAATTTAAGATGTTTGGAAGCTTCTATTTTCGCCCTCGTGGTGTGTTGTTGAAATAAATAAAAAAGCAAACAAGAAGCGTGAAATTCACAGCAGCTTGTATTGGTTTAGCAAGGACATTACCTTACTATCATATGTTCATAAGCAAGGAAAATTTGTGCTGTTGCTCTCATCTATGCATCACACAAAGTCAAGTGACCCCATATCAGGAAAACCTGAGATTATTGAGTTCTACAATTCGTCCAAAGGTGAAGTAGATACTCTAGACCAAAACGCAGAAAATTATAGCCCCAGTCGCAGAACACGTAAGTGGCCAATGGAAATATTTTTCATGCTGCTTGAGGTCAGTACCATCAGTGCATTTGTTCTCTATACCAGTTACAGGGATGTTCCACATATTAAGAGAAAAGTCTTTTTAAAACATTTGGCTAGATGTTTAGTCGTTCCTCAGTAGGAAAGAAGGTGTGAAAATGCAAAGATCCCAAAATAACTTACGCTTAATATCTCAAGGTTGATTGGAAAAAATCAAATCGGCGTGTCTGAAATGAACCTTGACGATCGTAGTGAAAAAAAGCTACTAAGTTGGGATAGTAATATTTTTTCTTCATCTTCAAGTATGTTTCTGCCGCTCCCCGATGATTACTCTTTCCCTCATGGTATTTCATTATCGTGTCGGTTAGCTCGTCCTCGTTAATTTCATTCCTAATTTCCAGACATCTATAAAATTTGGGTGATTCCACGTTATTGAGATTTTTATTGATTGCTGAACTTACCATTTCGTAATCTTGCTCATTTACAAAGACACAATAATATTTTCTTTGTGGTAAACAGTATTCTTAAATAATTTTTTCTATTTGGCTGGGTTAATTTAAATTAGAGTTTGCATGTATGAAATTTCTTTTCTCCCTTTTGACTGAGAATATGTTTTGTTTGTCCGTATTTTTTAAAACTATTTGATTGGTTTTGCTGTTCACTATTTCTTCTTCGAGTATCGGTATACCGGGTGCTGAATATGAGCCTGCATTTGATATGCTGCTTCGTCATCATCGATTTCTATTATCTCTTCTTCCTCGTTAATATTATTTGCCATTGGTTGGTTATCTATACCCAGTGGGTTTATCTCTACTCTGGAAAGTGCATCTGTCGTTTAACTTTTATTTCTTGTATTCGATTTTAAATTCATATTCCTCTAATTTTAGTCTCCAACGGAGTAATTTTGAATATGGTTGTTTTGAGGAGACAGCCATTTAACGGTTTATGGTCTGTATAGATGGTGAATTTCCGTCCGTATAAGTATGGTCTGAAATAACTAGTTGCCCACACGATGGCTAATAACTCATTCTCTATTGTCCTGTACCTAGATTCTGTGTTTTTTAATGTCCGGCTGGCGTAAGCTATCGGGTGATCCGAATTTGGTTCTCCCTGGCCTAATATTCCGGCTATCGCTACATTTGAAGCGTCGGTTGTTAATATGAAATTGGAAAAATCCGGTGGTATTAGTACAGGTGAATTCATTAAGATGTCTTTATACGAGTTAAAGGCAGCAATGTATTCTTCATCGTTAACGTTTATTTTCGAGTTTTTCCTTGAACATTTGGTTAGTGGTTTCGTAACGTGTGCGAAGTTTTCTATGAATTTACGATAGTATCCAACTAATCCTGGGAATTATTTGATTTCCTTGGGGGTTTTGGTATTGGGAATTTCTTTATTGCATCTAGTTTCTTTGGATTCGGACGAATCCCGTCTGAGCTGACCACGTGTCCCAAAAACTCGGCTTCTTTAAGTGCCCTACAGAATTAAAAAGCAAGGCCCAGTATGCGTGTTCATTGTGTAGGAAGCTGATATATCTGCAATATTCGAAGAAAATATGTATAGATTGTGTTTCGGGAAAGGTGTGAAGATTTTTTTCATGTTAATTGACTACTCATTAGATGTACTGAGAAATTGTCTATTTTTTCTGTTTTGAGTTTATTATATTAATTTTCGTTTTTAGTAAGCTTTATTCAATATATTACTCTAATTATATAAGTTGTGTGATTCAGATTTTCATCCCGACATACATAGAAATTTTGCGGTCTGACAGACCGCACGTTAGTGGTTATGTTCGGCGTTGGGACGTTAGCGGTTGAAGGTTAGTACATCATCCTATTTAAAAGTGCAAAACACCCCGCCATTCAAAATACGAAGAGGGCGGTAAATGAAATATGTTTGAATATGTTCCCCCGGCCCCATATTACTTAACCAAAATTTCACCATATCGCCTTAAAAACTCACCTTGCATACACTGACTAGATTTTTTATATTACTAAAGCAGCAAGGAAAAAATATTAAGTTTTCGCAATCAACGGATGAATGTGAATAATGTCGTTGAAAATTGTCGGATTTTGATGATTTAAAAAGTGAGCGAGGCGAACGTGATGTACGCAGGCTTTGTGTGGGAAACAAGGGCGTTTGAGCGGGGAGGAGCGAAGGGGACCCGAAGAAGCCGTTTTTTAGAACGTCGCCGGGAGCGGATGGAAAGCTGCAGGAAAAAACAGCTCGCCTGGAACGTAAAGGAGAGAATTTTCTCGAGGCACTTTTTTGGGGATTTTGGGGTGAAAAAATTTGAGAAACAAGACCAAAAACCGGATTTTTGACCTAGAAAGGTCATCCGATGATGAGTCTATTTCCTTTGAATATATAGCATTACGAAACACGCCATTATGAAAAACGTAATCTTCTGAAAATTTTACATCGGGTAGGCCGGTTTTTATTCTTTTAAAGTAAACCGAACATTTTTTGTTAAACATCAAAATCGAAAAACTTTCTAGAGAGCGGCTGGTTTTGCGTGAAATAAGTCTACCTTGGACAAATTCCGCCAGTACAATTTTTGACAGAGAGGGTTTCAAAATTAGTTCCTCAAACGTCAAAATTTGCGACATTTTGCAAGCTAATCGCGACGTGAACGTTACGTCTGGAATTAATATAGTGCCCTATTGACTTCGATTGACTATGAAAGATTAGGTTCGTATCCACAGATTGGGTCAATCGATTTAATCTGTTAACTAAACAACCGTTTGTAAATTGACGATTTTCACGTATTTTTTCGGTCGGCAATGTCATTTACAATAATTATTGTTTGACGCTCACATTTTATCTGACAAATGTCATATTGTTATAAAGCGTTTTAGGAGAAGATCGGCTACAGTTTTTGTAACAAGTTAGGTACTATCTGTTTGTGCGAGCGTAATTATTTATCAACTGATCATTAATGAGTTTTGTGTAATATCAGTTTTCTGTGTATAATATAATATAGGTTAAGGAGTTGTGTCAAAATAATCCTTTTTAGTTCTCCCATTTTTACATAGATATTTTTTGAACACGTTTATCTGTAATTTTTACCATGTTACCATATATTATTTAATTCTAAATGGTCTTTAAACGTCATATTGTCTATTTATATCATTACATTACTACAATCAGAATGATGGTGTGATAGTATATATCAAAAAAATTTATAATTATGATTATCATATATTGCAGCTGGATGCGTTTAGGATTGTTAGGCTTACATTTTTATATTGTGGCAGATGTGTGGCAATTAACGCCATATACCGGTCCCCAACTTCATCCGAATATACCTTTAACGACGCTCTATCAGAGTATCTAGTTAGACATGCAAGGGGTTCTGACATGGAGGTCCTTTTAAGAAACATAAACATAGATATATTAAGCAATGAACACTTTACTAGTGATTACCTGAATATTTTGTCTGGTGAGGGGTTTGTTTCGGTGATCAATAAGCCAACCAGAGTCTTTCGAGACAGTAAAACCTGCCTAGACCACATTTTTTTGAAAGCAAGTACTGCTGTGAATTTGTGCCCTATTGTTCTGAAAACTTGCATTACTGACCATTATAGTACCATCCTCCAAATAGGACTCCCACATGAAATAAAGCATAGAGACCTAGATGATACAAATGAGAATGTCGATAAATACAGTCACATTTTTGATATGAAATTATTTAAGAAAAAAGTTAGTGAGGAAACTTGGGAGGCTGTATATGGTTCCACTGAAGCAAACAGGGCTGCTGCTTTGTTTGTCAATATGGTTAAGAAATACATAAGCCTAAGCACTAAAGTGGTAAAATTGAAGTACAACCAAAGAAGAAGAAAAGACTGGATCACCCAGGGCTTAATTAATGCAGTAAATAAAAAGAACCAGTTATATAAAGATAAACTGAGACGGCCACATGATGGACATATTGCTGAAGAATTTAGAGTCTATAGAAACAGGTTGAATGACATAATTGATAGGGCAAAGACTGACTACTATCAAAAACAGATTGAAGGATGCCAGCTTCAACCCGCTAAAATGTGGAGTTCTATTAATAACCTGAGGGGGAAAACTCGAAATCGTAGCTGAATAAAACAAATAAAAAGCGAGTCTGGAGAAATGCTAGTTAATCCGCTGGACATAGCGGATAGATTCAACAATTATTTCAGCAGTTTAGGGGAACGACTGGCAAACGGTTTACCGGCTACAGCGGCGACTGCTGGTGGGACCCACATTGCTAACACAATTTTTTTGTCTCCGACCGATGAAAATGAGGTGGCGAGTGTTATTGGATCTCTGGCTAGCCCCAAGAGCGCGGGAGAAGACGGTATAACACCAGAATATATGAAAGAAGTAAGGCAATATATTAGTGGTCCTCTAGCGTATATAATAAATAGGTCCTTGAGTGAGGGAGTGTTTCCAGATGTCTTCAAGAATGCTTTTGCCATACCAGTCTACAAGTCTGGAAGTCAAATAGATGTTTGCAATTACAGGCCGATATCTTTGATTAGTGTTTTGGCAAAGGTTTTTGAGCATATATTAAAGACGAGAATAACTGATTATCTCAAAAAATACAACATATTGTCTGATACACAGTTTGGTTTCCGAGAGTCTAGGTCGGCGGAAGATGCGATGATTAAATTGATGTCAAATGCTTATGAAAGCCTAGATAATGGACTATCATCCATGTGTGTGATTTTTGACCTGGATAAGGCCTTCGACACGGTAAACCATGATAAGTTGCTATTATTACTGAGTGACATAGGCTTCAGAGGAACCCCGTATAATCTAATAAAGCATTACCTATCCAACAGACAACAGACGGTTAGAGTAGGCCATGTTGTTAGTGCGCCCCTTCCGTTCCTCTGTGGAGTACCAGAGGGTACGGTATTGGGTCCCATTATATTTAATATCTACGTAAATGATTTATTTAGAGTTAAGACCGTGGGAGAAGTTGTGGGCTTTGCAGATGATACTGCCGTATTTTATAGTGACACTGATTGGCACAACCTGAAAAGAAAAGTGGAAAACGACTTGAAGATCATAGTAAATTTTTTTAGCAGCAGACTGCTCACCATAAATTATACTAAAACAAAGTTTATTCCATTCTCGTGTTACAGAAATAACCAACCTGAGTACGAATATATAGATGTAATACAGGGTTCTGACACTTTTATTATATCGTCTTGTAGGACGGTAAGGTATCTCGGAGTTGTAGTTGATTGCCATCTGAGGTGGGACCATCACATGGAGTATCTTGTAAAAAATTGAGGAGTATCTTGTTTAGCGTGAGGACTTTGAAAAAGGTATTTACATGGGATTATTTACGGATTATCTACTGCGCTCTTGTGGAGTCACATCTCAGGTACGGAATTGCGGTATGGGGAGGAGTCGCGGATTCTCACCTTCGGCGTCTGGAAGTCTTACAGAGGTATATACTGAAGGTGATGTATGAAAAACCACGACTATATTCGTCAGACTAGTTATATCGGGACGTTAAACATTTTGACGTGAAGCAGTTGTATCTGGGCTCTATTCTGACACGGCAGTTCAAAAATAGAAATGTCTTAAACACAATGGATCATCCTTATAGTACAAGGTTAAAGGAAACCTCGGGAAGTATACCGAAAAGCAAGAAATCTATAGGGCAGAGATCGCTGACTTACCTTGCTCCAAGATTGTACTTCAGAATTCCACCTGAGATTAGGGAATTATACTCCGTCAAGCTCTTCAAGGCAAGAATCAGGCGGTGGATAGCATCACTACCTAGAGGCGAAGTCCATGGGTTGATTGATTTAAGTATTTTGATTTTGGTTTAGAATCGGTTGTTGCTTATGTAGAGGATCGGTTGACGGGCTCGATCAGTTCAGATGTGTTTGCAATGAGTGTAGATGGGTGAATGCAGGTAATGTATGTGCGCATCTGTGCTTAAATGTGTGTGTGTGTATGTGTGTGATGGTGTGTGTGGGTTTGTGACTGTGTACATGTGTGTGTGTTTGAGACTGTATGTGTGTGTGAGTATTTTCGCGTGAGTATGATTGTGCAACTGTAAGCTTGTCTGTGCGCTTTCAGGTGCATTTATGTCTGCAAAGGGATGTTCATTGTGCACGCCGCCTTTGGCGTACTGATTGTGTGAGACATGTACGGCTGACGGCAGGGTCAAGCGAGCGAAACAGGTGACAACGGTGTCAAATTTTAAGTATTTCCACTAACAAGGTTCGCCTTCAGTGGATTGTTTAAATTAGGTATTGTTGTGACTCATTTTATTCAGAATTATTTGTCCTATTTAATAACATTAAGTTTTTGATGTTAATTTTGATGGGAACATTCTTTAAAAAATATGCTTTATAAATAACCTGTCACATTTTTAGTGTTATACTTTCTAATAAATGCATCTTTCATGACACCTGTGTAATTGTGTAGCCGCGAATATGACTCTAAATCGAATCTTTATTTAACTCTACATACGCGGCGGCCACTAATTTCCATTATCACGGCCAGGTAAATTAATGCCAAATGGGAAGGCCTATTTAGAAATTCAGTTTGTTTTTCTTCTTATTCTTCTTTTTCTTCTTACAAAGATCATTCGGTTAAGCTGATCAAACTGGCAATCCGGTAAAAACGGTTTGTCAACAAAATGTTAGATAATATTTCATACAATACATATTGATGCAGCAAGTGAGTTACGGCATTGAAAAATATTATAATAATAGCAGCAAGTGCGTCACGTGTAGGTATATCCATGCGAAAAGGTTGATTCATTCGAAAATGGAGATCCATGCGAAAACGTAGATTCAGGCGTAAAGGAAGATCAATGCGTAAAGGTTGTTCCATGCGCAAAGGTAGTTACATGCGCAAACGTATATCCACGCGCAAAGGTAGATCCATGCGAAAAGGTAGATCCATGTGCAAAGGTCGATCCGTGCGCAAAGCGAAAACCATGCGCTCATTAGCCTTAAACTAATGCAAGTTATGCTGTCACTGGGCAACTTGGCAACATTTAAAATAATATTCTAGATATGAAAGAAAATCGAAATATATCTGCTTATAACACAATATGTTTCTGTATTCTTTTAATTTTAACTTTTAAACTGTGATAAATTTGACTAAATTGTGTAACTGTAATATTTTTATGCTGAAACTTTGCCTTCTGTGCCAATATTTTGCACCACCAGTTTGTTTCTGGTTTGCATACATGAATATATGAGCTCAAGAAAATATGGTTAAATTTTTTAAGTGACAGCTCAGAAGCACAAGCAAAAGTAGCTTGTGTGTAAGATATACTGTAAAATATCGTAATATATATATATATATATATATATATATATATATATATATATATATATATATATATATATATATATATATATATATGTGTGTGTGTGTGTGTGTGTGTGTGTGTATGTCAAGGAAGGCAGCTCATAAGACTGTGTGAAAAATTTGGTTTTCTGGATGATCTGCGTCCAGAATTGGTTAAAACTCGACAGTTCGGCTCCTGTATCCCACTTTATTTTCAAGGGTTAAAAAAATATAAAAGTGAATACTAGGGCCTAAATGTTCTTACTTTTTAGAATGGTGTATAATGGTAGGTTGTGTTGTATAAAAGAAAGTCTCAGCGTATTCAAACCTGATCTCTTTCTGGTTTAGGA
Source organism: Tillus elongatus (assembly GCA_964006375.1). Classification (NCBI taxonomy): domain Eukaryota; kingdom Metazoa; phylum Arthropoda; class Insecta; order Coleoptera; family Cleridae; genus Tillus; species Tillus elongatus. The sequence goes on from OZ023264.1 coordinate 39,383,795, forward strand.
TTGGACACACTTAAATCTTACTCTATATGCTAATGGCATACCATTTCGTGTCTTAAAGTGAATGCTTGAGAGTTCATAGGCTTTGGCAGCTCATATTCTTCGGGGCCAAATAGACCTCATAGAGACGATCTCCAGCGAGATTTGTAGAGTAGGCATGTTGAGGCTCCGTAATCTAGCTACAACAACCCAACCTATCTTTATCGACCCCTATAAAGAGTAGGCAGATTGAGGCTTAATTGCTCTCATTTTCCTTAACCTCTTGAAAACCGCTCCAAATAGGAGCAGAAATGTCAAGCTTTAATAAATTTACGACGCGGTTCAACCCGAGAACCAAGTAGATCTCATATACATACATCCATCCATACATACACACACACACACGCACACACACACACACACACATATATATATATATATATATATATATATATATATATATATATATATATATATATATATATATATATATATATATATATATATATATATGTATGTATATATGCGTCAGAGACCCATAACTGCCTTATAAAACTGATTTGAAGGAATCTTTTTCCTTTACGTTTTACAACATTTTTCCATAACGGAACACACATTATACATTTTTTGATTCTTCATGATGATCGTTTCCAATGACATTCTCCTTTTTAATTTTCGATGCGGTATTGCCGAGTTATTCAAGAATATGTGAAAATGTTGGCCAAAACATAGTCAAACAAATTTATTAGTTTTACGAGTACAATGATAAGTCAAGTTAAAAAATTTTGACATTACATTTCATTAATACACCACCAGGGCTTACAGCCCAAATACTATCGTACCGTGGGTGTCTACAAGGAGGAAAGAGGCAACTTCGGGACTTTAAGATTTGGAGGAGAAGGAAAATCATGTGCCGGCAAGGAATTCCACAACTTGGAAGTCCTCGGGACAAAAGAGCGGGAAATACAAGATTTCCTATGTCTGCTGACCTGGACAGTAAGAGGGTGCATTTGCTCTGTTCCCCTGGTAGATCTGTTGGGGGCAGCAGGTAGAGGAACTATGGAAGAAAGCTCCTCTGAGCAGTGCCCGTGCAGATATCTATAAAAGAGAGAGAGGTCACCAACGGCCCGTCGGTGGGCAAGGAATGGCAACCTTTGGGTGAAGGTAGGGTCACCAAAGAGACGCATAGCTCTCTTCTGAATGGAGTTCAGGATAGCAAGTGTAGAAGCGGCAGTGGTAGCGGCACCCCAGATATGGGAGCAGTATTCGAGGTTTGGCCTTATTTGTGAAGTATATAACGTATATAAATTAGCTGATAAAAAGTAATTAGGAAACATAAATATGTAACAAGTTGTAATCAATAATTAAATAGCATTTGTCATCATTGATTGTTTTGTCAACTATTATTATTATTTATTACTATTATCACTGCTGTGTGCAGCTTTAGTGGGGCCTACCATTAAAGCTAAATAGTTACACAGAAACAACAACAAGAACCATCCAGAGAACAAAATGGCCGTGAATTCAAGGAGAACATTATGTCTTCGATGCAGAGAGCTGAAAGCATCATTCAGCCATTCGAATGATGTTTCTCTTTGTCTTACACGTATTGTGTCATGGCCAGAAACGTTCGCCCTTATAGCTAGACACTGAATTTCCTCAAGAGCTCATGTAATCCCATGCCGAGGTCAGATTATTCCAAAATCTGCGGTTATACTTGAGTACACATATTTATGTTTTAGCGGGTTCTTGAGGTTCCACGGGATCACCGGCTTTGTTCGCTACTTATTCTCTGTTTATTTGCTTCTGGATAACAAGAATGAATTATATAACAGCATTTTGTGATGTGGTTTCAAAAATTAATCATTTTAGCTTATTTGAATGTTTTCTTAAGCCAATGGAATTTAGCGACTTACATACGGTTATTGTAAGTGTTTCAATTGTGTCTTCTGTATGTCATCAAACTACATAATTTGTGCCAAATACGACAATTAGGCTTAATATTTACACTCTGCCAAGACAGGCGTTTGACACAGAAAGTTTAAGATAGCTGACTGAAATAATAAATACCTAGCGACGATACAAACGATAGGGTCTGTGTGTGTTTTGCTTATTTAACGTCGGCCTATTTCCGCGACTATGGCCAATCACCGACCCAGGGAGCAGTTTCGCCTCACTATCCTGGAAATTTTGCCTGACCCCTGCCTTTCTGTAAGGAGGGTAGGGATCTTTAACGTGCTCAACATCGCATGGACACGAGACCGACGGCTTTACGCCCCCTCCAAACGGTGGAACGTGCAGACATTCAACTTGCTCAAATACAATGCCAGAACCTCGGTTGATGTTAATTTTACAGTTTCTATTGAAAAAGTGAAAGGAATACCCCGGGATCGAACCCAGTACCCTTCTGTTAAGAGGCGCACGTTCTTTCCCCTGAACCACCGAGGTTCTTCAAACGATAGGGTAACATATGTTTTTATGTAAGCCGAAAATGCAAAAAGTGGTTTTATAAAATTTTGCAGAAAGTCGTTTGGTTTACCGAATTATTGCAGAAAAGCCTGCTAAAAGGAATAATATCATAACTAAAAATTTATAAACATTGCATCAACTGAGCCCACTGGGATCTATATCTGATGTCATTTTCAGACTTTAAGTGTAAAATTTAAATAGCAAATAAATAGTAATAATAATAATAATAATAATACTATAGGTACACATCAGCATGATAACTTTAAAATTATAGACTGTCTGTCTATACATGGTGGCGCATTGAAAACGAAACAGACCGTATTTGCGTCCAGGGAATATTTTTTTTAAGAAACGCTGAAATAGGTCAATTTTAATATTGAGGGGGACATGTTTTGACATAAAACTCAACTTTGTCACATCAACCCATTAAGGGTGGTGATAACAACCCTTATATTTTAAAAGGGGAACATGGGTTTAGTGTTACATAATTTGAAATCTCTTTCTTTTCTGAATTCAACATACAATTTTTTTGGAAGTTTGATCAACTCGTTTAAAAATTATTCACAGTTGGAGTTGCAAGAACGTATTTCATTCATTGTGATAATAAATGCACTAATTAGTAATTTTTTTCGTCAAAAAAAACTAAAAAACAAAACCAAACATTCGAAAATGTTTATTCAGTTAAGTAAGTGTTCAAATTGTTTACCACCAGATTCCATACAAAAGTACAAATTTTGTTCAAACCGAGCTCTGACATTCTGGAGCATTTATGGAGTTATTAGACGGCATTCTTCAACAATGCGTCGTCGTAATTCTTCCAGAGACTCCGGTTCTGTTGAGAAAATTCTACTCTTTAAATGGCCCCATAGAAAGAAGTCTAAAGGAGTTAAGTCCAGTGATCTAGGGGGCCACTCAATAGCACCTCTACGCCAAATCCATTGCTCTGGAAACTCTCTGTTTAAAAACTCGCTAACACGTTGTAAAAAATGCGGAGAAGCTCCATCTTGTTGAAACACTAATTGATACTCTTGATAGCGATCATCATTTTCAACAATGTCAAATAGTACGTCCAAATACGTTTCGCCGCTCAAATTGCCATCAAGAAAAATTGGTCCAATTAAACGGTCTCCAAAAATGCCAGGCCAGTCATTCAATTTCTGTGAAGTTTGAGTGTGGACTTCGTGAAAATTTCTTAGATTATTATCTGCCCAATAACGACAACTATGACGATTGACTGTAGAGTTTAATAAAAACGTACGCTCGTCTGAAAAACAGATATTGAACAGAAAGTTTCCATTATCAGCTAGTCGTGCGGTCATAACTTCACAAAACTCTAGTCGCCGATCAAAATCATCTTCATTCAGTTGTTGTACAAGATGAATTTTATACGGGTGAAATTTATGATGCTTTCATATTCGCTGAATAGTTCTTCTTTTGATGTTTGAAACAGTGGCCAATTTTATCGTGCTCAAAGTTGAGTCTGCAGCAATTTGTCCTAAAACTTCAATCTCAGTAGTCTCATTTCTAATCGGAAATTCACGTTCAGGATCCCGTTTTTTGTTGGCTACTGAACCACTTTGTCGAAACTTTCCAACTTACTCCTAAATGTATTTTTTGTTAACATGTCTGTTCGGATGTCGTTCATTAAACAAATTTGCGGTACGGTTGGCACAGTTATCGTTTTTGAAAAAAGGGTAATTATTTCAACTCTTTTTTCTACAGAATACACCATTGTGAAATTAATTTTCGGTAGCACTATCAAATATGAAACCGAACGACAAACTGAAATAACAAACCGCATTTCTCTCATTCCGATAAGAAATGTTCTGATAGTCAATTTGTTTGTTTACAAATCAACAAAACATTGACCATCAGCACATTTCTTATCGGAATGAGTAAAATGCGTTTTTGCATCTTCAACTGTGATCAATTTTTAAACGAGTTGATAAAACTTCCAAAAAAAAATAGTGTGCTGAATTTATAAAAAAAAGTGCTTTCAAATGATGTAACACTCGACCCAAGTTCCCTATTTAAAATATAAGGGTTGTCATCACCACCCTTAAGGGGTTGATGTGACAAAGTTGAGTTTTATGTCAAAACATGTCCCCCTCAATATTAAAATTAAAGTGTTTCAGCGTTTCTTAAAAAAAATTCTCTGGACGCAAATCGGTCTGTTTCGTTTTCAATGCGCCACCCTATATAATGGCACTGTGTTTCTTTAGTAAATGGCTTGGATATGTTGGATAGCCAAAAAAGTCTGACCAATTTTTTCAAGAACATTTTGGGCCGTCTTATAGAAAATAATTGTCTTATAGGAAATAACATGGTTCTTCTAAGCAAACTTGGTATGCAATTTGATCTAATAACGTATAACGTATGGTAACGTATGACAACTTTCCCTATGCAACTGGCTTGTATAAGTTCGTTATCCGGAAAGTCAGGCCAGGTTTTCCGGAAAAATGTTGGAGTGTGTTTTCCAAATTTTATTCCTCAAATAACAAAGTTATTGTCACGAAATTCGGTACGCGAGTTTCGCCTATTAAACCTATGTTACTTGCTAAAATTCAGATTTTTGAGTTAAAAGAAAAAAGGTGTTTGGCATGTAATGCAAAAATTTCCGTTCCTCTGAAAGCAAAATGAGGACACAACACAAAAACTGTTTGTATGAGAGACAACATTTATGTAATTTTATATACAAAAAAAACAATTTCGCGTTAGGGATCGAAAATCTTTCGTTGTCAAAAAAATATCTTAGGCGTAATACATTGAAATGTGCTTTCAATATAGATTTTTCGAGGCAGATTTAGCATCACTGAAATCAACCAGAATAGGGTTGGTTATCTTTGTCGCACACACTCAGAGATATGACTTATTTGTAATGCCTACAGTTAAATATTGTCATTAGGTTAATGACTAAGATAAAGACACCAACACATTTTATGCGTCATCACTTTCTGTTGAAAATTTGCCTCAACTTGCCTTGCTTTGGGCTCACGTCAAGTTCGAGCGTAAAGTTTAATGGCGTAATAGTGCATAAACTTACTACATGGCAACATTACATGTTATAATATTTTGACAATTGTGAGATCTAACAAAATACTATATAATGACATTACGGGACACTCAGGCTGATTTCGTGTTTTAATAAAATCAGCGCCGCTAGCGGATAGTACTGATGTTACGTCGTTCGAGAACGTGTAACACTAGCAATTGCTGGTGTTTAACTGTGTATAATTCAGTTTGAGCTGTGTTTTTTTCAATAAATGTTAGCGGTAGGGTTTGTGCAATCTATAAATGTTCGAATTATAACGTACTTAATCTATCAAAGACATTTCATAGGTTTCCAAAGGACTCCGAAACGTGAGTATGATTTTTTGTGCTTTCTTTTCTTAACAGAGATGTTTTTTACAAATCGTCTAATAATTAATATTAAACTATAACTTTAACATGGATTGACCATAGTTTTGTATTATAGATGCAAGAAAATGGTACTCTTATTAACAAGAACTAATTTGGTTATAGTATTGAAGACAACAGGTGCATTTTACATTTCAATGTCACTTTCAAAAAAATTAATTTGTTGAAGCAGAAGACAAATTCAGAATCACTTTTATGCCAATATGTACAGTGCGCAGAAGATAATTTATTGTGTAATATTTGCCATCATGTACCTATTTATGGATACACTTCGTAAATGGATAGTTGAAATGTTTCAATCATAAACTGTCTTCAAAGAAAGTGCATCAAAGAAATGAAATATGAAGGCAAAAAAAGTTTCGCATTAATAATAAATGATATAAGAAAACTGCTTTTCTATCTTGTTCTGTGTCCTTTTTTAATTCAGTATGGTAAAAATTGTCACATTTTTTACATTTAAAATTGTTTTACTTGGTAATGCTTTTAATTATCTTCCTAAGATAAGTTTTTAAAGAGACAAGTAGAAATAGCAGATTCGGCCCTATAATAGATTTATTCACGTAAGTTAGAGTTAGTCTTGTCTCTAATCTGCAAAAAATTTTAATTATGTACTAAGTATATCAGTTACATATTTCAAAATATTAGATTAATAAGACAGTTTTCATCTAGAGATATAGCAAATTCAGTACTGTGCTACCATTTATACCTAGAACAATTATTTATAGGTAAGCACCGATTGTAACTTAATATGGTCAGAAAGAGCTCTCAATATAATCCTATACCTACCCTTGAAATAGTAGTTTAACGGCGGTTTCAAGGTAGTACTTCAAATTATGATGAAATGAGATTATGTGTAAGAGAAATTTGCATAATTATTCATGCTGAATTCATTTAGCTTTCAAGCTGATTGTTGATACAAATTCTATTTCTAACTATATATACAGAAAAAGTTCACTGATTTGTCATGTACAAGTTTTTATAATCATCTGTAATAAACCAATTGTCTAAATTAAGAATATGCAGGTAAATATACAATTCAAATTACCTAGGAGTGTCCCGTATTGTCATTATATAGTATTTTATCTAAGTTTAAAGCAAATACTATATGCTTTAAACTTAGTTTTGGAGGTTCGGAGGAGAAGGAAAAACATGTGCCGGCAAGAAATTCCACAACTTGGAAGTCCTCGGGACAAAAGAGTGGGCATAACAAGATATTCTATGTCTGGTGACCTGGGCAGTAAAAGGGTGCATTCGCTCTGTTCCCCTGGTAGATCTGTTGGGGGCAGCAGGTGGGGGAACTATGGAAGAAAGCTCCTCTGAGCAGTGCCCGTGCCGATATCTATAAAAGAGAGAGATGTCACCAACGGCACGTCGGTGGGCAAGGGATGGCAGCCTTTGGGTGAGGGTAGAGTCATCGATAAGACGTACATCTCTCTTCTGAATGGACTCCAGGATAGCAAGTGCAGAAGCCGCAGTGGCAGCGGCACCCCAGATGTGGGAGCAGTATTAGAGGTTTGGCCTTTTTGGAAAGTATACAAGGTATAGAGATTAGCTGGTGAAAAGTATTTGCGAGCCCGGAAGAAGAAACCTTATTTCTAAGCAGCCGCTTTTGCAATTGATGTGACATGTTGGTGCCAATTAAAATTTTGATCCACAGAAATGCCATTACTTCGAATAACTTGATTGTTTATAGTGATGGGTCTAGGGCTGGTATATCTCTTATGAGATAGAAAGTAAGATTGAGATTTGGTCGAGTTGAATTGTACAAGATTTCTACTTCCCCAGTCCGACATTGTTTGGAGATCCACAGAGAGAGAACCTTCCGTGCATCTGCGATCCTCATCTAATTGGGTTAAAGAGACAGGCGTAGAATATTGTATATTTGAGTGGAGGGTGATATCTTCCGCGTAACTGTGGATTGGGTTGGATGTGCTAGAGAGGAGGTCATTTATATGGAGAAGAAACAAAGTAGGGGCTAAAGCTGAACCTTGAGGGACTCCTGCATTAATTGGATACAGTTTAGAGGAATGGCCATCGACGACAACAGAAATTCTCCGGTTGGAGAGGAAATTTACTGTCCAGATACAGAGTTTTGGTGGTAGGCCACAGGCCGGAAATTTACTAAGCAGCGCTGCGTGCCAGACCTGGTCGAATGCTTTGGATATAAGTAGAGCGACAATCTGCGAGTCATCGCGTAGTTCCATAGACTTGTTCCAAGGATGGGTGACAAAGGAAAGGAGGTCGGCAGTTGATCTGCGCTGACGGAATCCATACTGCCTGTCGTCGATTAGACTGTGCTTTTTAAGAAATTTTAGTAATTCTGTGTTTATATACTTTTCCATCACTTTAGAGATGACTGGAAGGAGAGCGTAGTTGCTAGGAAGCGCTTTGGATCTTTTCTTGGGGACGGGTTGTACTCGAGAAGTTTTCCAGTTACTAGTGAATATGCCTCTATTGTAAGATGTCTGAAACAGACGAGTCAGGACAGGAGCAAGTTCTGGTGCGCATTTTTTGAGAACAATTGCTGGGATCTCGTCAAGGCCACAGGCTTTCCTGGTATTAAGAGAAGAGAGCATCTTTCGTACCCTTTTAGTTTTGAAAATGATATCCGTCATTTTATGCGTGACATTGGAGACTGTTGGTGGTTGAACATTTTGAGTTGGGTTGAGAGTATAATTGCCGGCGAACAACGAGGCAAAAAGTTTAGCCTTGCCCAAGGCGGTAAAAAACATTCATCCCCTGAAACAAGAAGTGGGAATGTGCGCTTGCAGAAATTATTTCCAATAGATTTAGCAAGAGTCCAGAAGGGTTTGCTGCCGTTGGAGCTTAAGAGGACTTTGTTTTTAATGCGGTTATTAAACAGTTTTTTTTTGTTTTAGAAAAATTCGGACATAGCGGTTGCTTGCGTCGCTAAGTGTTTGACGGTTTTTTTCACTGGGATTGTGTAGAAGCGTTTTGTGAGCTTTGACCTTTTCAATTCTGACTTTGACACATGATTTGGAGAACCAGGGCTTTTGAGTGGCTGAAGAAGTTTTCTGTGTACGTGGAATAAATAACTCCATGCCAGCTTGGATAATTTCGGTGACGTTTTGTGATATATGAGAGGTCAGGATGTCAGAAGCAGACAGACGCCTAAGTCAATGAGGAAAAGTATCCCGCATTTCATCCCCGTTCGCGGTAGTGCCAAACGATACGTGGGTGTAACGACTTCATGCATGATGACATTAAGATCGTCAAATGTGCCACTAATGCTCTAGAAAAGTGGCCATAACTTTTGAACGAATCAGTATAGACCACAAAAACTATACATTTAATGAATCGGCAAAACAAGAGGAATTCAAACATGAAACTATGTATAAAAGTGAAATTATGTTGTATCTAACTTATGCATCACCTTGTATGCAAAAATAATTTTAGTTTTTAGCTTACGTTAGTACCTGCAACGTTTGTTCCAAAATGTTTTTATTATTGAATAATCAAGGAGATATTGAACTTGAACGCACTGTTGGATCATCCTGTATATATAAATGTAGTGAAATACAGTAGAGCACTTGTATGAAAATTGGTTACCATAACGCACTTGCTGCACTCAGACTATTTGTTTATATTTTTTAGAAAAAAAAAGTTGTTGGTAAGTCGACATTCGGTTTTATTTTAAGCCCTTTCAAAAAAAAAAGATCAGATATAGCAAAATATGACGTCACAGCAGGAGCAATCGGCTTGGAAATTGCTCCCCTTACACGGAACACGTAGAACGAAAGAACGACAAGAAAATCCTCTGCCGGACGAGAAACGAAATTTTGCATGATATTCAAAGTACAAATGATAATAAAGTAATAGGATTTGGGGATATGTTAAAAAAACGTTCGAGTTATGCGGTATCATAAAATACTGGCACAGCCGGCGGGGTTAGCGGGGTGGCAGGGTGTTGACATACGCTTGAGCACACACACATCGGTAGGAGATCTCTGTCAATATTATGCTTCAATCTTGAACTGACGTCGTGCAGAGCAACACAAAATGTAGAAGATTTCACACTTCAACGAACTTTACTTCACTATGTTTATGTCAGCACCATGCGAACGCTGCTGTATTATGGAAATCTTAGCATATTTTAGATCGCTGTATAAATGGAATCATTTCGTCAACTTTAATTGAAGGGTTTTTTAAATTTACTTTGCCTATATTTTTCTCATCGAATCAATAAAGGACAACGTTTTCATTGTCTGAGTTTTATTTCTGAATTGCATTAAAAACTTTTGATGTCTTACAGTTCAAACAAAAAAAAAACAGCTGATATCTTGCTCTGGATCATCTAGGAATTTTTTGGGGGGTTCAGACAGGTTTTTCTGGCAGTCACATTTCAGTTGGCAGATCATAAAACGATTCAGCTAGTTTCAGTCATCATCACAATCTAAACAGAACATTTCATAACTCTGTCTCCAGCAGCGACTCTTTCCTCATTCATTTTAGCTTCCAGACTTCATCTGGTGTACCAGGTTTTCCACCAAATTTCCTATTGTACTACCTCATCCCTTTTGTATGTGTCATTCTAATAATACTGTGAGAAAGTTATTATATAATATTAAATATAATACATAATCATCATAATCACAATCTAAAGGAAAAATCGCAAAGTGCCCGAAAACGCATTTTTAAATTACTTCCCAAGCCTGTCTGTTTCAAAGAAAAGCTTCTAATTATTAAGTCGAAAATTAAAAATTATGTCATTATGGTACAGTTTTAGACTAAGATTTTGTTGCGACTTTTTCTGATATTTTGATGTTTACACAACTAGTTAAGGACAATGATGTTACAATTGAGAAGGTAAAAAAGCTTAAATAAAGTGGATACTTACTCTTTTCGGGTTGATCTTGACTAAGGGCTTGAAATTTTCAGACAGCCATTACAAAATTCTGACACTTAAGATCGATAGCTTATTTATTTGGAATCTCGGCAATACTATTTTTATGTCACTGGTGAGCTCGAGAGAAGATGGGTAGGAAAATGATTTCAGGAATGAACAGAAGCAAAACACAACAATAGATTTTATTAATTATTCTCAGCATAGACAATGAGACAAATGTTGATTGGTCAAGTTGATATTAACTCAATTACCAAGTACTAAAATTAAAAAGGTGCCTTATATGTACAAAGAAATTCTTAAATATAACCATTCATCAATTTATCTGGCCAGATAGGTTTAGTTTATTTGTTATAGTTGCATGTCCTACTCCAAAATAAATTAATTTGGAGCTCAATGCTCCTTGTTTTGCTTTCAATATTTTACTTAATATTTTGAAGAACCAAATGAAAAATTATTAATTATTAATTTCACCAAGACAAAAAGCTAAATATATGTCAGGAAGTTTTCTACGTATAAAAAAATACTGAAATGATGGATTGTTAATTTCGATGGTCCTCCCTTGACTGATGGTCTAAGTCACTTGACATGAGGGAGTCAGTTGATATGTTATATTTTAATGTTTCTAAGTCCTTTGACCGCGTACCCACTTGTCAGGTACGGAACTCGAGGATCTCGACTCGCTTGTATATGGACCATTGAAGGGGGGGGGGGGGGTGCAAACACCCATTTCTCCCACCTTTCAGCTGCGCTCCAACCCCCAGCTGCTCTCACACTCAAGCTAAAAAAAAATCCCTTCCAAACATCCCTTCGGTGCAGGTTTTTCTCTAATCGAGTCCTTTCTAGCTGGAATTCATCCTGGAGACCATCATATAGGCTCAAATTGTTAACTCGTTCAATCAAATTAATAGTACGCATCCTTGACCACCCCCGTCTGCTCATCGTCACTTTGATATCGTCACTCAAATAGAATTGTACTATTTCTTTTTCTCTTACCTTTTTTATTCGTATTCTGCAATTTGGTTTTTGAGTTATGCTAGTTATATATTTACAAATTTAATCTTATTGTCTTCTAATAATAGTGGTAATCCCTGACCGCGATGCATGGCGGGGGGAGACGCCGGGCCTACCACGGGACGCACTCGTCTGGTTCACAGATGGATCCGGCGGAGAGCGTGGGACGACGGAAGACGTTTATTCGTATAGACCGTAAGTAAATCACAGTATTTCCCTCGGAGCTCATGCAACGGTATTTCAGGCCGATATGTACGTGATCTTGCACTGCGTGCGAGAGAGCAAGAGGAGGGCTTACACCGACAAGCGGATCTTCATAGCCACTGACAGCCAGGCAGCCCTTAAGGCCCTAAGTAGCCCACGGGTAAATTCGAGACTGGTAAGTGAATGCCGAGACGAGAGAAGGGACCTGGCTGGGGAGAATGAGGTCACCCTCATCTGGGTGCTGGGTCACTCGGGGGGTCAAAGGCAATGAAGAAGCTGACGGCCTCGCGAAGATAGGGTCAGCAGAACCATTTATGGAAGCAGAAACGGTCCTGGGCGTGACGGAGAGCACTGCCAGGGGATGCATTAAGTCCTGGGTCAGAAACGAACATAATATGTACTGGGCAGACTGTCCAGGGCTGAGACATGGAAAGTCAGTCATTGAGGAACCCAGTTCAAAAAGAGCTGTGGAGCTGCTAAATCTTAGCAGAGAACAGCTGAGGAACATAACAGGGCTTTAGACGTGACGCATGGCTGTGAAGAGACGCCTGGATAAAATGGGGCGGTTCGAGGGGGACTTGGCATGCTGACTCTGCGGAGAAGGGGGTGGGGAATCAGCCCAGCACAATTTGTGCGAGTGTAAAGCTCTGGACCGCGAAAGACAACTAATCTACGGATAGCCTAGACCGGATACAGTGCGATATAAAATTGCACCTTACCAATTGCTGTGCAGACTAGTTCAAGTCACAGTGATTTTGGAACGGGTCGAGTAGAAAAGACAAAGGGCATGCACAATAAGCCAAATGCTGCGGTGCTATCGGGGCGGAAAAGACGCGGACGAGCTCTAAGTGAAAAGAAAAAGACTACTTGGCATGAATATTTGTGTCCCTTGTGCATTTCCCATAGATATATAAGTAATAAAAAAAATAAAAAAATAAAGAAAAGAAATTAAATAAATGCATTGAATAAATGAGCAATAAATGTAATATATACCTATATGGAGTGATTCGATATTGAGGTATATATAGTAAATATAGATAAACTCTTGAGCTGGAAATGCTTTATGTCTATCCAAATTGGAAAAATGTGCTAATGGCAAAAATCCGCAGCATTTATGTATAAACAATAACAACAACAACACTACATATACAATGACTGATTTTTTGTTTTGTTCCTTTATGCATAGATTTTATGACTGATAGTACAAATGGATTATTTACTGTGAGGACATCAGACTGACTGAAAAGCGCCTCTGTGGAATATAGCCTAGGTTTGTTCATCATAGATTTTAGTACTCTTTTCTGTGTTATAGACACACCTCTTCAATGTGTTACATACTTTCCACTAATCCAATGTAGTCATTACATTGGCAATTTATAGCGGGGAGAGTTGTGTGTTAGTGGACACTTCGGCTGCTCCATGCCAAATCACAGTAACTGACATATTTTTTTTAAATTGTTTTTTCACATATTTGCCTATATTGTGTTGGGACGCACCCGTAGAACCGGGTTATTCCTCAATAGCTTCACTAATTTCGGAGATATAGCGTGCTCAAATCCCAGTATCTACACCATTTCTCCCATTTTCCCGTTTCAAAACAAAATATGTGCTTTATTCAGTACCAAAACACAATATGTACGAGATACTCTGTTTTGGTAGTTGAAGTGCTTAAAATTTGGACATTTTATTTGGTACTTAAACGCAGTTTTGGTAGTTAAACAGCTTAAAATTTAGACGCGTTATACACACTATCTACAAGATGCTGTGTAAGTCTAGATGCATTCTCGCTACAATTAGAACCGTAGACCGGTTTCGCTCTCATTAGAGCTCTTTAGTACAGCATACTAATTGTAGAAAAAATGCATCTAAATTAATACGGCTATAGTATAGCCAGCCTTCTAACACTAAGTGGTGGACGTGCCGCCACCTAGTTGCGGAACCAAGTAGTATGTTGTCACGCCAGCTCCAAATAACACAAAGTGTTAAAAAAAGAGATACTGTATACAACCAACAAGGGGTAGAAATGGGCCAGGGCTGACAATTTTCTAAATTCTTAATTAGTTGTATACAGTCTCTATTTTTTTAACACATTGTGTTATTTGGAGCTGGCGTGACAACATACTACTTGGTTCCGCAACTAGGTGGCGGCACGTCCACCACTCACTTTGTGTTGGAAGGCTGGCTATACTATATCCGTATTACTTTAGATGCATTTTTGCTACAATTAGTATGCCGTACTGAAGAGATCTAATGAGAGCGAAACCGGTCTACGGTTCTAATTGTAGCGAGAATGCATCTAGCCTTACATACTTTGTCCCTATATTGGGGTAGAAATGGGCCAGGGCTGACAATTTTCCAAATTGTTAGTTAGTTGTGTACAGTCTCTATTTTTAACACTTTGTGTTATTTGGAGCTGGCGTGACAACATACTACTTGGTTCCGCAACCAGGTGGCGGCACGTCCACCACTCACTTAGTGTTGGAAGCTGGTTATACTTCAGCCGTATTACTTTAGATGCATTTTTGCTGTAATTAGTATGCCGTACTAAAGAGCTCTAATGAGAGCGAAACCGGTCTACGGTTCTAATTGTTGCGAGCATGCATCTAGCCTTACATACTTTGTCCCTATATTGGGGTAAAAATGGGCCAGGGCTGACAATTTTCTAAATTGTTAGTTGTATACAGTCTCTATTTTTTTTAACACTTTGTGTTATTTGGAGCTGGCGTGACAACATACTACTTGGTTCCACAACTAGGTGGCGGTACGTCCACAACTCACTTAGTGTTACAAGATGCTATGTTTTGGTTGTTAAATTAGGGTTGACACGCATGATTACATTATGTTGGTGATCCGTTTTTATTTGTGTTTTCTTATGAAGAAGAACGTTTATATACTTTCAATAAACATGAAATCTCCTGGAAGGGCTTTGGTGGCCATTTGTATGAAAAAAAAGTAAGTTTTGCGTCAGTAAATAATTATAGTTTTACAGAATGATTATAACCCTATTTTTTTTTCCACAACTTAGCGTGGCTGACGACAAACGGAAGTAGTGGGTAATATTTTAATATGTTATAATGATAGTTAAGTATACCACATACATAGTATATTTGTTTTATTTATGTATCTGTTATTTATTAACTAAATTATTCATCGAAAGTATTTGAAAAATGAGTATTTGTCAGGCAGTACTTTTCTAAAACCCGCAATATCGCTCGGAAACCAAAATCGCTTTTGATAATGAAATTATTAACAACTGTCTGTCTTTCCGCCCGTCACGTTGCTTGTAATTATGATAACGCAAGAACGGAAAGTCCTATCGTATTGAAATTTGGTCAGTAAGTTAGCGTTAATTAGAGAACGAACCCTCTTGTTTTAGGAAAAAATCTATCAATAAATAGAAGAGTTATAGTACTGCGTTGATTTTTTCTTTTTCGTCAGTCAGTGGATGTAGAAAATGACACGGATGAGGACGTAACAAATTTCAATGATGATAGCATTGTCGATCCGCATTTCGAGCTGGATGGTAACGGTAATAAATGGGGTATCACCGGCCTCAATTCATCAGATTCTGAAGAAGAAACTGTTGCAACAGAAATTACTCATATACCAGCGACGGATGAGTGTACGATGATTCCAACATCTGTTGCAAAAAACTTAGATCCTCCAATTAAAATACGACGAAAACTAAACGTTAAATACAAACGTGTAACGAAATAAGAGAAATCTGCTCCCGACAAAGGAAAACATCCCATGAAAACATCGTGTTCAGAAAAATATAAAAAGATATGTTGTTCTAGGTTTTCTGAATAAGACCGCTTGGAAATTTGGGGAAAATATTGGTCATTAGAATATATTTTACGACGCAAATGGTTGGCTAAAAATGTTCAAATAGTAACTGTAAAAAGAAGAAGTGTACAAGCAAGTGACAAAGGCTTCACAAAAGCCGATAGCCGCATTGTTTTCCCCCAAAGAAAACAAAAGTGTGTGTGTCTGTCGCAAGCTTTTTTTAAATAAACTGGGATACTGATATGAGTGCAGATGGTATTCATGGGAATATCGAAAGAAAAAATAGCTAATATTCGTAATATATACGATTATAATGATTTTAAAGCGGAAGTAAGCTCTTCAAGAAAGGAATTCAAGTTCTAGATGTTAATATTTTTCGTAAGTGGAAGGAGAGGAAGAGAAGTCCGAAGAAAAGTAGAAGAAGAAGATCCGTTAAATAAAAAAATAATTAAATTATAAAACTGACTTTGATCAGCCGCAGTATACATCTTTAGATTTGTTACAGAAGAAATTCAATTTTAAAAATATTCCTGAACTTTTACCTGTACGTGGGGTATTAAAATCAAAAAAAGTCTGGACGCAGCAAGTGCGTTATGATAGTGAATTTTCATAAAAATGTTTTAAATAGCAAATATGTCTTTTAGTGAATATTCGTAGAAAAAATTCAGTAATAAGGAGAACCCCATCTATTGAATTTTGAAAAAATTTTTGCAAATGAGCGCGAAGTAGGATCCCTAGAACGCATATCCGGGGTCGGTTTCAATGTTTATATGTTCATATATATATATACAATATATATACAATATATATATATATATATATATATATATATATATATATATATATATATATATATATATATATATATATATATAATTTGGCATGTACCTTTCTTTTGTAAATGGCTTGGATACGTTCGTTAGTCAGGAAAATCGGACAAGGTTTTCTGGGAAAATTTTGAGTTTTCATTCGAAAAAAATTGTTATCTGAAAAAATAAGAAAGCTATGATAACCAAATTTGGTAGGTGGGTTTACGATATAAAAAGTAAACTATATACCAAAATTAAGATTTTTATGTGACAAGAAAAAAAGTCAGATCTTTTCTATGAAAATTCACAACAATAACGCACTTGCTGCGTCCAGGCGTTTTTTTTATTTGAGAAAACAGACATCAAATTTGGTTACCAGTATAACATATATAGTAGAAATAATGTACCATATTTTATCAAAATAACTTTATTGTTTCAAATTGTACAAAAATTTTTCGAAAATAA
The DNA here is from genome assembly GCA_964006375.1 of Tillus elongatus. Lineage (NCBI taxonomy): Eukaryota > Metazoa > Arthropoda > Insecta > Coleoptera > Cleridae > Tillus > Tillus elongatus. The sequence goes on from OZ023264.1 coordinate 39,400,799, forward strand.
ACTTAAAATGTTCCCGAAAAAACTGGTTTCCTGGCCAACGAACCTTATAGGTTAATAGCAAATTGAGCTATTCAAATTTGAGGCATCCAATAAAAACTCGCTACCATAACGTACTTGCTGAATCCCGAATTTATTTTCTTACAAACATGCATTATAATTTCGTGGTCGAAATTCCATACATTTAAGGTAAGTTCAGAACTGACACTGATAGGGGGAATCCGTCTGCCTAATTAAAAGAAATGTTTAATCTATTTCAACTGATCAGATTTTCCTGGTTAACGAGCTTATCCAAACCACTTGCAAAATCGGTCCATTATTTTTTGAGTTATCGGTGTGATACATATATATATATATATATATATATATATATATATATATATATATATATATATATATATATATATATATATATATATATATATATATATATATGTATATATATAAACATATAAAAATTGAAACCGACCCCGGATATGTGTTTCGGGGGCCTAATTAGTGCTAATTTAAAGAAATAAATTTTTTTAAAATTCAAAAGTCGAGATCTCCTCATTAGTGATTTTTTTTTTAAGAAAATTCACTAAAAGGATATATTAAAAACTTTAGTGCCTTTAATGCCCAGAAACAGAATGAAATTTTGGAACAATCCCATTGAAAGCGATTCTACTCTGGACCTAGTTGTTAACTTTGATACCAAGAACATACAAGAGAGTGTTTAGTGTTTTTTATTAATAAAAATAATGTGTACAATATGTCATTTATATATATTTTTTCCAAATAAATTGGATGCTACTATGCTTTAATTACTTTCCGTTTATGGTTGTAGATGCTAGGTTTTGTAAAAACAAACATGTTGAATATTTTACCACACAACCAAGTATGTGCCAAATCAAACGTCAAAATCAAAAATACAAAATCTTTAAATATAAGAAAAGACACGTCTAATGAACTATGGGAGCGAATAAAAATGTCTTTTAAATATATTAAATACATATTAAAGGCTCAAGAAAAACACTAAAACTGCTTTTATATCACTAAATGTTTTTTTAACATGCTGTTTTGGCATGGAGCAGCGGACTTCTTTGAAGGTTTTGTTATTTTTTGATTTGGGGAAGGCCATTCAACCGCGGCGAGAACAGCAACTTTGTCTTGTCATAGTTTAGGGTCAAAAGGTTATCATCAAGTCAACAGTTAACTTTTGGCAACTGAAAAGCTAAAGACAAAGCATCAATCCACGTACCTATGTGCCGAGAAAAGTAAAACCGTATCATCAATATAATACACAATTTTACCCTCTACATCTAGACCAAGCATATCATTAACACAAATAATATAGCTGTTATTTTAACCATGGAAATAGCTATTCTATAATGTTTTGTGAGAGTGTTTTGATAACGTATGCACTTGCCCATGTATATAGTGAATGTGTAAGCGTATTTTCTTTAAGGCTTCTATTGTTGAATTATTTCGAAAGCAATCATTCACCCTGTGACGTTTGAAGGGACCTGAAAGGGAACACACATAAGACGACAGGGCTGAATGAAGTTACAGTGACGACACTAGAGTGACATCGTGTTATACAGTATAAACAAGGTGCTGAGTCCATTTCAATATAGAAGGTTTCTTTACATATATATTCTATATTGATCAAGTGACAAGCGAAGGTTATGATTGCTACCTATCAATTCCCCTATCCACCTTATACCTGCCTTATTCATACAAACACTTCAGGAGATTGAATTAGAAAGATTGATGGACAGAAAATTAACCAAACCCAACCATATTTGGAAATAATTTTATGTTTATCGAAAAGTGACATATCCTAGCGAATTTTCATGGAAAAAGTTCACTAATAATATGACAGCTCCACTTCAAAATTTTCTTCAAATGAACGCGAACTGGGCCATCTAGCACCCAAACTAAGGGTCATTAAAATTTATATATATATATATATATATATATATATATATATATATATATATATATACAAACTGCCCCATTTTCGAGGCTCACCATGGGGAACACGCTTGTCTTAAATAAAAGGTAAGTTGCGTAATCCGGTGCCGATCATTTTTTAAAAAAAGCAAACTGAGGTATCTTTTATGCTTTTCAAAATAAATTTTAAAAAAACAAAATTTATATTTTCGTCCTTTCCAGTTTTCTCAAAAACTATTTAGGTTAGATAGGTTAAGATAAAGAAACATAGCATTTAAAACCTACGTTGTCATGACGGGAACTGTGAGAGATGTTGCATTATGTTTCTTTTTGTATTTAATTGTAATGTTTGCAATTTAACTGGAACTGAAGTGTTGTGATTTGTTTAGGAACATTGAAATGACAGGATACATTCATTTTCGTTTCAAAGTTTCGGTCAATGGCAAGTTGTCATATCAAATCTCGACTTGTCAAAGCTGCCAACTTGAGACTAAGATTCCCTCAGCCTAGAAAAGTTGTACTTTGCTATTTTAATTTTGATTTCTAAAAATGGTTTAGTGTGGGGAATTGTTTTGTTGTTACACAGGATATTACTAGTTATTTCATGTTATACATGAAGCACTACATGTATAAACCTGCATTTATTTATCGGCTTTCATTTCAAGTGCACTATAATTGTCAGTTGGTATGGCATAGGATTCTCGGGGACGAAAAAACCGCGCATAAGATTCGGTTTAAAAAACTTGATAATAATCTGGAAGAAGAAGAGTTTTTTTGTGCTGATAGTTGGAAAGCCATGTTGGTTTTCTTTTACGTTTTGGCTTTTCTACTAGAAACCAGCTGAGTCGTTCAACAGTTTTACTCTCCACAAATTTTATTGGGGATTCAGTATTCGGGGGGTTTAAAATATGTTACTGTCCTTTGGTTTGAGTTGGATTAGTTGATATAGTCTCAATAAGGTCTCGGTAACGTTTATTAGTCATACTCATTCTATCTTTTGACTATCCCATATTTTTTTAGAATTTATAGGCAAATTGGAAACTGGATGTTAGAAATGGAATTTGCTGATATTGTGTTGGTCAAAAGTCAGTCTCTACGGTTCTCTACTACATTCTCTACTACCAGCAATATTTCTTGTTAATAATCATTGAGTGTGACTTATAGGAATTTTACAGGTTATAGATAAACCCATTCATTTTAAAATTAATAATTGCTACCTGTTAAAATAATTTGAGATTTGTAATGTGACTGCGCACATTCGTAATTTCATGATATTTATTTGTAAACTTAAGCTAGCAACATATTGTAAGAATTTGTCACATTATTACTTCACTTTATGCCCTTCCTAACTATCTAATAGTTAGCGAAATTTATATTTTGTTAATGCTAAGCGTATTACTACCTTGCAACTTATTGTCTCATATTTGGACGACTTCTACTCATGCTTGCTAATTTCCATGAGCATACTTAACTTCTTTAAGGAGTCAGTGGTCTTGAAATTGCCTGGCGCCTTTAAAAATTGAAAACTTGGACCCACTGCCTCACCACTGAGTAGCTGGGGATTTAACTCAGTTAAGAGTGTTACTACCGTCAGGTAAATTTGACATGATAACCATCTAAGAAAAATTATACCGTAACAATAGCAAAATCATAAAATATATTTTTCATAATGGTCATGATATATATATATATATATATATATATATATATATATATATATATATATATATATATATATATATAGCTATGGTAAGAAGCCTAACGCAGGTATTGACATTGAGTTTGCTATTAAAAGTGGTATATTGCACGAGGTTAACATTATAGTTATCTATTTTGAAAGAAAGAAGAGAAAAAGCTAACTAATTATAAGAAGTGATAATAGATATAATACCCCCAACAGAAAATAAATGTCAAAACAAAGGTATTATAATATTAATGTGAAAGTGATTAACAATTGGTTTAAGTGAATTAAAATGTGAGGTTAGATATAATGTAAACAAAGAGTTAAATTTTAATTTAGCGTGTATATGAACACTGTTATTTTACTGACCGATTTATATGCTGTGGTTTTTAATTCATGAATATTAAGAAAGTGATTCTTTTGACTAAGACTGTGAATGAAAAGCAACCATTGGAACAGAGCAGAAACAAACTGAGAGTTTGTGAAAACACAAATATAATTGGTTGAGATGTTTAATTTCTCATATCCGGCACGGGGTGGTTGTTAACTGTAAGGACCGAAACGCACACCAGCTTTACAATCATCGTTAGTGTTATAATGTAGTAAGCATTGATAAAACTAGAAAAACAAAGCAGCACAATGATCAAAACAACAGTGTATACCCACAGTTTCCCGTGTACATGCTTTTGTAGCCAAGAAGTAAGTCCAGATAGTAAATTGAGGCCGAAACTATACATAGCTAAAGTAGCGCTACGTGCCATTGAAGGTATTTATCAACATAGTAAACTTTTACCATAATTATCGTAACTGCTGGCCGAAATAACCTTAAAGCCATAACACATTGTCAATTAGAAACATCAATAAATATTGAAATGTCATTTTGCGTCCCTAAAATTCTGTAGAAATAGATTTTAAAATGGTATAACAAGGAGTCTCTTGTAAATCTCTGTAGATGTCGCTACTCTGCACTATTAAGAATATGAACTTGATAATATCATCAATTTTGCCTAATACGGTTTCCATAGGAACGGGAATTTGAATCTTTTGAGAAGCTTATAGCTTGTAGAAGACAAAAATCGCGGGAAACATAAACAATAGTCAGTTAGAACGCAAAGCTAACAGAAATTTGTAAATCTTAAATGGCCAATAGCTATAATTTTCTAAAAGGATCCAGTAAGAGAATTAATGTCAGATAAAAATAAATTGTCATCCTAGAGTAATTAATATTGTTGTCAATTGTTTATATTTATGAAAACAGGTATAAATATAGAAGTTAAAAGGTTTTAAAATTCTTGTATATTGCATATCTCATTGCCTAACTAGGTACATAATTTGATAAAAAAAGCTCTACAAAAAAAATGTTGGTTTGAAAAGAAATTAAAGGTAATAATTTTCAATTGAAACTTACTACAGACCTGCAGGAAGGTATCAATATATAGCGGTGGACAACTAAGAAGCAAATGAAATATATAAAAAGTAAATATATTCAAATACTCATATAAACATAAATTTATTTTCACATTGAATATAATTCTTAAAAACTAACAAAATTTTGCTTACATATATATATATATATATATATATATATATATATATATATATATATATATATATATATATATATATATATATATATATATATATATATATATATATATATATATATATATATATATATATATATATGTGTGTGTGTGTGTGTGTGTGTGTGTGTTCTAAAAGTATCAGGTTTTGATTTATAAAATAAATTAGATGATATAGTGAGTTCAATAATCACGTAATCAATATAAATAAAGAAATTTAAAGGCGCCCAACAATTTAAAATTTGAATTCCATAAACATAATACATATTTATGCTTTATGATACCAAGTATATAAACATCTGAATATAAAACTCTACAAATACAACACTTAAACACAAAAAATACATAAGTATCTAAATAAAAATAAAACATACACAAATTACCCCCCATTAAAACCATATTAATTCATACCAAATCGTGGGGCATAAAAAAACTACACAAAAAAACGTAAAGGTAGGATTTTTAAAACATAACAATATATATATATATATATATATATATATATATATATATATATATATATATATATATATATATATTAAATTTTAACAACAAAAAAGAGTTTCTGGGCTAGATTGCTCTATTTTCTTGTTTGCGTCGAGAAGAAGGGATTAGAATTTCTATCTAATTCAGTAGGATTGTGTCCGCTGTGAGTGTAAGTTGGAGAGTAAACCAGACAATCGCCTTGATAGCCATAAGTGATGTCACGATGCCTGATGGGATTACAGAAGGCGACCATTGTGAACTCCAAATATCTTGGGATATATCAGACCAGATTGGAATTTAGGACAGTGACTTTTAAACTTCTCAGATTGTATATCATGCCACTTTATTTTTATTCGACTATAACGATAAAATGTGTCTCCTCGTGAATTCACTGGCATTTAGTGAACTCGCGCCGTTTAACTCATCAGCCCTTTCTCTCTACCATAAACAGAATTCACTGTCACCATAACTCAGGCTCTACAAGAAAATAAAAGAAACACCACTAACGTAGCTGAAATGATATTTTTGCTACTCGTTGTTTTTATAATGTGAACAGACGACCTAATTAAATAATGCATGGTAAAAGTGTATACCATAACTGAATGTCTGCTTTTAGAGCAGTGCGGTTACAATATATTAAGTTTTTAGGGGTAAAAAAAATGTGAATCTTTTAAGCTGTTTTCGCTGTTTAATTCTTTCAGCGTTCTTTGTGCCAAATAAGAAATAGATTTTAATTTTTACTTATTTTGCAACAATGGAAATAATTTTCATTTTAATTTGATTTCTGCTAAATACTGGGGATTGTAGTAAATTTCACACTAAATTTCAGAATTTCTAAGAACTCAAAGATGACTTATTGGAAAAAATAATACAGCTAAGATGTATTTGAAAAAAAAGTCTGGACACAGCACGTTGTTATGGTAGTGAATTTTCATTAAAATGTTTTTAATAGCAAATATGTATTTTCTTTTAAATAAAGCCAATAAAATCTTGAGTTTTACATCCTCATCAACAAACTTGAGTCTCCTAGGCAGTGGTTTAACGTGTCCATAATTACAAAACTGTGAATGTATATTAGACACAGTTTCCTGGTTTAGTGGGGGCAAATCTGGATGTTTTTCATTAAACAGGTTAACAACTTGTGCCTGTGTTCTACACATATCACCATACCCAGTCATCATTAATATTTCTGTTCGCAGAGTTTCAGTTATGTGTCGCATTATTAGACCAAAAATGAATTGAAATTATCGGAACAAAATTACGAATAATTTACTAGGAGACCGTTCATTCAACACAATACACCACAAAATAAAACATAACTGTTAATTTCACCTTTCACACTGCGAAAATTGGTATTTGATAGTGAACTATTAATGGTACCAAGTAGGTTTCGGATAAAAGACAAGATATGAAATTTAAGATAAGACTCAGTGAAGAATGCCAGAGCAGATTATTTCGCTGTGGTTAGATATGGATTCAACAAGACGATGCACTGCCCCACTTTGCTTTTTAAGTACGGGAGTATTTACACGAAGTCTTTTCACAAAGATGGATTGGACGAAGAGGTTTCGTAGAATGGCCCGCTAGATCACCAGATCTTACATCTCTTGATTTATTTTTATAGGGATACCTTAAAAACAGAATGTATAAAACGCAGTCTGCTGATTCAGATCATATGAAAATGAAAATAACAACAGAAATTAGGAATATAACGCCTCATGTGTTGAACAAAGTTAGGCAAGAACTCCAGAGCAGATTTTTTCGTTGTGTGCAAGTGAATGGAGAACATTTTGAACATTTATTATAAGAAAGGGGTGTTTTTATTAAGTTTATTTTCGAAATTTGAATTTTATGGTAAACCGTTTAGTTTTAATATTCCGGTATTAAATATCCATCCTGTATTGAAAACTGTAATGTTAGACCATACATATGGGGTATCTCCGCATTCAGAAAAATGTGATCCATGGAATTGCGATTAAAAAACTGTAGAGCTGCTATTTAAAAAAAAATGATAAAGTGGTGAGGTAAAATGGTGGGAGTTTAATTTTTTTAACTATGATTATAATATAATGTTTGACAAATTAAACTTCACGTGTCTCAGCATTTTCCACAAAAACGGTTTTTTTTTGCTGAATAATTAATTGTATTCCAAAGGGTGTTTCACGCTGTATATATATATATATATATATATATATATATATATATATATATATATATATATATATATATATATATATATATATATATATATATATATATATATGGGTGTGTGTTTGTGTATGTATGTATCCAAAGGATAACTTAAAAATACTTGACCATACAAAACCAAATTTGGCAATCCCCTTCCTCTTGTTAATAGCTTGTACGAGTTCGTTATTTAAACCAAAGCCTTACAAGCACGTAGATATCGTATCAGTTAAAGTAAAGTCATGCGCAAGTTATCAGTCTCCAAGTCCAAGAAGAAAATTAAACCGATTCATCTAAGGTCATGCAGCCACTAGAGAAAATAGCACAATTAATAAGGCAAACGTCTCATGGGCACCTAATAAGAGCTCACGGTGCAAATGGTGCAAGGTGGGACATATACGAGGCGAATGTTGTGCTCTAAGATCACGGGCATGGGAAAAAGTGAAGCTACGGCCTGTACTGTTTCTCAAGTTAGCGATTCTAGCGTTCTCGTCGTAAACGGACACGACCCAGATCGTCGTCGACACAAGCGCACCTAGGACGATTATTCGCCGCGACATGGTACCAAGATGGCGAGTAATAGAGCCAGACAGAGTATATAGAATAAATGCAGCCGGTGGTGATCGAATCCAGGTATTTGACGAAACTGACGTCGAGCTGAAAATTGGGGCATGAAAGGCAAAGCAGAGAGCCATAGTCGCCGCCATATCAGACCAGATTTTAATTGGCTTGGACATACTTCAAGGTCAGTGCGCTAAACTTGATCTTGGCATAAACATCCTGACTATCGACAGTGAAGAAATAATAATGTCGCCTGGTAGAACCTGGTAGTGCGGAAGATCACCATAGAGGAAAATAGCAAAGTCTGCCGTGAAAGTGCAATTCCAGTGAAGAGAGCTGCAAGAGAAAGAAACAACCCAGTTACCCAGTCAGAAGTAAGTAAAAAAGAAATTATGGGATAAATAGAAGTCTAAGCGTGCACAGACCATATAAGTATGAAGTCATCGCTGAAAAAGGTCAGCGAACACACTTGTTGGAACAGAGCTGATGTCGACAAGAAGAATAGGGTCGGCAGAGACATTTCTGCAAATAGGAACGCCAGAACAAGAGGAATTGTGCGGAAGAACCAGTGCTTCGCTTAAAGAGAGCTCCGACATATTGACCAGAAGAAAAGACATCGATTCTGCTGTCGGAATGGACATACGAGTAGAAAGCGCCCGCATGAAGACACGTTATGACGTGCGAGCTAATTCAGCTGGTTTTAAAGAATGAAATCCGGTGTGGTTCTACATTTCAGTACGGCTCAAGAGCCGGTCACCGAAACTACAGATATTTTGGGAATGTCCCTATAATGTGGTCAAGAGGACGTTGTCTACAGCATTCATAGGAGCCCAAAGAGCAAGATGAAGGTAGTCCATATGCACACACTTATGACATACCAAGAAATGTCCCATTGGACCGGGGCGGTCTAATTAAGAGAGGCGCAGCGTCACATACATCTATGAGAATTCAGTTTATGAACTTTGTTACTTCTGTGGACAGAGGCCGGTTGAACAGTGTGTTGGTAACAGCGAACACTCTGGAATTTTATTTCTAGAAGGAACCAGAAGTGAGAGGTGTGGAACAGTGTAGAAGGTCCAGAATCTCTATGGAGAGTATAAATAGACGAACGGCGCATAGAGTGAGTTCGTTCAGTAATGAGCTACGGTTGGTGCAGAATAGTGAGAATAGAGTATTAAGCGAATCAGTGTAGTGCAAATTATTAGAGGCGAGAATAAACTATAGACATTTAGTGATAGAGAGAAATATTTTAGTTGATACCAGTGTCGGAGAATAGTTGGTTATAATTTTTTTTATAATACGTCTGGCTGCGGCATCTCAGGCCATTAGCACATTCATTTCCCATCATTCACTATTTTTACTAATTTTCTAGACAAAGTCAACTTCTCGTTGGCTCGCTCAGGGATCGAACCCGGAACCTCTCGCTTAGCAGGCTGGCACCTAGCAACCTGCGCCACGAGGGCGTCTGTTGGTTATAATAAATTAGTAGTTTTGTTAGTCAGCAAATCTAGATCCACGAAGAACGTAACAATATGATGTAAAGCAGCTTACCATCTGAGGTCAAGATGAGGAACAATAATAATCTGCTTTTATTAGCAAGTCTTGTAGCGGAGATCAGCTGAATAGTTAATTATATTTTATGGATCGTATATGTATGCTTTATTTTACAGTAATATAGCGCCATGGGACCTGCCAGCTTCTAGTCCACGTACGCTTAACTTGACGAAACATTGTTCTGTTGAATCTGGTAGTAAAACTGTCGGCTAATAAAATGTAACGTTCACCTTGGTGGATGCCCGCCTAGCTCCTCAAGATGTCAAGAGGTATCTCCGGCTTTAGTTTGGAGAGGCATAAAGGCTTCTCTGTCTAGTGCGTCTAATTTTCACTAGTAATAACTTTGTCGTGCGTGTTCGCCTGGTGTAGGCTTTATTATTCCATCGGCACCGTAGGAAACGTGTCGCACAGATACGGGGTGTGGGTGTTAAGTGTTAGGCAAATGGCAGATATGGCTTAATTAATGTTTAGTTTATACCTCAGTATATAAGCTACTTATGTATTTGATGTTGAAAATTGTTTCACACTCACAAAATTTGCGAAATATAATATATACGGGGTAGTTCAAATTCGAGCCTCGCCACTGGGATCTTGTCAACCGTAAGAGACACGAGGGTGGTTAAATTGGGGCAAACTTGTGCGTTTTTTTTTTGGTGAGCAATTATCCGAAAGAAATATTGAGGTGTGTTTTTAGTTTTTTAATTATTCGAAAACAATGGAAATTTTCAATTTTCGTTTTTTTTTGTTTGCAAGCGAATACCAAAAGAACTAGATTTTTTCAACTTTGACATTGTTAGGACACTTTTTTATGGAAAATGTAAGTCGGCCATCATATTTTTTAGGACGTTCTTGATGCAGGAGTTACTTAACTTTGAGTTTTCTTATGGGCGCCTTATTGGAATTTTGAATTTTAAAAAAGTATTTTTTCTTCTGATTACAATGATACAATCACATCTTACCTATTATCAAAATTTGGAAAAAATCGTTTCTGCGAAGAGTGCTTTGGATTCTACACGCTTCGCTCAGGCAGAAACTCTTCATACTCGTCTGAAAATAGGCGCGTTAACCCCTACGTACATACTATTATCTGAATCTGACCACATTATAGAATTATTCTTCAATTTAAACAGAATACCAAATGAGTGATGGAATTGGAAGTTTTTTAATATTTTATTTTTATTTATCGTATATAAAACACATAAAAGTGTACAAAAATACATAAAAAGTGTGCAAAAAAAATTACAAGTTATTCTAATTTACAAGCACATATTCAAATTTGATACATAGTCAATTGAGGCGTCAGTTGCCACCAGGAAGTCGTCAAAGTTTCCCTCATATGCTGTATTTGGGCATTCCATCACCATATGTTGGACGGTCTGCTTTTCCGCTCCACAGTCACACCTCGCCGATTGCGCCCTACCCCATTTGTGTAGTGAGTCCGCGCATATTCAATGGTTGGCGCGTATTCTGTTCAGTGATGTCCATATTTTGCGGGTCTGTTCGAAGGCGGGAGGTTTCATTCTTATGAACGGAAGATTTCTGAGTTGAGGGGGGCAGTTGTCTGTCCATTTTCGCTCCCAAGAATCTATGGGGTCGAACTGTGACGTGTGTAGTTCGCTTACAGTTCTAATGGTCGGTCTTCTGGAACGTAGTATGTTTCTGCACGATTTAACCGTCTCCTGGTGTATGGGAAATTGAGGGTTGCCTTGTATACGTTTATATTCTCGGAGAAGAGCTGCCTTGCGCCGGAGATTTGGAGGAGGTATATGACTCAGTATTGGTAGCCATTCGATAGGAGTCGATTTTAGCGTTCCGCTGATTATCCTCATGGTCTCGTTTAGTTGTGTGTCCACCCTTTGGGTATGCGCACTGTTGAGCCAGATCGGTGCGCCGTAATCTGCAGTTGAGTAAGACAGCCCAAGTGCTGAGGATCTTAATGTTTCAGCGGTTGAGCCCCATATGGTACCGCATAGCTTGTGGTGGATGTTATTCCGAGTTCGCAGTCGTGTTCTCCAGATGCCTCTTATATGTCAATGTCCAATCTAGGGTGACACCAAGATATTTCGGGTGTGTGTTGTGGCGCAGTAAAGTATCCTCGAGGTAGACCTGGAGCTGTCTATTCGCTGCCTTGTTAGAGAGATGGAAGCACGCCGTCTCCGTTTTATTGGGGTTTGACCCCAGTCTCCATTTACGGAAATACGTCCCCAAGCTCGCCAAGTCTGAAGAGAGGACAGTTTCTGTTTCTTCAAAGAGACGGTGTTGTGTGGATAGTACCCAGTCATCCGCGTAGCCGAACTTTCGAGATCTAGTTTCAGGCATGTCGGAGATATATAGGTTGAAAAACAGTGGGGACAGGACAGATCGTTGGGGTAGACCGTCATTAAGCGTCCTTGAGAAACTCGTTTCGCTGCCCAGTATGACCCTGAAAACCCTACCAGTAAGCATGTTATCAATAAGCTGCAGGGTTTGTTTGCAAGGGACTGTTTGATAAAGTTTGTGTAGAGTAGTTCATGCCTCCACACAGTATAGTAAGCTGTAGGTTTAAAGACAAAAAACTTATGGGCAGTAAAAAAATAATAAATAGTGTTCCTCAAAACGTCAAAGGCGCGATCTGAAACGTCAAAATTCACAATATTTAGGCAAAGAACCTGAAAAAAATACGCATTATGTCAAGAAAATGTCGCAAGATGAAAGTTCTGCAAACTCTTAAGTTCATCTTGAACCGTCATTGTTCTCCATTTTACTAAAATATTTACTGAAAATTCGTTTCAAATGGACCCTTTCTCTGAAGATTTCGCTGTAAGTCTAGTTAAGTTGATGCTTTGGCTGTAGGTTTGGTTAAAAGTTTATGGTTTAACGGTCTATAATTTTTAGCTAATATACGTAGAAAACATTCGTTAATGAGGAGACCGCGACTTTTGAAATTAATAAAGATTTCTTTAAATGAGCGCAAACTAGGCCCGCTCGAATCCATATCCGGGTTTACTTTTAGTTTTTATCTGTTTATATATATACATACATATATATATATATATATATATATATATATATATATATATATATATATATATATATATATATATATACAGGGTGACCAATTTCTAGGGTAAAGCTCAATATAATTGTTATTATACAAGATACGAGAAAAAATTGTATACGTTAATTATCAGGTGTCTTAAGCTGCATCTTATAAAAATATTTTGACAACACACAGGCTGGTTCAGAAGTTGTTGGTGATCCCTACAATTGTTTTTTGAAGACCCTTATATTATTTCATTTTTGCATTTTTTATCGAAATATGATGCATGTTTGTAAGAAAAAAAAATCGTGACGCAGTAAGTGCGTTTTGGTAGCGAATTTTTATCAAATCCTTTAAATATCAATAACTCAATTTGCTATTAACCTATGATTTGTTGGCTAGAAAACCAACATTTTAACTTTATTTGCGGACAAATTTTGTAGATTTGCAAACAAAACGTAATTTTGATAAAATATGGTACATTGTTTCTACTTTATAGGTTATACTGGTAATGCCTGCTTGTATTAGAGAGATATATTTGCTATTAAAAATATTTTTATTAAAATTCACTTCCCAAGGCAATTGCTGCGTCTAGACTTTTTGTTGATAATATTGAATTTTTATTAATAAACTTCATTGATTGAGAATTTTTATAAAGAACTTTTTTATTTGTTGGAAAAACTGGTATTCGGCTAGACTGACTAAAACGAAATCATCGAGGAGCTTAATAAGGAGAAATACCTGCCACGTTTATAATTTAGCAGATATATATATTTTTATAAATAGGAATTGAATTTTCTTTTGGAGAGCTTTCGTAACTTTAATCAAATTTTAAACAAAATGTATTTTAAAAGATTTACAGTACCTCCCTAAATATACCTAATATTAATTTTCTAAATTCAGAGAGAATTGAGTGTTTGGCATTTACAGTTATTTCTCAAAAGGAGCTGGAACACAAGATTTGAATAATTTTTATGATCAAAGAGAGATATGCCGAAGACTTAGGAAAAATTTTTCAAATGAGCCCGAACTAGGACCTCTAAAGCCGATCTTCAAGGCCTTTGTAAATTTAAAGTATTAATTTTAGTAAATGCCATACTAATGGTGTATATTTCTTATGAAAATTCACTACTACAACGCACTTGATGCGTTTCGACTATTTTACTATTGCTCTTTTGTAAATGACCTTGTCACGAATAATCCTTACGAGAAAATGCTCGACTACAAATGAGTATCTAGCTTTTGTGTTATTTATGTGTTCTCAAGGAAAAACTCCCTGAGCAAAGTGCTGGTGATAATAGCGGAATGGACCCTTTGAAGTGTATATTAATAGCAATATATAGCATCGGTATTGTATAAGAAAAAGGAACCGAGAAAAACTAGAGGAATACTTGAAAAACATCGAATGGTGTATATTTCCTCATTCCTCATCGGCAGTCTGAAGGCACTTGTGTTCGGCTGTTGTCTGCACTGTGGTGAATTCCGTCTCACAGTCTCACGTACAAGAAACATGACGCAATAAAGATGAGTGGGCGAGCTCTGGGAGAATAATACGACCTGACAGAGGCAGCGCACCAGCACCAGTCACCAACTCACCATCTCCGGCAAAGCGCAACGGGCCTTCCGCAGGAGCAGGGATGTGTCCTTTGACTCAGGTCACCAGCGACTCGATTCTCGATTATATAGTACAACCCTTCCATTTGTTTGTGCGTGAATATGCTAAACACCCTCTATTATTTTACCTGTATACAAGGTGCTCCTATTAAATCAAAATAACGACCCTGCTATGGATATAATCGCGTTGTATATGGGTAAATATTGACCTTCGAGAACTACAAACAACCCCTGTAAGATTTTAATGCATACGTTACTAGGTTGCTTGTCAGCTGTTACTAGCTGCGAGCTCTTTATGAAGCTCAACTTCATTTAAAGTGTTTCGTCTCGTTCTGTCATTTTAACGAGTTCTCGTGGAAAAAAAATAGTGCTGCGAATTGAATCATAACTTCCATATAGGTGTGATAATCTACGCTTCTCAGACTTTTTCATGAAATTAATGTAGGGTCACGACTTGACCAGATAGAAGATATCCGTATTTGTGTACCCATAAACTTCTGAAACTTCTTAGACGGCCTTCCAGTAACATTCCCTGTACCGAAGTTCAGCCGTTTTTGAGTTTTTTCGACTTTTTGGTGTTACTTCATGACACTTAAAATTATGTAACGCCGCCATTGTTAAAGAGAAAGCGCTAAAATTATGATTGTAGATAGAAGATAATTATGTTTAACGCAACGTTTTTATAACTGTCCTACAGAACGTCCTAAATTTAATTTTATTTTACTGCAATTTTAATCACTAAAACCTGATTGTTTCAAACAGAATGCCCCACTTCTATTCCCATACTCTGAAGAAGAATTATATTCGTCATCGAACTCTAATAACACCTATTTGCAATATTTGTCGAGTTATTAGGGTTTTTGATCATATTTAGAGAAAATTGTTACAAATTTTTAATAGCCAGCCACGGAGGTGACAACAAACATTCTTATTAACACGGTCTTAACAAATGATACGGTCAAATAACAAATGCATAATATAAGCGTACCTAATTAGAATCAAATCAGATAATGAGGGTGAGTGTACGGACTTTTGCTCGCTAATGAAGAGTTGCCAAGAGACAATTTTTAAATTTAATCAAACGAGACTTCTAGTGCTAGTGAGTGTACACAAAACACAAAAAGCGACTTAAATGGTTGACAGTTATTAAATGGAATGTTTGTTGTCATTTCCATCGCTGGTTTATATATAATAAAAAATAGTTATACCACGGTAGACAAACTCCGCACTCAGAAGTCTTTGACTTGTGCGGGGGGAGCTTACATACACAATATAAATAAAGGACACCACCTATAACTCATGAGAAGCCCGCCTTTCCACATTCGGGCGAAAAAGACCGATTGCCTGAATACGATACTCGAACCCGCGCCCTCCTAGTCCGATTCTATAGATGACTCACCTCACTAACTGAGCTATTCGGCCTGTCAATATATATATATATATATATATATATATATATATATATATATATATATATATATATATATATATATATATATTGTGACGAGGCCTTGGCTTGCTGTTTTTTTTTGTGACACAGGTTGACGGTTACCATAGTTGGATCTCGGGCGCCAGATTTTAAAGAGTTTACTCCCTGTTAAGGGTGTCTGCGACCTCTGCACGAAACTGACCGACGTAACGATCAGAGTACCGGGGAAACTCTGTGGAGAAGGGTTCGGTAGCCTTTTGGTGACACAGGTGAAATTTAGTGACTCCCGAGTGAGCGTCTAGACTCCGCGTGATTCGACCACTTCTGTTTTATCAAAAGGTGTAGCACATTTTGTAGGTTAATTGAGGTCATTTATTTATACAACCCTTATTTTTTAGATTAGAAACTATTTTCAAAATATGTATAAAAAACAATATTTACAAACTATGTACAAATAAAATATGCGGGTAATAACATTAATTAGAACGTAGCTCCCGCTAAAGCGATCCGGGTTAGTGTAGGATGAAGCGTATACATTCAGCCAGGTATATGCGATACGAGCGGTATCACCATAGACAAGATCAAAATAATAAACATAACCTGCCAGTCAAAGCAGGGGACACCGGAGAAGAAAAATGCGAAATGATGAGACGGGATGAGAGTTCCTGGGAGGCCTATGTGGACTGTGAATCCTCAGCATCTCCGCTGGGGCCAAACCAGGTCACAACCATCTTGATTACTTTAGCGAGCTGTAAATCATCAGCGTCCTCACTTATATAACACAAGAGCTTATACTGTATGAGGCGGAAAGCCTGGAGCCAGACGAAGTGTACAGGGTTAATTAGATAGAACGTGTTACTTGGAGTGACCTAGATATGCTGTGAATCCTCAGGGTCCCTATCGGGATCAATTCAATATTAATATTTCTCGATTATTTGAGTGAGCTGTGAATCCTCAGAACCCTTACAAAAATAATGCAAGACAATCTAACAAAGGGGAATTGTCTAAAGGGACGGCGACAGGTTAGGAAAAGCAGGAATAATCCGCTTGCGGAGATTTGGACTGAGGAGCAAGATAATTTAAAAATATGAAAATTCGCTACTAAATATGAATTAATTAAAACGGATAATTTCTCACCTATGACAATATTTTTATATACCGAAATCAGCAAAGCCAGGTGCGCTCGGAAGGAAAGCGGAATTGGAATCGCTACGGTTTCTTACAGGCTGGTGACGGTTCACTATTATCGGCTTACTAGCGGAATTACCAATACTGCCTCTACCTCGCGTGGCGTCCTTTTTTGTATGATTTTCACAGCCGGTAAAAATATCCATGATTATTAGAATTTTATCACCTTTTTATGGCCGGATAAGATAATACATACGAAATACTTAAATAATTAAATATAAATCACTCTAAAATATTTTATGGTGAAAATATTTTACCAAATATTTTTATACTTTGTATTTTGTTATTCTCTAAATAATCAATTATTTAATAAACAACTACGCGTTTTGTACAATAGACCAATAGAAAATAATACTCAATCACAATATATATATATATATATATATATATATATATATATATATATATATATATATATATATATATATATATATATACAAACATATAAAAATTGAAACTGTCCCGGAAAACGGGTTATAGGGGTCCTAGTTTGCGCTTATTTGAAGATTTTTTTTTCAATTCAAAAGTTACATCGTCTCATCAGTGAATTCTTTCCACGAAAATTCACTAAAGATGATGTTTTAAGCAAAACCAAGTTACGATCATATTCGCTGAGCCTTAACACATGGTACGGTCACATAACAAATGCATAATATACTCGTACCTAATTAGAATCAAATCAAAAAATGAGAGTGAGTGTACGGACTTTTGGTCGGTAATGAAGAGTTGCTATTAGACCATTTTAGGATTTAATCAAATCAGACTTTTAGCTAGTACTAGAGAGTGTATACAAAACAAAGAAAGCCTTATGCGACAGAACATTCTCTGTCAAACTAATACGTTGACTGTGCTTAAAATACTATAAAGGATTTTTCACACGTTCCCTGCAAAAAGTGCTACTAAAACCTACTTATATGCCGCTAAGCACCTTGTTAGTGCAAGGATTGTTTTCCCGGAAGCATTGATTGTGACGTGTTGTATAGTATTTCAAGGAAACTACGGGATTTTCCGTACCACCACAATCAGTTGCGCGTCAACGAAGGCTATCAATAGTAATTAATATCATGTACTTACAGCATCAACACGCCTACTGCCTCTAATTGCCTGAATTAATCAGCAGACGATCTATATCTGCATGTCAGGGTATGTCTAGTCTCGTTCGAAATGCAAAGCTGCAAAATTTAATGCTGCTCACAATAATATTAATGCACAAGATGCATTTAATTTAATATGTCGCATGAAACAGATTCTCTGACAGTGTGCTTTGCTGTAATATATAAATTACATGTAACTGATTTGAGGTTGGTTGCATAATGTTGTTAAGGGGTGGTGGGGGGTTGTGTTACGTACCTTTTACTTTTCTTTAAAACAAAGGTTTTTCAATGACTGTAAATTTTAATTATTATTATTAAAATTTAATTAATTATTCATTTAGTTATAATTTAGGGTCAGCAACGTTCGAGCGGTAGAACGTGTATCCATTTTTTCCACCCCTTGTTACCTTGAAACTAATATTTAAGTTTTACGACCTTCAAGGGAGGTCTTACCTAAATTTATTTGGAACAGTAAAACCGAGCGTCTGTGATCCAATTCCACTAATTGTACTATATATTCAGTTTTAGCGTATACCTAGTGACTTAAGCACCTCAAAGTCACCCTATAAGAAACTGTTAATATGAACTCTAGTTTAGGGCTTCCTAAGCTAATAATGAAACCCAGAATCTAGTTTTTTAAATTACTTTAATACAAAAAATAAAATTTATACAGACATTTTAGAGAGCTCAATAAATTTTAGTATACTCATTTCAAAGGTTTCAGTATGATTAAAATTAAACAAAAGAAGACTTTCAATAATTTTTAAAAATAAATTCCTTAGTTCCAAAGGTTTCTGTCTGATTAAAATTATACTAAAAATTCGAAATTCTAATAGTATAAATCCTAAAGATTATTTAAACAGGAGGGTGTAGGAGTTTTTCCCAAACCTTAGAATGGATTAAATGTTATACAAAGTTGATACCGGTGAAAACTACATTGTTATTGCCCCCGGTATAATTTTTCTAGTCTAATAACTGACTCTTTCTTAGCTTAATTATAGCTCTCACTTATCTACCCCTCTCACGACTCAAAGCCCTATCTCTCCCTCGTATTATAAAATTTGACAAATATTTCCCCATCCATTAAAATTCCTATCATAAAACAACACCTAAATTTAAATCTGACTTCATTCACTCTGATTAAAGTCTAACGCCCCACGGCTCAATCATCTATATTAACTCTGATTATAAGTCCAACGCCCTACGGCTCAATCATCTATACTAATTTAGCTTACAGCCCATATGGTTTAAAATATCTATACATTCTTAATTTTAAGAATTATTTCGGTACTCGAGACAGCTGACCCATTCTTAATAAAAAGAATTAGGGAACATTTAACAAAATATCAATTGGAACAAACTCACCCAGAAAAATCATTGCAATACCCCTGCTCTGTACTCTACCTTACCAACCCTTGGCCGTTGAACCACGATCTTTCGCGATAACCACCCTTTTCAAACAAAAACTAATTCTCTTACTGAAATCTCACTTACTTCTTAATTTACTTAACAGAAACCCTTGACGACTATCGCCGCGGCGACAGCTGCCTAGCCCGGAGACAGCCGCCTGAATACCCCGTCTAGTTATTTCCTCACTTTTTCCGAGTCACCAAAACCACTTAGTTTGCGGAAATTTTCTGTTGCAACTCAAGTGGCCTATTTAGAGGTTAACTGCTCGTTCTACCATCGCCAGTGCCGTTTAGAATTACATTTCCTTTCATGTTTGCACTCAATTGATCGTTGTACCTCACGCTTTAGCCGGCTCAGCTGGTTTTTATTTCTCAAATTAAATAGCACACAATTTCAATATTGCTCGCGGTCTATATATTTCTATGCATGTTATGCTGGATATATTTACGCCTAAAATATTCAGCTCTATGGCGACTTTTCATAAACTTTTCTGAGATCAAATCGAACATTTATGTATGTAGAAATATAATAAATCTAGATACTCAAACTGTAAGCACCTTGCTTACATCTGACTCCAACTTGAAGACAAAATTTATCCGTAGGAAAATTCTGCTTCAATATAAACAGATACTTAAACAGGGAAGCATCTTGTTTGCAATATGTAGAACTGACTTATTAAGTTTAATATTGAGAACAACCCAAACTAATATTAAAACGGGGTAAGTATTTTTTACAACATATTATACTGACTTAAATGAATACAAAGTCTACAGAATGGGATCACCTACAGATTGGTTGGCGAAGAGGAATATAATTGCCCTAAATAAAAGGGGGAAAGCGACATTCTCGAGAAGTACCACTGCGTTATTTATTAATATTGCATGTTCCACACAAAAAAAAAACGCTAACAAAATAATAAACCGGCACGTTATGAATGAAGAATCAGTCAGCGACCCCCAATTTAAATATTTCGAAGTCAGCGGGACCAGGAGAAAGCAAGATGCAAACATGGAAAAAAAATAAGGTTGAGTATGATTGGGAGCTGTTTAGAGCTGCACTCGAATGGAGAAAGGGTATTAAAAAAAGTCTGGACGCAGCAAGTGCGTTATGAAAGTGAATCTTTATAAAAATGTTTTTAATAGTAAATATGTCTCTCTAATCAGGCGTCAATCTGGTTACCGGTATAGCCTATATAATAGAAGCAATGCACCATATTTAATCAAAACTACTTAATGCTTGAGAATGTACAGAAATTTTCTGATAACAAACCTAAAATGTTTCCGATAAAACTGGTTTCCTAGCCAACAAACCTTACGTTAATAGCAAATTGAGTTATTGAAATTTCAAAGATTTAATGAAAATTCGCTACCAAAACGTACTGACTGCGTCTGGATTTTTATTTCAAACATGCATCATATTTCGATAAAAAATCCAAAAATGCAATAATGTAAGGCTGTTCGAAAAAAAATATTGCAGGGATCACCAACGACTTATGGACCATCCTGTGGTTGTAAATATTTTTATAAGATGCAGCTTAAGACACACTATAATTAACATATACAATTTTTTCTCGTGTCTTACATAAAAACAATTATATTGTTCTTTACTGTAGAAATTCGTCACTTTGTATATATGCCAACAGATAAAAACTTAAAATAAACCCGGATGTGGATTCTAGGGAGCATTGTTTGCGATCATTTGAAGAAATCTTTGTAAAATTGAAAAGTCGCGGTCTCCTCAACAACGAATTTTTTGTAGATTTTTTAAATTAGCTAAAAATTATAGACCGTTAAACCAGAAACTTAACTAAGCCTACAGAAAAAGCATCAACTTAACTAAACCTGCAGCCAAAGCATCAGAAAAAGGGTCTATTTGAAATGAATTTTCTGTAAATATTGTAGTAAAATGAAGGACAACGGTGGTTAAAGCTGAAACTTAAGGGTTTGCAGAATACTCTTCTTGCGACGTTTTATTTACATAATCCGTATTTATTTCAGGTTTCTTGCCTAGATATTGTCAATTTTGACATTTCAATTCGTGAATTTGACGTTTTAAGGAAAATCCCTTTTTTTTCTCTAAATGTATATAACTTTTTTTGTTTTTCAACTTACAGACCTGATTTTGGTACGTGGGTCACTGTTTATAAGGCAAACATTCGTACCTGATTTGATTGCCCCTACTTTGTTATAGCCGGAGATAGAAATGTTTTCCGAAAGAAAACACAAATATTTCCGGGAAAACCTGGGCCGATTTTCTTGGATAACAAACTTGTCCAAGCCACAAAAGGAAGGCACTTACTAAATTTGATCAAATTCGGGCCATTCTTTTTGAGTTATCAGTGTGACACATATAAAAATTGAAACTAACCCCGGATATGGGTTTTATGGATCCTAGTTTGTGCTCATTTTAAGAAATTTTTTCAAAATTTAAAATTCGGGATATCCCCATTGGTGAAATTTTTAAAGAAAATTCACTAAAAAGCCGAGGAGAACGTGAATACATGCACCAAGATACTTAAGGAAATATGTACCATCAGTCAGATATGCCAGAGAAATAAAAAGGCTAAAATGCCCTACTGGTGGAACAGTGACATTGAGCAACAAAGAAGGTTATGTATCAAAAGAGGAGAGCGATGACAAGACCACACAGGAGGAACAGAAAGGTCGACATTATAGACCACGCTGTAAATGACGTATTACATGAATACAAGGTGTGTAAACAAAAGCTTCTGAAAGTTGTCAAAACACCGACAAGAGGACACTGGCAAGATCTATGCGATGAACTGGACGGGGACGTATGGGTGCTGTCGTCCACGCAACTGTGAACTGGGTTGGATGTCGTAGAGAGGAGGTCATTGATGTGGTGAAGAAACAAAGTAGGGGCTAAAGCTGAACCTTGAGGAACTTCTGCATTAATTGGATACAGTTTAGAGGAATGGCCATCCAAGACAACAGAAATGCTCAGGTTGAAGAGGAAATTTGCTGTCCAGGTAGAGAGTTTTGGTCGCAGGCCATAGGACGGAAGTTTATTAAGCACCGCTGTGTGCCAGACTTGGTCGAGTGCTTTGTATATGTCTAGTGCCACAATCTGGTATTCACCGTGTAGTTCCATAGACTTGTTCCAAGAATGTGTGACAACGGGAAGGAGGTCGGCAGTTGATCTGCGCTGACGGAATCCATACTGCCTGTCGTGGATTAGACTGTGTTTTTCCAGAAATTTTAGTAATTCGGTGTTTGTATACTTTTCCATCACTTTAGAGACGACTGAAAGGAGAGAAATAGGCCTGTATTTGCTAGGAAGCGCTTTGGATCCTTTCTTGGGGATGTGTTGTACTCGAGCAGTTTTCCAGTTACTAGGGAATATGCCTCTATCGTAAGATGTCTGAAACAGAAGAGTGAGGACAGAAGTAAGTTCTGGTGCGCATTTTTTGAGAACAATTTCTGGAATCTCGTCAAGGCCAGACGCTTTTCTGGTATTAAGAGAAAAGAGCGTCTTTCGTATCTTTTTAGCAGCTAAAAAAACTTATCCAAGCCATTATCAAAAGGAAATTACCCGACAAATTTTATTAAACTCGGCCCATTGGTTTTTGAGTTATCGGTGTGATACACACACATGCACACAAATATATATATATATATATATATATATATATATATATATATATATATATATATATATATATATATATATATATATCACACCGATAACTCAAAAACTAATGGGCCGATTTTAAAAAAATTGGGCGGGTAATTTCCTTTTGTTAATGGCTTGGATAAGTTTTTTAGCCAGAAAAATCCAACCAAGTTTTTCTTTTGAAAAAATGTATCTCTGAAATTAATAAAGCTATGGTAACGAAATTTTGCGCGTAGCTCTACGTTATAAAAAGTGAACTGTGCAACACAATTTAGATCTCTGTGTTGCCAGAAGAGAAAGTTATAGACCTGTAATTAAAAAATGATTGGTACCAGATCATTTGTATGAAAATTCACTAACATAACGCGCTGGCTGCATCCAGACGTTTTTAATTGGACACCTATCAAAAATTGTATTGTTTACATTCGCAAGTAAATTTTTTATGCATAACACACTGTGTAACTAATTCTCAAGAAATATACAGTATACTCTCAATTATTCGTATGTGGATTACCCCCCTTGCGGGTTATCGCCGCTGAGAAATTGACGAAAATTTCAAAGCAGGACTAATTCAAAATTTCAGCTTTATTGTTTCCCTTCGCACAAATAAAATGAATATCCCTAATAAAAACCAATGACCTTTTATGTATGGGTGTGCCTATTATTATTACTAGATTGCAAGAGAAACGTGCTGATTTCAAATCAGCATTGAATTAAAATTCAGCTTTACTTCCATATAGTAATAACCCATGAATTTGTTATATATATATATATATATATATATATATATATATATATATATATATATATACATATATATATATATATATATATATATATATATATATATATATATATATATATGTATATATATATATATATATAGCACAGAGACGTATTTAGTGACGCGTAAGTTACTGACTTTGGGGTAATTTTAATAGTCAAAAACAAGCTAATTGGGAACTGCATTCTTAAATTTGTAGTGATTATGACAATGAAGCCATTTTGGTTCATTGTGACTAAATTACAACTTGGCTATGTTAATAGGACTCGAGTGCTGGTTAACATGCCTTAATTTGTTGCTTGAGTAATACGTTGACTGAAAATGGGGTTACATAAAAACAGTATAAATATTTCAGACTGAAACTATCATTAAAACCAAGCTATCCCAAAAGCTTTTCTAGGCGAACTCAATCTCAACGCACACAATATCTTTGGCAAGAATTTAATCGCGACTTCTAGCTTAATATAAATATTTACATAGAGCTCGGTGTATGATATGAAAGTCACATTTAGAGCAGAACAAAGTTGTAATTTCAATTGCAAATACTGTGTACATCCGAGGGAGAATTCGTGACTACATTACGCCACTCAAAGCCAGTCTTATAATTATTGTCTTTCAAAACAATAACATGCCCTCAGTGACCTGGTACTGTTGCTTTTAGATATCTTTGTTGACTTTTGCTAGTCTAAATGGTATCACAACCTTATATAGGGTGTCGTTAAATTAGGCTACATAAAATATAACATAGGGCTTGATTTATGTCTTGGGAATACTTATATATCATAAATCGTATTGTTTGCATGCACAAGCAAAGCTTTTATGGATGATAAATTATATAATTTACTTGCAAATAAATATAATACTGTTATTATTATTATTACTGTTGCTTACTACTAAGCATAGACTATCCTTGAATGTTACATGCACATAAAAAATTTAATTATTAACGTTTTAAGAGGTTATGGGAAAAAATAGTAGCATAATCTTCATTGAAAAATAATGTACTTTTAAAGAAATATATAGGAGTCTATTACATAAATAAAAGAAATGTCTTCATCAGTATGGAGCAGCCAAATGGACACATTCAGTATCCTCGTTACTGTGCATACCTATAGAAAATCCCGAAACACGTCAATTTTACATTTAAACAGTCTTGACGTAGCAAGTGTGTTGTGGTAGTGAATTTTCATTAAAATATGTTTAATGAATTTGATATAACCTATAGACAGCAGAAATAATGTAGCTTATTTCATCAAGATAACTTAGCGCTTGAAAAAGTACAGTAATTTTCCAGAAAATTAACTTAAAATATTCCCAAAAAAACCTGGTTGAATTTTCCTGAGCAACGAACCTCTTCAAGATTTACAAACCTGCTCATATATAATTATCCACAAAAAGCTTTTTGAACGAAATTCAAAACAGATGCATGGACATTCGCAAACATTTTTTTAACAACATTGCCATTTTCTAACAAAAAGACAATTATGCTCCTTTTTTGACGAAAATTTGCTAAACGATTATTTTTTGACATAAATGTGTAATAATTTTTTTACAACTTATTATACATGTATTAATACCAACCGTTCACAAAAAGCTTTCAAAAAATGATATCTTCAAAAACACAAAAATAATTATATGTAGATACTATTTTATACACGAAAATTTGCTAAAAATCATAATATTGAAATTACCTATATACCCAATATGTATTTAAATTTTCGTATTTTCACATTCTATAATATAGAGCCGCGAACCAAATTTGTTTGCCATAGCTTTGTTATTTGCAGAGGTATAAAAATTTTCTGGAAGGATACCTAAAATTTTCCTGGAAAAACTGCTCCGATTTTACTAACTAACGAACTTATCCAAGTCATATGTAAAAGGAAGGTACTCACCAAATATGATCAAGGTTGGCCTTATATTGTCTGAGTTGTCGGTGTGAAAATTCACTAAAATCATTCATAAACGTAACGTTCAATTACTTCATTAAATTTGTAGTTACTTTTTTAGGAACTGAAAAACTGAAAGGTTCATATTGTCATTTCTATAATTTTCTGGCCACCAATCCACCACACAGTTCCTGCGTGAACAGCTCCCACTTTGACCAATTAAAAAAGTTTGGACGCAGCAAGTGCGTTAAGGAAATGAATTTTTATAAAAATGTTTTTAATAGCAAATATGTCTATAATGCAAGCAGGCATCAATCTGGTTACCGGTGTAACCTACATATTAGAAACAATGTAACATATTTACCAAAATAACTAATAGCTTGAGAATGTACAAAAATTCTTAAAAAATAAACTTAAAATGTTTCCGAGAAAACTTGTTTCCTAGCCAACAAACCTTAGGTTAATAGCAAATTGAGTTATTGAAGTTTGAAGAATTTCATGAAAATTCTCTCCCAAAACGCACTCACTGCGTCTCGTTTTTTTTTTCTTACAGATGTGTATTATATTTCCGTAAAAAATGCAAAAATGCAATAATATAAGCCTGTTCGAAAAAAAATTGTAACATCACCAACGACTTATGAGCCACCCTGTGTTTGTCAGGATAATTTTGGAAGATGCAGCTTAAGGCGCCCTATACTTAACGTATACAACTTTTTCTCGTATCTTGTATAATAATAATTATATTGAGCTTTACCGTAGAAATGCGTCACCCGATATATATTTAAACAGATAAAAACTGAAACTAAACCCGGATATTGATTCTAGGGGGTCTAGTTTGCGCTTATTTAAAGAAATCTTTTTAAAATCCAATGTAGCGGTCTCATCACTAACGAATTTTTTTACGAAAATTAGCTAAAAACTATGGACTGTAAACCATATACTTAACTAAGACTACTGCCAAAACATCAGAGAAATGGTCCATTTGAAATGAAATTTCTGGAAAAATTGTAGTAAAATGAAGGACAATGACGGCTGAAGCGGAAACTTAGGGATTTGCAGAACGCTATTCTTGCCACGATTTCTTTACATAATCCGTATGTGTTTCAGGTTCTTGGCCTAAATATTGCCAATTTTGAAGGTTCAAATCGCGCCTTCGACGATAAGGAAAACTTCTAACTTCTTTGTCTTTAAACTACTAAATTTCGTTGCCCTTACTTTGTTATTTCCGGAGATTTTCCTGGTTAACGACCTTATTCAAGTAACTTGCAAAGGGAAGGTACTCAGAAAATTTGATCAAAATCGGCCCATTACTTTTTGAGGTATCGGTGTGTAATATATATATATATATATATATATATATATATATATATATATATATATATATATATATATATATATATATATATATATATATATATATATATATATATATATATATATATATATACACAGTATGTCCCAAACAGGATGGGAATGTGTTGCTATCTCCGTTTTTATTAGGGGTAGGGAGACGGTTAAGTTAGCAATCTTTTGTAGAATTTCATGCTCATTCTAAATATGACTTGTATTTTGCCCTGCCTCTTTTCGTTTTCGAGTTATTTTGGAAAAAACAAATTTTGTCGATTTCTTTTTTCTTCAATATCTAAGTAGGCGTTGATCTGACATGTCTAAGACTTGCACATTATCAGGACACTTTGTGTAGAGTGATCTGTTTGTGCTATTCTCAACTTTGGATTGTCATTTGTTTTTGAGCTACAGGTATCAACGTTTGTTTTCATTATGGCAGCCATATTGGATTTTTCGCTCGTGTGATAGCCAGTGAAAAGAGCTTTCCAACGATGTAGAATATGCTTGAGAAATCTTGTAATTGCACTGACAATTTTGAGAAAAACCGTTTTGAGGATAGTAGGCTATAAAATCCAATACCAGAAAACAAATGACAAAATAAGTGTTCATCAAAAAGCAGTAGGCCATGGAGTCTAACAATAGACTTGTACTTTTAACATAATTTTCCGTAATGATTCACGATAAAAAAATAGGAACATTAGGCACAACAATGAATCGGCCCATTATTATAAATGATATTTTACATTACGACATTATTCTAAAAAAAATATAATTTAATTAAATAGGTAAACCTAGTTAATAACTAAATTTACTAACAGAACTCAATAAAAGGCAGGTTAATGATTTACAAAGACGCCTTTGAAAATTGTTTGATTTTTAAACGCAAGTCAACTGAAAAACAACAAAAGAAAGGTTGCTATGGATATAACACTATCGCGACAATTAAGAATACTGTCATTCTTAATTATCTGAACAATTTGAGGTGTATTTAACACGTTGCTTAAAATTTTGTACTAAATAGTTTGTATCATGTTTATTTTAAATATTATACAACAATATGTTCAGTAATGAAGAATATTTTGACATGTTGGAATGTTATATTCGTTCTAACCGAAATACTGAGGCAGCTGCATATTCATATCAAAACAACTACCCAAAAAGACTACAACCAAACACCAAAATATTTCGCAGGATAGTGACCAATCTATTGAACAACGGTAGCTTCCTCGTAAAGAAACTACCAATGCCTAAAAAGGAAGAAGGAAATAATATCTTATCTCAAAAAATAAAAAATCTATGATAACCAAATTTGGTAAGTAAGTTTATGATATAAAAAGTAAACTATAAACCAAAATTTTGATTTCTATGTTACAAGGAAAAAAAGTTATTATAACATATTTACCAAAATAACTAATAGTTCCAGATCATTTCTATGAAAATTCACTACCATAACGCACTTGCTGCGTCCAGGCTTCTTTTACTAATGTACTAAATCAATTGACAAGACCTATCTTATTTCTAATATTACTAGAATGAATAAAAATATTTTTTATATTATCGTAATATTACTACGGCAATTTTGAACTATTTTTTATAATTTTCTAATTCTAAAGTATAAACACTATTATTCGTCGTCATAATTTTTAATATTAATATACTTAGTGTTTATAATATTATACTTACTATATACGGGTTATTAAGTATGCATATAAACATGCAATATGCCGGATTTATGTCTAGCTTGTTTTTCGATTTCCAATTGATATTTTACTAATTTCCAACATTTTTAAATAGATTTGAAGAGTTTATAGAATAAATTTTTGAAATATGGATGGTATGTGATCTTAGGTATCATATAATTATTTGAAAGTATTATCGCAGCTTTTTTATATTGGTTTTGGATATTAAAAAACTTATATGCTCAAGTAGAGAAGAAAAAAATGGTTCGATCAGTCGATTTGATTTTGGGTGCTGTAGAATGTAATTTTAGTTCATGGAGCTCATATAATTTCCTGAGTAGAGAGGTTTTAAAATCACCTGCATTATCTAGTATAATTTTTTCTGGTATACAATGGTGTGTAAAGTACTTTATTAAATTATTTATTATTTCTATAGCTTGTGCAGAATTTAATTTGTAAGCTTGTGCATATTTTGGAAAAAAATCAATTATAGTTAAAATATTTACCTTTTAGAGTGATATGCAATCAATTTGTAATATTTGACAAGGTCTGATTGCAGTAGGCGTGACATTAAATTCTATATTTAACGGTCGTCGGTGATATTTTGTTATCTGGCAAATTTCGCATTCATTAATATGGGTTTGAATACACTTGCTTTGTTTAGGCCAATAGTATTTATTTTTAATTCGATTTTTGGTTTCTTCAATGCCTCTGTGATTCGCTTTGCTTTCGTGGTAATTCTGAAAAGTAGTTACAATTGCATCTTCGTTTGCTATATCGAGCAATTTTTGTTTACACTTGATCAAATTAATTTCTAAGTATTTTAAGCATTTTTGAAGACAGCACTACATTTTTCATACAATGGATCTTCAAAATATAAGTAATATATTACTTTTGGCACTATATAATCTGTTAAAAATTTAATCATTTTTTCTGAGCATAATTCTTAGAAAAATTTACCAATATTCTTTGATTATCTTTAAATAATTTTACAATTATAGGTACTGATGGTGAAATGTTTAATATTTGATTTTTACCAAAATTGACTGGACACTCAGCTACAGGTACTTCAATTACGGGGTTTTCGTGATTTGAGTGAATAGTTACGTCATCCTTGACCTAATTATCTATATACTCGGCTTCTACAATTAAAGATTGAGTTTCTTGATTATCATTGTTTTTAGCCTGTACTTCTTTACTAACAATTTCCTTTGTTTTATTAATTTTTTCTACATGGTTTATTGCACATAAACGTTTTAAAAGAGTGCACGAATTTGTTGTAATATTATCCTCTAAAACTTTTAAATTATTTCGCGGTAAAGCGTCGACGGTTGCCTTTAATGTTCCTTCTTTATAAATAATTTCGATTTCGTACTTTTCAAGATTAAAGCTCCATCTAAGCAATGTAGAATTTGGCTTTTTAAATGAGGATAACCATTGAGGTGGGTTATCGTCAGGTGACATTTGAAATCTTCTGCCATTAAGATATGGGCGAAAATGTGTGATAGCCCAGACATTTGCCAATAATTTTTTCTCTATTATTGAGTAGTTTATTTCTGAATGATTAGATTTCTTGACGCATCAGCGCAAGGTAAATCGACACCACTTTTTCCTTGGAATTTCACAGCACCAATAGCAAAATTTCTGGCGTCTGTAGTCAGTACAAAAGGCTTTGTGAAATCGAGGTATTGAAGAACCGGTTTGTGAAGTAATAATTATTTACATGTGTTAAAACATTTTAGATAATCTGGATCTTTTATATTTATAATCGCGGCTTTTTTAACATCTAATGAGGGGTTTATTTTTATTGAAACCTTTGTGATCGTATTTATTTATCAGTTCACTTATTTCGTGTTTTTCTTTCGGATTTATATGAGCGGGGCAATTTTTTGATATTTCCGATTTGCACTTTTCTACACTTAATGAGCTAAAACTAAAACTGTCTGTTTGCTCGTATTCCTCGACCATTTCTACAGTTAAAGGACTGTTACAATTGAGGCTATCTTTTTGCTCCTATTCATCGAACATTTCTACCGTTGAAGGTTCATTAAAATTTAACGACACTGTATTTCCGACGGCTGCTTGAGAATAGTACAGCTCACCTTATAGTTATGTGCATTAATAATACGCGGTTTTGTTTCCAAGTTTTTCATTTTTGTATGTAGAATAACAAGTTTGCCCTTTTGCTTCTTTTCTATATTAGCTTGTTTGGCTCTCGGTTGTACTACTATAAAATTCACACAACGAGAATTATTTACCATTTCATGATACTTAATATTAACGAGGCAGTTTGGCAACACTAATTTATGTTACAATCCATTGCTAAATTCAACAATTTTAAATGATCTAAACCTAAGAGACAATCAAAATCATCATGGAAATTAAATATATAACATTTTAATTCATTTCCTTCTGATTTAAATATGTTGTGACAGGGCACTAACGTGCTATAATATTCAACAGATATTCCATGTACCGTGGATACCTTAAAAGGGTCATTTTTAATTGACTTAGAATAAAATTTATTTTTAATCTCCGGTTTAACAAATTACTTGGTGCTTCCACTGTCTAAGAGTACCTACAAATTATTTTTTGTAAAAATGACATATGGTAGCTTACTACCCAAGCAACAAATTAAGGCATGTTAACCAGCACTCGAGTCCAAATAACCTAACCAAGTTGTAATTTAGTAATAATTAACCAAAATGTTGCCTTGATTGTCATAGTGACTACAAATTTGGAAATGCGGCTCCGAACTAGCTTATTTTTGACTATTAAAATTACTCCAAAGTCAGTAACTTACAAGTAACTAAATTGGGAAAAAATTGGTTCAATTCTACTCATAAAATATACTTGAATATACTTTTGTGTTTCAATTCCAGAGTTGGTAATTTTTAGGTCGAAGTGTGCCCTAAATTGGACTGAAAATCGACTACCAAGCCCAGATACCTGAAATACCTACTTTAAGGTAATTTATTACCTAATATTAACCTGCAATATGTCTCTGTGGTATAGTAAATTGGAGGTCTTCTTATGAAGTCCAGCTTACATATATATTACCAATTTCAGTGCAATACAGCACAGGAAATATTTTGGGCACTGAGCTTACCTAAAATGGCTTTCTGATCGGCTATAAAGTCATAATTACTGCAGAAATGGTCTTCCAAGTCAAATTGCCTACCTTCAAGTTGAAAATACCCATAAAATCTGACTTGAAATAAAAATTATCCTCAAAGTTCAAAGTGTACAGCAGTGAAATACATTTGTGAATCTTAAAGGTGTGTCAGTTGATAAACTTCATCAATAAAAGTTTATTATTGTTGTAAATGTGCGTGCACCAGTAACAAATATAGTGTTACAATTCCCCCTTTGAAACCAATAAAAGTTTACAGACATACTACAAATTATTACAGAGTAGTAAAGAATGCTTGTATTCAGTTCGCTTCATATTAATAATTATTATTTCGATAATGTTCTCTGTGTAAATCCTAAAAAAGTATGACAACTAGATCGGCTACTACTACTAAGTATATGAAAGTAAAACTGAATTTCAATTATATGCTGGTATCAAATCAGCACTTTTCCCTCTTCAATATAATACATCCCTTTTCATGCCAAATGGAGTGAAGCATTGGCAACACAGTCAGCTGTCATGTTTATGTTTATTTACTTCTTTTATTTTGTTTCCATTTTCTATTAATGTCTATATATTATGGAATCAAAGACCAAAAGCGCTGTATAATCATTCCTATATGTCTCTCGGCTGTGCACGGATATAAGTAATATATATTTTTATAGACGAAAATGTTTCGTTTCTAATAAATTCAAACAAAATTCGTTTACCATATAGTTGAAATTCCCATAATAGGACAAAATGCCTTCAAAGTTTGGTTAGTTTGCCCTGTCATTAGGGATTGTGACTTATAGGTAAACAAATAGGGCAAAATTAACTTTCAGGTCAATAATGTTAGAAGGGCAGCCATATTAATTTAATTTTGCGGTATCCATCTTGATTGTATTGGAAAATGAAAAATATTTTTTTGTTCAATAAAGTGTAATCAAATTTCAGTTCGAAAAAAACATTAAATAATGCTTGTATACCATGACGATAGGATAGTTTTGTGTTGTTTACATCACCAATCCTCCAAAATCATAATTTCAAGAATTTTGAATAATTTTTTATTTTCACTAATTTTATCTTTTACACGTGCGCTCGAATTTTATCGCAGTATCATCATCATGTTAACAGAAAAAACCTAACCGCAGTGGTTTTTTTCTTTATACAGTGCGAATCTCCTTTATCATTGTTCCAAATATTTAAAGTAAGTACTTTGATCATTCAAGATGTCATTTTTTAACAAAGATGGACAATATCTCTACTACTCTACTGTTTGTTTATACATACATAACCACAGATCCTACAGAACCGAATAATGTCACATGCGTAGTTCGTTGTTAAGAACGTCACGGCACTCGGCGCCTAGATGTCAGATTCAAGTAAAACGTAGCACATATTTACCAATATATTACGTCCATTGGCCCAATGTTGAATAAAAATGCCCCAAATATAACTAAAACGCCTTGGTCGAAACGGCTTGCTGGACCTATTATCGACTTTCATATTACTTTGAATTTATTCCCCACATTGGTAATATATACTTAAATTTTACTTGAAAATGACCTGTGGTGATTTGGTCGCCGACCTAGTGGTAAGCCGATTTTACGTTAATTTGACTTTAAATGTTGCTTGGGTAGAGTTATCGGTTAGGTCCATTATTTCCAATTGTAGTATTTCTGAGGCACTGTTGTCTAAAAAACCACGCTCTTCAGGAAATTCTATTAAAGTGCTTGAGGTTTCATATTCTGCAATATTATAAAGTTCTTGAACCGTATATTTTGGCTGATTATGCATTAGATTTGTATTTTGGTAACTATTTCTAGTAAAGACACTCATCGCCCAAGCAGCATTTAAAGTCAAATTGACGTAAAATCGCCCTACCAATAGGTCGGCGACCAAATCACCACAGGTCATTTTCAAGTAAAATTTAAGTGTATATGACCAATGTGGGGAATAAAGTCAAAGTAATACGGAAGTCGATAATAGGTCCAGCAAGGCGTTTCGACCAAGACGTTTTAGTTATATTTAGGGCATTTTCATTCAACATTGGTCCAAAGGACCTAATATATTGGTAAATATGTGCTACGTTTTACTTGAATCTGATATCTAGGCGCCGAGTGCCGTGACGTTCTTAACAACGAACCACGCATGTGACATTATTCGGTTCTGCAGGATATGTGGTTATGTATGTATAAACAAACAGTAGAGTAGTAGAGATATTGTCCATCTTTGTCAAAAAATGACATCTTGAATGATCAAAGAACTAACTTCAAATATTTGCAACAATGTTAAAGGTGATTCGCACTGTATAAAGACAAAACCCACTGCGGTTATGTTTTTTCTGTTAACATGATGATGATACTTCGATAAAATTCGAGCGCCCGTATAAAAGATAAAATTTGTAAAAATAAAAAGTTATTCAAAATTCTTGAAATTCTGATTTTGGAGGATTGGTGATGTAAACAACACAAAACTATCTTGTCGTCATGGTATCCAATCATTATTTAATGTTTTTATCGAACTAAAATTTGATTACACTATATTTAACAAAAAAAAATTTTTTAATTTTCCTATACAATCAAAATGGATACCGCAAAATTAATTTAATATGGCTGCCCTTCTAACATTATTGACCTGAAAGTTAATTTTGCCCTATTTTTTTTACCTATAAGTCACAATTCCTAATGACAGGGCAAACTAACCAAACTTCGAAGGCATTTTGTCCTATTATGGGAATTTCAACTATATGGTAAACGAATTTTGTTTGAATTTATTAGAAATGAAACATTTTCGTGTATAGAAATATATATTACTTATATCCGTGCACAGCCGAGAGACATATAGAAATGATTATACAGCGCTTTTGGTCTTTGATTCCATAATATATAGACATTAATAGAAAATAGAAACAAAATAAAATAAGTAAATAAACATAAACATGACAGCTGACCGTGTTGCCACTGCTTCACTCCATTTGGCATGAGAATGGATGTATTATATTGAAGAGGGAAACGTGCTGATTTGATGTAAGCCACTTTGAATGATCAGCATCTATCACTATTTTTCTGTGAGCATTCTTTACTACTCTATAATAGTTTGTAGTATGTCTGTAAACTTTTATTGGTTTCAAAGGGGCATTTAACACTATATTTGTTACTGGTGCACGCACATTAATAACAAGAATAAACTTTTATTGATGAAGTTTATCAACTGACACACCTTTAAGATTCACAAATGTATTTCACTGCTGTACGCTTTGAACTTTGAGGAAAAATTTTATTTCAAGTCAGATTTTATGGGTATTTTCAACTTGAAGGTAGGCAATTTGACTTGTAAAACCATTTCTACAGTAATTATGACTTTATAGCCGATCAGAAAGCCATTTTAGGTTAGCTCAGTGCCCAAAATATTTCCTGTGCTGTATTGCAATGAAATTGATAATATATATGTAAGCTGGACTTCATAAGAAGACCTCAAATTTACTATGCCACAGAGACATATTGCAGGTTAATATTAGGTAATAAATTACCTTAAAGTAGGTATTTCAGGTATATGGGCTAAGTAGTCGATTTTCAGTCCAATTTAGGGCACACTTCGACCTAAAAATTACTCTGGAATTGAAACACCTGACCTTGGAGTAATTTTAATAGTGAAAAATAAGCTAGTTCGGAGCCGCATTTCCAAATTTGTAGTCATTACGACAATTAAGCCAACATGGTGGTTAATTATTACTAAATTACAACTTGGTTAGGTTATTTGGACTCGAGTGCTGGTTAACATGCCTTAATTTGTTGCTTGGGCGGCGGGTGTTTATAATAATTAGTATTTTAACTTCTTTTAACCAAATTTGAATTTTGATTTGCAAATTGATTTCTTTTAGAAAAATTCGACATGTTATTAAAATGGTGCCTTTGATTAAGATGAGCTTGAGAGTTATAAGGATAATTTGTTAATTGAGATGGCAAAATTTGCATCCTTGGTTTGTAATTAGTATTTTGATAATTTTCATGTGTAAATTTTGTACGTAAATCTGGTTTTTCAACCTTGTTAATTTCATATTCAACATAGTCAAGGCCGTATTTAAATCTATGGGATTTTTAGTCTTCACAAGAGATCTAATCGGTTCTCTTAAACCACGTAATAATATGCGTAGTGCAAATTTACGGAAATAACCTACTAAGAAGACATTTGCCTCGATTTCAACAATGTGTAGTTATATATCCAGTTTGTAAATCAAGTAAATGTTGTAAACGGTTATAAAACTCAATCAATAATTGTGAGCCTGTTTGCATTCAGTCATTTCAATATTTAAACTATAACAGTCTCTTTTATCTGCGTATGTGCATAACAGAGCACTTTTTAAATCTGCCCAATTTTCAACAGCACAGGAGGAGATATTTATAGCAGCTTCTGCCTTGATTTTTGACAAAATGCTAGACATCAAATATTCATTTTGAAAGTCCTCAACATTTTCTAAATTATAAAATTTATTAACCAATTTTTTTGCGATATTTATAAATCGCGGTAATAGTTCTCTCTCTCCGCTAAAGTCAGGTAACATGCTAAGATACTATGACCTGAAAGCAGAAGCTTCGTGTTGGTTTACTGTCATTGTAATTATATCGTTTGTTGCTCGATGCACTGGAACACTTGTTACTGAGTCTCTTACACCTCACTTAGCTACTCGACCCACCATGTGTGTTAGAAAGTTTAATACCTAATGAATCGTAAAAACGAATCAAATATTATCAATATATTCGATTAGGTATACTACCGACTGCGCCACTAATACTATCGATTACCGATAAGCCCTTTTTTAAACAAATCAATATCTACAACAGAGAACTTTAGGTGTTAACAGTAAAGATCCTAGATTCTAACTAAACTAAAACTTACAGTAATTATTGTACATCAAAAGAGAATTAAACATAATATTTTATGCAAGGTTACTAGAAATGGCTGCGACAATAACAACCATGTCATAGGAACGCTGATTAGTACAGTTTTGATGTTTTTATATAACAGAATAT
Source organism: Tillus elongatus (assembly GCA_964006375.1). Classification (NCBI taxonomy): domain Eukaryota; kingdom Metazoa; phylum Arthropoda; class Insecta; order Coleoptera; family Cleridae; genus Tillus; species Tillus elongatus. The sequence goes on from OZ023264.1 coordinate 39,438,017, forward strand.
TACAGTTGGTCATATAACTTATATATATATATATATATATATATATATATATATATATATATATATATATATATATATATATATATATATAATTGAAACTGACCCTGGATACAGGTTCTAGGGGGCCTAGTCCGCGCTCATTTGAAGATTATTTTTTCAATTGAAAACACGAAATCTCTTGATTAGTGATTTTTTTTAAGAAAATTTACCAAAAATGACATCCGGCAACGTGAAAACTTCACTCCTTCATTCAACCCCCTTCGAGCGCAACCACCAGCTCTTAGCTAAACAGTAGAGGGTTGTGATACGTCATTTGAAAGATATATCTTCATTACCCATCCAAAAATTTTTCAATTTATTGCAAAAATGAACAATACGAAAAAATATATTCATTTGTGTGACCACTGAAGATCAGAAAGTTCTACACGACTATAAAACGATAGTCAGGCAGCTAGAGGTGGATCGACAAATACATTTCGGAGGGGAAGATCTGAGAAGCCTAGACCAACAAAACGTGAATCATGAGTCCTAGAAATCAGCGACCTTTGACGATTATTTGAACAATCGGATCATTTCCGCTCATTAAAAAGTATACGTGGTTCGAATTTTGAGAAGCGTGCTACACGTCACCGCTTAGGGAGTCGCAGTTAGGATTGCGATGGTGGGGGTAATTCAAAACCACTAACCTATTAGTATAATTGAAAATCAGTTGCGCAAGCTTAGACATGTAAGGCAAAAAAAGCCTTATAATGCACCGAGTAATGATACCAAAGTAGATCTAATCCATACTGTATGTACTTTTAAATATTGAATAAAACAAATAAATGTAAGGCTTAGACTCAAATGTTCGTAACAGCTGCTTTGCCTTAATATCACTTTCTCATATACAATAGTCGAGTAATCATATCTTTGGGTGATAAATAAAAAGGCCTTTTCTTTCCAAAAAATATTTTATTCCTTGTCCCGATGCGTTTCGACCCTCTTTAATAGGTCATCCTCAGGGGAATCTAGAATTTACAAAAGGATTGTCAGAAAAACTGAGTTTTCTGGTAGGCTACTTCTGCGAGGGTAAAACACAGGAATATAAGATAAAATGAGGCAACAACAGCTAACCCCAACACTAAGTCAAAATGTTAATGGTTAAAATGTCAAGCTACAAAGCTATAAAAGATCACAGGTATACAGTCACAAACTACTACATGCAATAAAAATGAAAAACAACTACAAGTCAAATTGAACCACTAGAAAAGCTCATTTGTTTTGAGATTTAAAAAAAATTACAATGCGTCTAATTCTAAAACTCATAAAAGCTTAAAAATTCTACAAAATTTAAGACAACAGGAGTGAAAGCAAACAGCACAAACACCAGCAAGCCATGCAGCTGAGAGGAAACTTTCAGAGAACATCAAACTCATCAAATGAATGGGAACTGAAACAATGGTGGGGTGAAACTGCTCCCTGGTGTCGGTAATTGGCCATAGTACCGACCTTAAAGTGCATATAATAATAGCAACAACAACAACTAAGCTAATTCGTGTAAAAGATTATGAATTTTTGAAAAAATAAATGGTTCGAAATTTTTCATACGACAGATATTTTTGGAATTTATGAGCAAAAGCCGTTTAAAGTCGAAGTCGTTATCTATATAGACATGCTGATTGTTGTCAATGTAGGTTATTATTATTGCAAATATTCTTAATTATGACTTAAAAAGTATAGTTTTTGTGTGAATTGCTTGAACAGGTTTGTTAGCCAGAAAGATCAGACCATTTTTTTCGGAAAGTTTTTGTGTTTTTTTCAAAAAAAGGTTTTGTTTATGAAATATGGTACATGGTTCATGCGATAACGGTTCTACATATTAGGCCTTACATATTTTTATGAAAATTCGCTTCCATAACGCACTTATTAGCGCATTTTCGAAAAACTAATTATTAGAGAAATTTGGTTCGAAAATCCTTTTAATAAGTTTTTTGTAAAAACGTTTTTTTAGCGAATTTTCGTAGATGATGATTTCTTATTGAATTCTTGTCGCAACCTTTTTTTTTTTTCAATTTTTCGTAATTTTTTTTCAAAACTTCGAAAAAATGCGTAACAAATATTTTTTAGCGGATATTCATAGAATATATTTTCTCTGAATTTTTATAGAAAGATAATCTTCTCATGAAGAGATGACGACCATAAAAAACATCTTTAAAGGACGCAAACTATGGTCCTAGGGTGTTCATAGTTGGGTAAGTAGCTTTCTGCTATCAATGCTACTATCTACCAAGTTTTATGTTTCTAATAAAAAACGTTATTTTTTAATTTATAATAATTCCCTACAGTAACAGACTTGTTACGACCGAACTATTCCTTATCTAACAGCTAATTATAATTAAGAAAATGTAAGTAGTAATACAAAGTCCCAAAACTGTAAAGAAATAACATTATTTTTTTTAAAGCAAAGCTTTTGGTTTGTGAAATAATCTGATATTCAACTGGATAAAACACACTTGAAATTCTTACAATTTTTCATTACATTACATTAGGAAACCATTATGTAGATTGAAATTTCTGGAAATAACTGAATTACACAGAGAGCGGAATATGTTTCTGACGCGTACAAGAAAAATTCTCTGAAAAATATGCAGCAATGCTTAGGGGTTGGTTTGCTTTTATATTAAAAAAAACCTTTGGCAACTGCATTACAGTAATAAATAAAATTGCTGCGAGACCACAAAGCATTCTTTTAAAATAACTGAGTATTTTAGAGGCTGCAGTTATATAATATAAATGGATAATATTGTGGAGGTTTCTTGCATACATCACGAAAAACTACCAGAGTTGCTTATTTACTTCAATGTTTTTCTACTGAAATAGAAAATATGTCATATCACAATGGTGACGTTTCAGTCAATTTTCATTAAGAATATATATATATATATATATATATATATATATATATATATATATATATATATATATATATATATATATATATATATATATATATAGATATATATATATATTTATATATATATATATATATATATATATATATATATATATATATATATACATTTATATATATATATATATATATACATTTATATATATATATATATATATATATATATATATATATATATATATATATATATTTGTGTGTGTGTGTATCCAACCGATAACTCAAAAACTACTTGACCAATCAAAACCAAATTTGGAAATACCCTTTATCTTGTTAATATCTTGGACGAGTTCATTAGACAGTTTTGGCACTCCATTACTTTTAGAAAAAAATGCAGAAAACTCTTTGAAAACGCAATACCTTTTAAATTACTACAAGTAATTAATTATAAATTTACAGGTACCTAGATATCGTATGAGTAGTCCTATCTACCAAATTTGAACTTAATTGGTTCAGTAAATCTTGAGTTATAAGTAATTAAAAATTAAATAATCTTCTATATGGCCTGATTTTATCTCTGAATGGATGCCTATAATGTTAGACAAAGTCAGACGGACATATCAGGGTTCCGCCGGCATTGCAAACAAAATGTCGAAATTATGTTTTAAACGGACAGGCTACGAAAGTATGTCAAGATAAACAATCGGCGGGGTTGCCATTTGCGACAACTCTGATCTGAATCTGAAAATATAGAATGTTAATGAATGAAAATTTCAATGAAAGTAATTCAATTTGTTTAAAAGCAATCTAGAACTACGTTTTATTATGTATAAATATTAAGCTTCGTATTTTCATATCATTTAAAAGTCACTTCCCTCCCCTACACCACTATTTGTCATTTGTTACCTGGCAGGAGTCATGAGAGAAACGTATGCGAAACTAACATAAGTCATTAACGAAGAAGAAGAAGAAGAAAACCTCCAAACCGACTCTGCTAATACCTTAGAATCTGACAATATGAAATAACAACCTATATGCTAAGGTTAATACAAACAGAAGTAGGTAAATAATAATCCAACTTTTAACTTTAACCCAACTTTAACAAATTCCTTCGGCCGTCAACTGTAGTATAATATTATGACTTTAACATCCAGTCAAACAAATAAGAAAGTGGTTGCGTGCAACAGATTCATCAAAAAGTATGAGTAGAGTAACAGTAAATACGCGGTGAAAAGAGTTCAGGTGCAATAAGTGCGTTATGGTAGCGAATTTTCGTAAAAATATTTCAAATCGTCAAAACAATTTCCCAGTAAACTATAATTTTCAGTTTTGATACATAGTAAAACCCATATAAAGGCAGCGTGTATACAAAATTTAAAAGAAAGCTACAAATATGTTTTAAAAAACGTTTTTTGTTATTTTGTTTGCAGAAACTGCTTCGATTGAGTGGACTAAAACGGATCATCCAAGCGATTAATAAGGAAAAATACCTGCCACGTTTATAATTTTGTAAATAAAAATTAAATTTTCGGTAAATTTGTAGTTTAGCACACGGGGGACTTTTAGAAAAACAATTGCAGAAACATGCTTATAGCCCTTTCTGGATGCACATACCACAAAAAAAATCTGCCTACAGCCCCCAAAAATAATTAAGAGCCGGGAGTTAATAGGGCTGCTGGGTGGGGAAGAAGATAAAAAGGAAATGTGAGTGGAAATGTGAGTGGAAAAACCAGCTTAGTTAGACCTCTGTAAGCTGCCTTTATCCAATTTTGCAGCAACACTTCCTTAAAATCATGTTTACTCCACCTAGAACCCCTAATCACCGCAGGTCTCACAAATTTCTTGGGGGTTAGTCCCAAAAATTTTTTATTGTTTACATTTTTTATGCATTGAGGGTGGTTATTGGCATGCAGTAGATGGAGGAGAACACCCGCGATGAAGCAGCGAACCAAGATTTTCAAATTATGTTTAAATTGTTACCTCATTTCATTTGTTTAAAATATTTTCTAAAAATAAATTTGAGGTTGCCTTGTTTGTCAGTCTCACTTAGAGAGCTACAATATTTTATCATTTAAAAAAAGTATGGATACAGCAACAGTACTTAAGTGTTGAAAAGGGTCTGCGTGCACCAAGTACGTTATTTGGTAGAGAATTTTCTTGAAAATATTTCAACTTTGATAACTCAATTTTCCATTAAGCTAGAATCGTCAATCTTGAGCCATAGTAAAACCTATATAAACGCAGAGTGGGTACTAAATTAAAGAATAGTAACATAATGAGCTTCGCGAATAACTACAGATTTGTCTTGGAAAAACTTTTTTGTTGTTTTGTTTGCAAAAACTAGTTTGATTGAGTTGACTAAAACAAAACCGTCCAAGTAATTACCAAGGATAAATACCTGCTATATTTATAATTTCGCAGGTACATTTCCCTTGTAAATAATAGCTTTTTTTCTGGAACACTTTTGTAACTTTGATGAAACTTGTAATACAATTTTTTAAAGACTTGCAGTACTTATATATATATATATATATATATATATATATATATATATATATATATATATATATATATATGTATAAAATTTTTATTCTCTATCACCATAGAAAATAGAAATTTCTTCAAATAATTGCTTACTGGGATATCTAAAACCGATCTCCAAGGTTCATTTAAATTCTAAGAGTTAGTTTTAATAATATACGTTACTAGTGGTGTACAATTCTTATGAAAATTCACTACCCTAATGCATTTGCTGCGTTCCGAACTTTTTGTGATTCCTGATCTCACACCACCAGATATTTTCAGATTATATCTTATTTACCTTAAAAAGCGATTAAGAAACCACCGTCTGACTACAAATGTTATTTGGTCAAAGTAGGAACCTCAGTTTTGTCGTGTATAATCCGATGTAAGCTAAAGGTCTGTTATTACAACAAACCATTTACATAAGATGGCGAATAGGATCCGCAAATGCTTCAGTAGGTGCATTTAAATAGCAAATGCGTAGCAAGTTTTTCAAGAAAAGATTGCCATAAAAAATAGTTTAATATTTAATAAAGGTTGAACGAAAAAATTAATACAAACCTTGCGACAAAAAGTAAAAAAGTCTGGAGGCAGCAAGTGCGTTATGGTAGTGAATTTTCATTAAAATGTTTTCAATAGCAAATATGTCTTTTTTAATTAAAGCAGGCATCAAATTTGCATGCCAGTATAACCTATATAGTAGAAGCAATGTACAATATTTTGTCAAATAAGCTTTTCGACAAAACTCCCAAAATAGTTTTTGCATAAAAATTTACAAAAAATTTTTTCACGAAAATCCGATTTCTTTTTATTAACTTGTCAAACATTTATTATTATGGCCTTCACGTCTGAAACACAAAATACAGACTGTTGTTCTATTTAAAACAATTGAGTTACGAGAGTTTCTTTTTTTATTTATTCAGTCACTATTTGAGAGCACCCGGTGCATGGCATCTTGAGTTATTCATGAAATAATATAAAATAAAACCTCTCTGAATGCATCGTTTCCATTAGATTCAACTTTTGTTGGTAAAAATTCCGTATCATAATTTTTGATGTGCTTATTTTGATAGAAAATGCAAAAATGTAATAATATAAGGTGTGTTCGATTAAAAAAAAAAAAAAATTTGTAACGCCGCTTGCCATTAGAAAGTTCACAGGGAGGCTGGGAAAACGTAGATATTAATTGTATAAATCATTTTAATGAAAATCATGATTATCGGATTAATTTTGAAGCGTTACGGGAAGCAACTTCAAATGACACGCTATATAAAATCAAAAAGTTCTTGTTCAGGCAATGGCTTGAAAGGATGAAGGAAGATTTGAAACCATTTTGCCGCATTCGTAACGATTTCAGTGTGGATTCCGATTGTTTGTTATGGAACAACCGAATTTATCCTACAAAAAAATATTGTAAAAAATTTACACTTATCTCATATCGGAATCGTGAAGATCAAGAGTTTAGTTCGGTCGTATTTCTGGTGGCCAGGGTTCGATAGGGAAATTGAGAATAGTTGTAGTTCCTGCACAAGTCGCATGTTATATAAAAAATCTCCTAATAAGGCAGTTGTAGAAAATTGACCCTAGCCAGAAAATCCGTGGCCTAGGCTGCATCTAGATTTTATGGGTCCATTTTTAAATAGACAATTTTTAATATTAATTGACAGTCATTCAAAATGGTCGGAGGTCTTTCCATTAAACTGGATAACCTCAAAAGCCATTATTGCCTGACTAAAAAACACTTTTGCGAGATTTGGCTTGTCAAAGCAACTCGTGATGTCATACCAGCAAAGTTAATACTTTATAGAGATTTGCGCACTAGATGTAATAAGCTTTTACCTAAAAAAAAAAAAAAACAGAGGAAATTTCGTAAAATGTTAAAAATAAAATTGCTAATCACCAAAGGTTACAGAAGCGGTACCATGGAGGTAAAAGGCTTTTAAATTTAGAGATTAATGAAGCTGCTACTGTTAAGGATGACAGAAATGTACAAAAACCTACATGGATTAAGGGTGTATTTTGTAAAACAATTGGTAAAAATTCCGTCATTAAATGATATTACTGAAAGCGGCATTTAAACAAAATTAAAAAATTTGTAATTAGTGCCCCCTTGATTTTAGTTTCTAAAGAAGTGCGAGAAAATACAAGACTTAATAAAAATAAAGACAATCTAGTCGATAGTGAAACAGTGATGCTGACAACTGCATCAGAAGCTACACACTTCAGAGCGACCTAAACGCGTAGAGACCAGTAGAATGTTTAGCGTATACCTAAAAACTTTCTTTTGTAGGAGCGAAGCGTAATGTACTAATTAGGTAGAAAATCGACCTGCCACCTGAATTGACGAAGTTTAACTTAACTTCGTCAATATAGGTGGCAGGTCGGTTTTCTACATATTGTATGAGCGAGTTATTGATACGCATCAGATAACAGTTGTATGAGAATATTGTATTTTGGTTATTAGAGTAAGTTTAACCTTGTTACGGTCCACTTTTCAGCTACCGTACCATTTTGATAATCCTACAAAACGTATAAAAATTGTTTTAATGATCGTTACATATTCTTATTATTAAATAGCGAATAAACTATCAAAATTATATTTTTATGAAAATTTGCTATCGTAAGACACATCTGACCTTTCTGGAATATGCTTTTAAAGGAAACGTTTATCTAATGGGCATTGAAAAGTTTAACTTCAGATTTTTTATCAATTATAGCAATCAGGTAGTAGGATTTTGCTCAGATTTCATAAATTGGGAAAATTATTTTCAAATGGGTGTTTGACTGTAGCAACATTTGCTTTGTTTTATTTGTTTAGGTAAATTTACTGAATATTACAGAAAGCTAATTTTGTTGGCCAGTTTTGGCAGTCAAGTTTTTCGATGAAAAATTACAAATTTTGTTACCGAAGATCCTATATATTTGAACCTCGTCAATTTATCTCTGCGAAATTTAACCCATATACTGCAATCAAACTACAGCTATAAAGTTCTAAAACTCTTTTTAGTGGGATAGTTGCAATGTAAAGTTTTCCTGTTTCAAATTTAAGATGATTTGGAAAATAGCACTATATGAACCTATATATTCCAAGTTTTTAGAAAGGAAAATACTGTTGATCAAAGATAAATATGTTGTATATATTATTAAAAATTCTGTTACGTAACGTTCCTCAACAATATAATGCAGCTATTAGAGTGACATTTCATGCTAAAGTGATTAAAAAATTTAGATGCTTTGATTTATAAAAAGCAGCTATTTGGATGTAAAATAAATAGTTTGAAACATCTTCAGGAGACAAAGTAAGGTGCGCTATGTATACTATAGTTTCTTTTAAATGTAGGTATATATTGTATTGTACAAATAAGTTTTAGTTTGTGTATGTCACAGATATAGGTACTAATGTAACTCTTAAATAAATAAATTTATGCAACTTTGTGGAATTGTAACTGTCAATTTTGTTACAATTGCAGCTTATTAAAAAAGTCCCTACTTAACAAATACTTCTCCTGACTCTTGTTCCTGACTTAGGGGCAAACTGTAATTGTAGAGATAATTTTTATAAGATGCCGCTCAAATTGCACCTATTCAAATTTAAAGCACTTAATAAAAAATCGCTACTCCAACGCACTTGCTACGTTCCGAATTTCTTTTCTTACAAACACACATTACATTTTGACGGAAAATGCAAAAATGCAATAATATAAGGTGTGTATTAAAAAAAATGGTATCATTAACGACTAATGGACCACGCTGTGATTGTAAAAATAATTTTTCAAGATGCAGCTCAAGACAACCTATAATTAACGTATACAATTGTCTCTTGTATCTTGTAGAATAATAGTATTGATGAACTTTACTGTTGAAATGCGTCATCCCGTATATATGTAAACAGATAAAAACTAAAACTAATCCCGGATGAGAGTCCTAAAAAATCTTCTAAAATTCAAAAGTCGCGGTTTCTTCAGTAGCGAATTTCTTGTATGAAAATTTGCTAAAAATTATAGAAAATTAAACCATAAACTCTATAACTAAAACTACTGATAAATCATCAGAGAAAAGGTCTATTTGAAATGGATTTTCTGGAAACATTTGAGTAAAATGGTCGACAATGATGGTTGAAGTTGTGATTTAAAGACTTGTAAATAACATTTCTAGCAATATTTTCTCTACATAGCTCGTATAGGCTTAAGGTTCTTTGGCTAAAAGTTGCCAATTTTGACGTTTCAAATCACGATTTTGGTGTTTTAAAAGGAAAAACTAACAAATTTGCAAAGTAATTTTTTTCGCATTTCTTTGTAGCGTACACACGATTGTTATTCACATAAAATATCTCACTTTTGTACGTTTATCTGGTCATCAGTGGCACCCAATTTTTTTTTAAATGCCTATAACTTTTTTTTTAACCTCTACGTCTAAATTTTGGCACATAGTTTATTTTTTGTGACATAAACCAGCGCATCAAATTAGGCTGCACTTACTTTGTTCTCCGGAAAAAACTAAACCGACCTTCCTGACCAACGCGCTTATCCAAGCCAGTTGCTAAAGGAAGGTACCCACCAAATTGTATCTAATCAGTCCATTATTTATTGCGTTATCGGTTGATATATGTACATTGAAATCGGTTGCAGAAAAGAACACAAGCACTTGTGAAGCCACGGGAAAAGTCTACGACTGTATTAAATATGGAACGATTTCACTAAGTTAGGGCAAGAACGAACAAGCAGATGTGCTATTCAAATTGAATTAAGTCTAAAAAGTTTTCATCTCCTCTTTATCATTATTTTTTTATACAAAAACTCGCCAGAAATTCATCGAAATAACAACAATCTGATCAAATAACGGTAAAAGAAAGGAAAGAGAAAAAAATTGTGAAGTCACTAACTAGGATTATAACTCGTATTATTATAGAACTCGACTATCTGATGCACACAGCTACACCACTCGACCACCGTCAACATCAGATATATATATATATATATATATATATATATATATATATATATATATATATATATATATATATATATATATATATATATATATATATATATATATATATATATATATATTTGAGCTGACCCTGGATATGGGTTCTAGAGGGTTCAAAACTTAAAAGTCGTGATCTCCTCAGTAGCTAATTTTCTTAAGCAAAATTAGCTACTGAGGAGATCACGACTTTTAAGTTTTGAACCCTCTAGAACCCATATCCAGGGTCAGCTCAAATATATATATATATATATATATTTGAGCTGACCCTGGATATGGGTTCTAGAGGGTTCAAAACTTAAAAGTCGTGATCTCCTCAGTAGCTAATTTTGCTTAAGAAAATTAGCTAATATACGAGTAAATATATGGCAAACAGCATGTATTTCATGGTATGCCAGAAACTATAATTATAAGGATATTGAATCTGTCTGTTTGAAATTAGATCTGGTATTTTTCAATAATACACAAGGCATGTAATCATGGGTTATCCAATATATTACGTCTTAGCTTCTAGTATTTTTCTCTGATTACAAAACTTAATTTCATCTTTGTGTTATATATCCGTCCCTTTACCCAGAATATCGTTTCTTTTGGCAATTAAATCGAGCGAATCTTTTTTGTTCTACTTTCATTGGCAAAAGAAATGATATTTTATATATATATATATATATATATATATATATATATATATATATATATATATATATATATATATATATATATATATATATATATATATATATATATATATATATATATATATATATATATATATATATATATATTTATAGTAGGATAACTCTAATAATGGGCTGATTTTATGAAATTTGATAGGTACCTTCACTTTGTAATTGGCTTGGATAAGTTAGTTAGCGAGGAAAAGTGACCTTGTTTTTCCGTGAAAATTTTGGGCTTCATTACGAAAATTATTGACTTTGAAAATAACCAAGCCAGGGCAATGAAATTTGGTACTCATGTATTCACTTATCAAACTTACATTACATGCCAAAATCCAGATCTTTAAGTGAAAGAAAACTATAATCATTTAAAAAAAAATTGTTTCATTGGTGATCAGAGAAACACACCAGAATGAAATATTTTGTGTACTTAACGAACTCCATTAAATATCGCAGACAAGGAATAAGTTAACTTGACGCAAAAAGGTAAGAAAATACCAGAAAAATTCCTTTGAAAATTGATGGTTTTTCTTCCTAAAATTCATTTCAGATAGACCCTTTCTCTATAGATTTGGTAGTTTGTTTCACTTGTAGATTTTGTGGTTTAATAGTCTATAATTTTTAGCTAATTTTCTTAGAAAAAAATCATAATTAAGATGACCGCGAGTTTTCAATTCTGAAAAGATTTCTCTGAATGAACGCGAGATATACAAGATATACCCCTATAGAATAAATGTCCGGTGTCAACTTTATTTTTTACGTGCTCACGCATATACAGGCTGGCTTCTACGGTAAAGTTCAATATATCCGTTAATATACAAAAAATGAGTATTTTCCGCTTATATTTTTCTCTACTTCTACTGGTTCAATATCCGGTGAAGAATTTTTTTTTAAATTTAGATTTTTTTTCAATTTTTATTACACATTGTGTATATAATTTGAATTTTATGTATTCTGGTACAAATTATTGTGTAAGAAATAATTTATCAGTTTATGCAGAAATTTTGTGTTTCAGAAGAAATCTTTTTTTGTAAGATTTTTGTAAAACTTTGGTAATTAGTAATACAAGTTTATTAAGTAATTTTAAAAAAGATGTTTTGGGATTTTCGTAAAAAAAAATGTTGTAAATTTCATGCTAATTTTTTTTGAAGTGATTGGTTGGCGAGGAAAATTTTTTCAAACAATGAAGTTATTTTGCTGAAATATAGTACATTGTTTTTTCTATATATTTTATGCTCGCAACCAAATTTGATGTCTGCTTTCATCAAAAAAATCTGGACGTAGCAACTACGTTATGGTAGTGAATTTTCACAAAAATGTTTTTAATAGCAAATATGTTTTTTTTACGAAAGCAGGCAGTAAATTTGCTTACAAGTATGACCTCTATAGGCAAAAAATAATGTACCATATTTCATCAAAATAACTTTATTGTTTAAAATGTACAAACATTTTCCGAAAATATACTGAAAATGTTCCCCAAAAACTGGTTTCCAGACCAACGAACCTTACAGGTTAATAGCAAGTTCAGCTATTCCAATTTGAAGCATTTAATGAAAATTCGGTACCAAAACACACTTTCTGCGTCCAGAATTTCTTTTCTTACAAACATGCATTATCCTTTGATGGAAGGTGCAAAAATGCTGTAATATAGTGCGTGTTCAATTAAAAAACAAAAAAAAGAAACTTTGTATCACCAACGACTTATGGCACTGTGATTGTAAAGATAATTTTTTATTATTAAGCTCAAGACAACCTATAATTAATGTATACAGTTTTTTCGTATCTTGTGTAATAACGGACATATTAAACTTTATTGATTTTTTACGAAAATTCGCTAAAAATTATATTAAACGATAAACTATAATAGCTAAAGCTGCCACCAAATCAGCAGAGAAAGGGTATATTTGAACTGAATTTTCTGGAAATATTTTTGTAAAGTGAAGGGCAATGACGGTTGAAACTGAGACTTTAGTGTTTGTAAAACATTCGTCTTGTGACATTTTCTTTGCATAACCCGTATTAGTTTCAAGTTTTTTGCCTTAATGTTGCTTTTGTAAACTAAACAAACGTGAGGTAAACATATAAAGGCAACCATCTTTTGTTGGTATTTAAAATATCAAGGCGTTTTGCGGGGACATCTCTTGACTTCAACCAACAGTAAGCGTACCCAGTTTGTGAAAGTTATCGTCTATTGACTAAGCGCCACAATACGGTGTAATAAAAACCACACCGATACATCTTGCTCTTGGGTTGGAAAGTGCGTGAAATTCAGACAAATATAAGTGATCTTAAAGTATTAAACAGATAATATTGATCAGTCTGTTTGGAGGTTGTTTCATTGTTTATATATATATATATATATATATATATATATATATATATATATATATATATATATATATATATATATATATATATATATATATTATATATAGAAAGAGCTCTAAATTAAAAAGGAAAAGATATGTTATTAGTAGTACGTAAGTATTAGGCGTTTGTCAGTTGTGTTAATTTAATAAATATTCAAGTTCTGTGTAGTTTTAACATCCTTGCTTTATTTTGCTTTATATGTATATAAGTATTAAAAAAAACAACTAGAATCAAAAAGGGCAACATCTTACAAAATTTAAAAGGAAACAAGAAATGTTTCGGATTTGTAAACAAAGAAAACAAAAGAGTCAGAATCTTAAAATTTTAATTGTACTTTTGAAATAGTAAAAATTTTGACGACTTGAATCCACTAGCTAAATAAGCTCTCTGTTTTAAGAGTAAGTATATACATGCTATCAATTTGTTTATGTTACATGCAGCAATAAAAGACATTGGATACACCGGGGTGTAAGTCAAATACACGTAAATTTAATAAACAATTTTCTTTCAGCATAATTCACTAAACTTTACGGGTAGAAAAAACTTATAAGATAAAATACACTTAGAAATTAACATCACAAAAAACAATAAATCTAACTTAAACTAGTTACCATATCCATTATTACAAATATTAGTCTGTGATGGAACAAGTGTGTGTGATATTAATCATATCTTTTTTAATTGTAAGAAACACATCCATGCATGTAACAATCTAATTAAAAAATGTCTTGATCAAGGAATTCCACTACCATTAAATATATCATATTTGTTGCATGTAGCGTTCTATGTTGAAAGAGAGATGATGCATATACTTTTGAACTTCATTAAATGTAATAAATTACATGAGGTAATTTAGCTCAACGTAAAAAGATATAAAATTTTGTTCTGTTTTTTATAGTAATTTTGTGGAAGAAATTGACATTATAGTTAATAGGCATATAATTATAGATTCATTTTGTCTGTCCCTGTGTCTAACCCATCTTTACCGTGGTCCAGTCTAGTTTGTCTCAAATAAAGTCGCCTTGGTGGACCCCTAGGCGTGAAGTTTGTGATCCCATGTCTTTTTTCCTTATTTTTAATCCTAGTTTATAAGACTTAAATACATACACCTTACCCACAAAAACAAAATGTAAAGTATGATGGGCATAGTCTCTCTTCGTAAATTATTATTGGTTTACATGAAGTAAGGGAAATTTAGGTGTTTGTTTGCTGAGCTTGGTAGACGATAGCATAGAGAATCCTTTTTGTTTTTTATTATAATGTAAAACATCATATTATAATAGGGCGCTGTAGCACTAGTTGTTGACCTGGAGTGACCGTGGCTAAAAGAGCTTTGCTCGAGGCCAAAAAAAAAAAATATTAGTCAAACAATATATTCTAACTACAATATATATAAACCCTGATAACCCATACTTTATCAATTATCCCCCAATCGTGGGACTGAAAACCCTAATACAACCTTTCTTTATCAATAAATAAATAAATAAATATATATATATATATATATATATATATATATATATATATATATATATATATATATATATATATATATATATATATATATATATAAACATTTAAAAATTGAAACTGACCAGTATATGTGTTCTATGGGGCCTAGTTCGTGTTCATTTCAAGAAATTCTCTTTAAATTCGAAGTTCGAGATCTCCTTATTAGTAAACTTTAGTAAACTTTTAAAGAAAATTCACTAAAAAGACATATTTGCTATTCAAAACATTTTTATGCAAATTCACCACCATAACGCATTTTCTGCGTCCAGACATTTCTTTACTTCCACTGGTTCAAATTTTCTTTTCTTTTTACTTTTTTTACAGAGTATGTATATTGTTTGGGTTGTATGTATTTTTTGGCAAATTTTCCTATAAATAGTTAAAGGTCAAAAAAATTAGGACAACAAAAAGTTTGGCTAAATACTTGTTTTTATACTAAGAATATCTGCTGTGTTGTGTACCATTCGTCTTGAACCGCCGGTATATCCTCTCATATTCTGATATTACTTTTTTTAACTATGTATACCCTATTACATATATTGCTTTTACGTTTGAGAAATAAAAAAAGGAACAAAAACTAAACTAAAATCCAAAGCTTTAATTTCATATCAAAGCATAGGCAACAATATATTTAGTACTTTTGTTAGATTATAGTATTATGTCCTAAATGGTTTTTAGAAATACAAGTATAAAGATGAGATTTATGAGGGTTTCTAGTAAAAACGCTCGGCTAGACATTTTCTTATGATTTTCAGACATACGCCAACCGTACTTACTTTTAATTTAAATCCCTTGTAGTTATAGGTTTTTTGTAAAAGAAGATATTTTATTGCACTTAGCGTTTCTTCATGCTTGCGGAAAGACATGTCTAAAATGGCTTGTATTTGGCACATCTTAGATTTATACGATGTATTGTAAATCTTACAGAAGATAATTGCGTTTTCTTAGTGAATTTTCTTTAAAAAATTCACTAATGAGGAGATCGCGACTTTCAAATTTTGAAAAAATTTAGTCAAATGACCACAAACTAGGGTCCCTAGAACACATATCCGGGGTCAGGGTTTCTAGTAAAAACTCTCGGCTAGATATTTTCTTATCATTGTCAGTCATACACCAACATGATTTACTTTTAATTTATTTCCCTTGTGGTTATCGGATTTTGTAAAAGAATATATTTTATTGCACTTAGCTTTTCTTCACGCTTAGGGAAAGACATGTCTAATATGGATTGTATTTGGCACATCTAAGATGTATTGTAAATCTTAAAGATAATTGAGTTTTTTTTTTAGTGAGGAGATCGCGACATTTAAATTTGAAAAAATTTCCTCAAGTGAGCACAAACTAGGCTCCCAAGATAACATATCCGAGGTTAGTATCGATTATATATATATATATATATATATATATATATATATATATATATATATATATATATATATATATATATATATATATATATATATATATATATATATATATATATATATATATATATATATATTTTATTGCTATTTAGGAATATCAAACTAATTTAATTAGCTACTTATAAAATACTTACTTAAGGTGCAGATGTTTTCAAATATCCAAGAAAACCAAACTGTAGGACAGTTTTGCATCATTTGTCAAAGAGGCATGTCCGAGTAAGGAGCTGCATATTAACAACATGTCAATCTAAAATTACAAAATTCTAAAATTAGTAAATTAAATAGGATATAAATTTAAAAAGTAATCCTCAAGTAATAAACAGAGCAGATAATAAGATGAAATCAAAACAATGTGATAAACAAAGAGGTGGAAATTGGTTTAAATAATAGTTAATGCATTTTGTTACAAAAAAGATTGGAAAAGTGTTTTTGTTGTATTTATAGAAATATTAAAGTTTATCCTAACCTGTTAAAATGTTTATTATATCCAAACGCCCCTATTTAAAGTTTAAAAATTAGTTATATATATATATATATATATATATATATATATATATATATATATATATATATATATATATATATATATATTAAGTATGTTAAGATTTGTGAAATATTTTTAAGATATGTCATTTATAATGAAAGTGGGGATCAGTGAATTTGGCATTGACATTGAATGCAAATCAATTTAGAAGCTCGACGTGTACATAGACAAAACCAACATGTCTATGATCAGGAAAAGTGTCAGACAATAAAATATATAATTTGCTTTGGTTTCAATAATCTGAAATGACAGGAAGAATAATTGAATCGCTCTCTTAAAATTGAGTCGTCGTAAGAAGAGGATGCTAGAACAGTTTAGCTAAAAAATTAAATGAAAATAAGTATTTTCATCGACAAAGTATAGTTCTAAATGTGTGGAAAATATTAAGTTATATATAGTGTACCTTTTGAATAGAAAGGTAGTTTAAAAATCAGGGCAACAAGAAGAATATAAAATATCCAAATCGTCGACGCCAAAGGACGCCGAATTTTCAAATCAGAAGCTTACAAGATGGCTGCATAGCAACCAACAATTTCAACCAGACAAACAGCGGTTGTCAAGCAAGGGATTTTTAAAGGTACAGAATTCTGCATTACCTAGAAAGGTCTTGCATTTCTTTGAAGAGTAAATCGAAATTATAAGTTCAAACGCAGAATATGTGAAGAGAATTGGTATCAATAATGTACATTAACCTTTAATTTAGATAATATTGTACATAAGAAATGTATTCATGTTTTAAATCCATCAGTTTCGAAAAAGCGCAAACAAATGTTCCTTTGATAAAAAATAAAATATAAATAAAAGAGCTCGAGTAACTTTTGTAATTTATTGAATAAGTAGGGGGTTATGTTTCTTGTCATATGATTTGTTGAAAATTTTATTTATATAACTTTAAAAGAATTAAATCAACAGACATAGAATTGAAAGCAGTGTTATTATTTAAGGAAATTTTAAAATATATTTGGTTAAATTATGGACAAGAAAATGAATTCACTACATACCCTAGATGTATGGAGTAAGTAGCTGGGCAGATATCAGCAATATAAATACAATATAACAAAATTTTCATCTACAAAAATAAATATAATAAATTTAAATTACTATATTAAAATAATATATATATATATATATATATATATATATATATATATATATATATATATATATATATATATTTGTGTGTTTTTGTGTGAGTGTGTATGTGTGTACCACACCGATAATTCAAAAAATATTTTTTATCAAATTCTGTAAATACCTTCCTTATGCAACTGGCTTGGATAAGTTCGTTATCCAGGCCATTCGGTCCAGGTTTTCTAGGAAAATTTTGTGTTTTCTATCCTAAAATTTTTACATCTCCAGAAATAACGAAGTAATAGCAACCAAAATTTGTACGCTTGTTTGTATTATAAAAGGTGAACCACGCACCAAAACTTAGGTCTGTAAGTTAAAAGACTAAAAAGTGCTAGACTTTTAGTGAACAAAAATATTAGAGTTTTCCTCAAAACGTCAAAGTCGCGATTTGAAACGTCAAAAATGGCAACATTTAGGCAAGAAACATATACGGACTAAGTAAAGAATATGACGCAAGAAGAGTGTTCTACAAGACTTTAAGTTTCAGCTTCAAGCGTCATTGTCCTTCATTTTACTAAAATGTCTACAGAAAATTCATTTCAAATGGACGCTTTCTCTGATGTTAGCGGTAGTTTCAGTTAAGTTTATGGTTTATTGATGGCTTGGATGAGTTCGCTAGCCAGGAAAATAGGATAAGGTTTTCTGGGAAAATGTTGAGTGTTCTTTCGAAGAAAAATATTTTCTCTGAAAATTACAACAGTATTTTAATTAAATTTGGTGAATATGTTTCCCTGGGACAGGCCGCACTACATACCAAATTTAACTTCCTAGGTTTATAGGAAATTGAGTTATTCAAATTTCAAACATCTAAGAAAATTCTTTGACGTAACGCACTTGCTTATTTAGTTACTTTTTGCAAAAGAAAAATCGTTAACGAGGAGACCAAGACTTTCGAATTTTAAAAAGATTTTTTCCAATGAGAGAAAACTATATAGGCAGTGGGCCTATCCCTATCCGGGTTTACTTTCCGTTTTTATATATTTACACATATACAGGGTGATGCATTTCTACGGTAAAGCTAAATATTATTGTCATAAGATAGAAGAAAAAATTATATACTTTAATTATAGGGTGTCTTGACCTGCATCTTATAAAATTATTTTGACAATCACAGAGAGCTACATAGGTCGTTTTGTTTTCGGACATCCCTTATGTAAATGCATTTTTTTATTTTTCATCAAATTATGATGCATGTTTGTAAGAAAAAAAGGCGCAGTTTTGGTAGTGAATTTTCATTTAATGCTTCAAATTTCAATAACTCAGTTTGTTATTAACCCAAAGTTCGTTGGCTAGGAAACCAGTTTTATCACATCAATCCTTATATGGGAGTTGTTCAAAATGCATGTCCTGAACGTCTTGGTAACATCCTAATCGCAGATCAAAATGTATTCTAACGTTAATCCGGTGTTGAGAACATTTTTTCAGAAACATGCTTAGAACCCCTTCTGGATGTGCAAACCACAAGGAAATTTTCTTGCAAACAGCCCACAAGAAAGTTACGGAACCAGGGGTGAATAGGGTTTCTGGGCGAAGAAGAAGATAAAAAGAAATGTGAGCGGAAAGTGTGAAAGAAACAGCTTAGTTAGACCTCTGTAAGCTGCCTTTATCCCATTTTACAGTTACATCTCTGCGCGCAGAACATCTATATTCACCGCAGGTCCCGTAATTTCTTAAGGGTTGTTCCTAAGAAATATTTCTTGTTTACCTTGTTCTTGTTTCTGCATTGAGAATGATTTTAGGCATGCAGAAGGGGAAGAAGAACCTACGCGACGAAGCAGCGAACCAAGGTTTTCAATTTATGTTTAAATTGTTATCTCATTTCCTTTTTTAAAATATTTTTCCAAAAATAATTTTGAGGTATCCCTGTTTGTCAGTCTTACATAGTACGCTGTAATATTTTATCATTTTCAAAAAGTATGGATACAGCGACAGTAAATAAGTGTTGAAAAGAATCTCGGTGCAGCAAGAATGTTATGGTAGATAATTTTGGTAAAAATATTTTAAATCTGATAACTCTATTAAGCTATAATCTTGAATCTTTAACCATAATAAAACCTATGTAAACGCAGCGTGGGTACTTTATTTTAAAAAAAACATAATGAGCTTCGAACTACAAATTTGTTTTAAAAAACCTTTTTTGTTGCTTATTAATTTCAAAAACTAGTTCGAATGGTTTGACTAAAACGAAACCATTGCAATTAAAGGAAAAATACCTGGCATATTTATAATTTGGCAGGTACATTCCCTTTGTAATTGATTTTTTCCTGGAAAGCTTTTGTAACTTTAATAAAGTTTGTAATACAGTTTTTTTAAAGAGACTTGGAATACTTACATATTATACTTACCAAATTTTAATTTCATAGAATATATACATTTTCTCAAATAGTCGCTAACTGGGACTATAAAACCGATCTCCAAGGTCCATTTAAATTTAAAGAACTAGTTCTAATAATATATGTTACGAATAGTGTACAATTCTTCTGAAAATTCACTACCATAACGCATTTGCTGCGTCCTGAACTCTTTTAATATTCGAATGAGCGATGAATGTCTAAAATCCAATGTTGTGGCTGCTGGTCGACTCAAAGTATGTGAATTTTCCTCAAACTCAAGAATCACAACCAATTTGGTATCATTATTCAGTGCATTAGAATTTTTTGTTTATGCCTGCCTTACATTTCCAAGCCCATGAAAATGCTTCTCAACTTTACTAACAGTCTCTTGGAATATGGGCGGCAAATCGAAACATTTTTCTTGAAACACGGTAGCAACTTCGATCTGTGATCGTATTTTATCTCCGTGGCCAATCATGTGTAGACTTGTTATTTTATGCCTTTCTGTTAAATAAACAATGTTTTGGAATTGCAGTTAGCTTCTGACAACTACTGTCGTGCGGTTAGAATCACACCGCAAGTTGCGAAGCCGTTTCAAAGAAACATAACATTGCCAACTGTGAAGAATGTTAATAACTTTTTTTCGACTGGTTCCATCCAAAAAGGAACTTAGATTGTTTTAGATTTCTTTCTCATCATCAGGAATGAAGAATCGCCCTCTTGGTACGTTACCAGGTATATGCCATAATAAAATGTACCCAGCGGATTTCTTCACTAGGAATAATGCTTCTACCTAGTTGGCCATTCTGCATTACTGACATTATGTTATGTCAACTACGTCCACCAGCGTTGCTTGAAATCTCGATAAAAGCAAGCCTTTCGTAAAGCACAGTTCAGTTCTAGGATAGATATAATCTTCTTCGCTTCTTGGGACCTAGAGTTCCTAATCTTCTACTTAAACACCGCTCATGTGTTTAAGCCAGTTCAGTTCTACAGAGCAGTTCGACTACGAATCTCATTTTCTAATCTTCTTGTGACTTCCCAATCTTCTACTTAAACACCGATCATGTGATTAAGCCAGTTCAATTCAAGTTCCAATCTTCTTACAGAAATTCCATTCGTACAGTGATACCGTGAAAAGTCAGTGTTTTCTTCTTAATGTGAAAGTATACGCGCAGTTAAATAAATGCAATAACAAGTAGTTAATAAGATTGTGATATCTCCTGAGTAACCCATTAAATCAAGTGTAAAACCGCAAATTGTAAATAAGTGTTAAGTTCAAAGTGTAGATAGTAACAATACAATATATATATATATATATATATATATATATATATATATATATATATATATATATATATATATAAAGTGTATTATTGAAATCTCCTTGTTATAATATGCCTTTCTGTTAAACAACTCATGTTTTGGAATTGACTAGTGACAACTACTGTCGTGCGGTTAGAATCACACAGCAAGTTGAGAAGCCGTTTTAAAGAAACATAACATTGCCAACTGGGAAGAATGTTAATAACTTTTTTCGACCGGTTCCATCCAAAAAGGAACTTAGATTGTTTTTGCTTGCTTTCTTATCATCAAGAATGAAGCATCGCCTTCTTGATGCGGTACTAGGTATATACCATAATACCTAGTAACTAGTTGCGTAACTTTAAAATAAATATCGTTCTGTTAACCAAAGCGATTATATTTTTAACAAATTTGCCTAAAACATGTTACCTTTTTCTAATGATTTTTTTTAGTTTAGATACGATATGTCTATACTAAAATATGCGATATTTTTACAAAATTTTTTCGTTCCATTATTTAAAAATACCTTAGATTAACTTGTTTTTGCAACGATGACGTTTAAAATTATGCATTCTAAAATATGATGTTTGGTCACGTTATACGTAAAATTTGTGAATAACAGCCTCGTCCTTCTAAACCCCGGCCATATGCTTTATGCCTGCACATTATTTCTGTTATCTCCTCCATAGCAGCAACACTTACAACTATATCATATAAAGATGGCGTTAAATGTCTTATCCTGACTATTTTGAATGCGAATAAAATGTGGAATAGGTCATTATGTGAGGTACGGCGATGCGTGTAGGCTCTAAGCTACATAAGCACAATCCCAGCAGACAAAGTGATAAGAGATAAGAGAGGTTGCGGTGTTCATAGAGCCGTTACTAACGCTATCATCTCGCACCATAAACTGGCTGACCGTAAAAATGGCAAAAAGCCACCACACATCCAGGTCACATTCTGTATATATATATATATATATATATATATATATATATATATATATATATATATATATATATATATATATATATATCTACGATACCACTGTACCTGTCTCCTCGTCTAACTCAGCAGGGCTTTGTTGTACGGATATCATAATAAACTTACGATTTGATGTTTGATGAGGGGATAGCACAGAAAGCGAGGGTGAAGCTGAGTTTTAGTGCAATTAGCAAATACCTACATAAAGTACTCTCGAATACATATCACATGGCGAGTTAAAGATTAGAAAATCCCTGTCGGTAAAAAAAGTCCGGGCGCAGTAAGTGTACCGCGCTAGCGAATCATTTACCATATAAACTTTAGTTTTTGTAAATAAGTAGCTTCTCCTATTTTTCATCTGTTCAAATTTATACTCACAAATTTTCAATAAACCATTTCCATGTTGGATTAATATTTTGCATATTTTTTTTTAATTTCACCACGAGGGATTACAGACTAAATACTATCGTACCGTGGGTGTCGACAAGGAGGAAAGAGGCAACTTGTTAATTCTGAACTTGAAGGTTTTGAGGTTCGGGGGAGAAGGAAAAACATGTGCCGGCAAGGAATTCCACAACTTGGACGTCCTCGGGACAAAAAAGCGGGCATAACAAGATGTTCTATGTCTGGTGACCTGGACAGTAAAAGGGTGCATTCGCTTTGTTCCCCTGGTAGATCTGTTGGGGGCAGCAGGTGGAGGAACTATGGAATAAAGCTCCTATGAGCAGTGCCCGTGAAGATATCTATAAATGAGAGAGAGAGAGAGAGAGGTCACCAACGGCACGTCGGTGGGCAAGGGATAGCAACCTTTGGGTGAGGGTAGGGTCACCGGTGAGACGTACTCGAGCAGTTTTCCAATTACTAGCGAATATGCCTGTATTGTAAAATGTCTGAAACAGACGAGTCAGGGCAGGAGCAGGTTCTGGTGCGCATTTTTTGAGAACAATTGCTGGGATCTCGTCAAGGCCAGAGGCTTTCCTGGTATTGAGAGAAGAGGCCATCTTTCGTACCTTTTTTTTGTTTTGAAAATGATATCCGTCATTTTATGCGCGACATTGGGGACTGTTGGTGTTTGAACATTTGGAGGTGAGTTGAGAGTAGAATTGCCTTTCCCAGGGCGGTAGAAACAATTTCATCCCCTGAGACTAGAGGTGGGAACGTGCTCTTGCAGAAACTATTCCCAATAGATTTAACAAGTGTCCAGAAGGGTTTGCTGCCCCTGGAGCTTAAGAGAACTTGGTTTTTGATGTGGTTATTACACGAGTTTTTTGCCTCAAAAAGACTGCGGACAAAGCGGTGTCTTGCGTCGTTAAATGCTTGACGGTTTTCTTGACTGGGATTGTATAGAAGCTATTTGTAAGCTTTGACCTTTTTAAGTCTGATCTTGTCACAGGATTTAGAGAACCAGGGCTCTTTAGTGGCTGCAGAGGTTTTCTGTGTACGTGGAATAAATAATTCCATGCCAGCTTGGATAATTGCGGTCACGTTTTGTGAGATATCAGAGGGGTCAGGACAAGAGAAGCAGAGAGACGGCCATGGAAATGAGGAAAAGTAATCTCGCATTTTGTCCCAGTTCGCGGAGTTGTAATGCCAAACGATACGTGGGTGTGATAACTGTGTGACCTCTGGTTGCATTGCGCAGGAAGCAGTGACCATGCCGTGGTCTGAGCGACCCAGGGGGCGGTGCCTGATATCTTATAGCAGTCAGGATTTGTAGTAAGAAGGAGATCCGAGGGATTTGAGCTGTGTGTTGGGATGCGACGAAAGTAAGTAGGTTGCTGAACCATATTGGCTAAAGAATTGCTGACTGCAAATGCTTCCGCTGCTTTTCCTTGTGGATCGGTTTTTGAAGATACTAGCCATTCCTTATTATGGACATTGAAGTCACCAAGAATAATAACCTCGGAGGAAGGATATTCAGAAATCAGGTGGTCGGTTGTTTCAGAAAGGTAATCAAAGAGCTGGACAAAGTTGTTGTCAGAAGGTGACCGGTAAATGCAACAGATGAATTTAGTTGCAGCCCTGAGAGAGAGTTTTATCCATAGTATGTCTTTTCTTCCAACTTCTAAATTGGGAAGTCTGGTGCAGGGTAGATTGCTACGGACGTACGCGCACACTCCTCCATGCAATCTAAAAGAAGTAAGGAGCTCATATTCCGGGAAATTAAGGTGATTAGTGGCTGTTCTGGCACTGATTTGAGTTTCGGTGAGGAAGAGGACTTGGGGCCTATTAGCCTGGAGAAAATGTTGGACGGAGTTCAGGTTATAATTTAGACCACATATATTCAAGAAGGATATGTTAAATCTTGAAGTTGGCGCCCCCTGTACACCCCTCTCCCGGAGATCCGAATGGAGGGGTATTTTACCTCCGGAATATTTTGTACAAGGGACCGTTGGGACTTCACCGGCCCCTTGATGTAAGGGGTGGTACCTCCTCGGGCGTGAAAAAAAATCCTTTACTATCACGTAAAGGAAAATTCCACTACCACCTACCTACCATACGCCATTTTTTACTCTACAACTCATATTGTCTTATTTAGGCCACATGTTTGTCAAATAAATAAAATTTGACTCTTCGCATTAGCTTTTCGTAAAATGTCACTTTCATTAATTCTAATAAATTCACGAAATAATTTAATATTACAAAAAAACAGTGCTACAAATTGAATCATAACTTCCACGTAGCTCTGACGATTTATTCTCTTCAGAAAGACATTCGCACGGAATGAATTGAAGGCCCATGAATTGACAACCAAGAAAATTTGTATTCATGTTCCCATAAACTTTTTAAACGTTAGGTTGCCCAAGTTTTATTGAAAAAACGAACCGTTCGTTTGCCGGGTATACCAAATTTGAAGACGATAACTCTACTTTTTCTAAAGTTATTGTGGCTACAAACAGACCGATATACAGACTGACAGAAGAAAAAATTTCGTTCCCAAATCATGTTTTATCTATATTTTGATACATTTTACGACGCTTAAGCGAAAAAAAATTTGAAATTTTTGTCGCCTATGCGATACTTCCACACACGATGTGGAAGTAATAATATAAAAAAAAGTTTAGATGCAGAATGTGCGTTATGGAAGTGAATTTCTATATAAAAAAAAATTAATAGCAAATTGATGTTTTTTTATTGAAAGCAGGCCGCAAATTTGGTTACCTATATATGGTATATATATGTAGTAGATACAATAATGTAACACTCTATCAAAACAACTGTATTGTTTGAAAATGTACAACAATTCTCCGAAAATAAACATGTTCCTGAAAGAACTGGTTTTCTAACCAACGAATAGTTAATAGCAAATTAAGTATTTGAGGTTTGAAGCATTTAATTAAAATTCGCTTCCATAACGGACTTACTGCCTCCAGAATTTTTTCTTATAAAGATGCAATTTCGATGCATTTCCATAAAAAATTGAACATAATGGGTGTTCGATTTAAAAGAAAGAAGAAAATTTGCATCGCCAACGACTTATGGGCCGCGCTGTGATTGTAAAGATAATTATACAAGATGCAGCTCAAAACACCCTTTAGGTAACATATCAAAATTTTTCTTGTATCTTGTGTCACAACTGATATATTGAGCTTTACCATAAAAATACCTGACCCTCTATATATATATATATATATATATATATATATATATATATATATATATATATATATATATATATATATATATATATATATATATATATATATATATATATATATATGTGTGTGTGTGTGTGTGTGTGTGTGTGTGTGTGTGTGTGTGTGTGTGTCTGTGTGTGTGAACAGACAAAAACTGAAACCAACCCCGGATATGGGTTCTAGGGGCTTTGTTCGCGCTTATTTTAAAAAAGACTTTTCAAAATTCAAAAGTCACCTCAATAGCGAATTAATTCTACGAAATTTGTTAAAAATATATAAACTCCAACTAAAACTACTGCCAAAGCATCAGAGAAAGGGTCTATTTGAAACGAATTCTCTAAAAATATTTTACTAAGATGAAGGACATTTCTCAGTTTTCCCATTTTAGTTTACTAGTTCATCTTAGAGGAAAAGATTATTAACCGAAGTTGTAGAGCATTGAATATGTTACAAGTCCTGTAAAAAAGTTTTTCTGCAGAACCATGGCGTGAAAAAATATGACTCATCAAATTTTTTGGAGAAAATGTTATTTCTTTAAATTTGTGCAGCATTTTTTAACGTATATCAATAATGGTACATCATCAACATTTAGTCTGCTACAAGTTTCATTAAAAAAAAAGTATTGCGTGGGACTAACGGAAAATAGGTTACGCTGCATGAAGCAAAAATTGAAAAATCGCTTTATTTAATATTGTTTTCTATATTAATGATTCATTTAATATTTACTGCTCAATTGGCAATATTGTTTACAAAAAACTCTAAGAACTCCCTTCCAACCACTTAGACGGTATAGCAATGCCAATGTTCATGTCGTGTTGTGAAGAAACCTAGCATTAGTTAACACCTGTTTTTTCTTTTTTTTTTGTAAATTGCGATAAAACGTGTTTAGTTGCAAATTGTGTTTATTTTGATTAATGCAATAGCGGTGTATACTTCAGAGCTTCCTTGTTTTATATGCAACGAAAGTGCGAACAATGATGTTGCCATTGTGAAAGGGACAGCAACCCGTGTTAGTTGATGTGGCAACATTGCTAAGACAAAGGTCAAGTTACGTCTCTATTAAAATGATTTTAAAACAGTTTGTTCTTTTATCTTTACACTTAAACATAAGACGCCATCTAAGATAGAAACAGTCGTTGAATGTGTTTCAAATGACAATTCTATTCATTCTGTAACTAATTGTTACCTTCACTTTTAATATAATATAAAATATCCCGGGGTATGAACTCGGCGTAAACGATCAGGTAAACAAAACTTTAGTTAACGTAACTCAGCTGGTTCAGTGGTAGGGTACTTGTCTCCTACGAAGAAGGTTCCAAGAATGATTCCCGCTCGATGAATGTGTCGTTTTTTTCTTTTACCTTGCTATTTAAAGACAATATTGTGTACAGATTTCATGCGTTTTGAACTTGTTCATCTTGATCTCATTTTGGTTTAAAACGCCTGAATATATATATATATATATATATATATATATATATATATATATATATATATATATATATATATATATATATAACTTTGTCACTTTTGAGCCTAAAATTACAATTTGCAGTGGACATTTTGTTATTGTTGATATTGAATTTTTATTCAGAAAATTCACTAATAGAGGATTTGTTGTTAAAAAGCTTTTTTGGTGGAAAAACTGGTTTGATTATGTTGACTAAAACGGCATCGTTCAGGCGATTAATAAGGAAAAATAACTGCTACGTTTATAATTTGGCACATCCTGTACTCTTCTAAATATGAATTAAGTTTCCTTCTGGAAAGCTTTAATTGAAACTTTAATGCAATTTGTAACACAAGTTTTCCTTAAAGAGACTTACACTATCTATAGATATTGCAAATTTTCGAGCTTCATAGAAATTTGAGTTTTGGAATTTTTTCTCAAAATGAGTTAGAACATTGTGAGATGTATGACAGAGTCACTACGTGTATTTTCACCATATTTATAACTGCAAAGCGGTTTCACTCTAATGAGAGCTCGTCAGTACAGTATACTAATTACAGCGAGAACACACCTATAAAGTAATACGGCTATGGTAGCCAGCCTCCTATAACATTGTGAGATATACGACAGCGTCGCCGCCTCGTTGCGGAACCAGGTAGTAGGTTGTCACGACAGCTCCAACTAACACAAAATGTTATAAAATAAAAAATGTGTACAACCAACTAACAATTTTGTAGCCGTGGCCCAGTTTTTCCCTAAAATAGAGACATGTATGTAAGACTAGAGCTATTTTGACCATAATTAGAACCGCAGACCGGTTTGTCTCTAATAAGAGCTCGTCAGTACCGTATACTTGTTACAGCGAGAACACACCTATAAAGTGATAGGCCTGCTAGAACCTTGTGAGATCTACGACAGGGTCTCCATCTCGGTGCGAAACCAGGTATTATGTTGCCACGACAGCTCCAAATAACACAAAATGTTATAAAACACAAGATTTTTTGATAATAGAGAAATATCGATAATAACACTTTCGAAAGAATTCTCCAAATGTACGCGCACTAGGACCTCTAAAATCGAGCTTCGAGGGCTGTCTAAGTCTAAAGTTTTAATTTTAGGAAGTTGCCGTATAATCATAATGTACAATTCTTATCAAAATTCACTACTATAACGCACTTGCTGCTTCCTGAAATTTTATTGTTCTGAACAAGGCTTCGCAATAAATTAATATGTTTTACTATGACCAGCAACACTTGTGAATTCTAAACGGAAAACTCTTCTGAAATGACGATAACTTACGAAAGTTAGTACTTCTTTTATATTCGTAAGTCGAATATAAAGTAAAAGAACGTTAACAGAAAGTTATATGTAGCACTAGAGGACCCATCCGCAGTGAAATGTACTGACTGTAATTGCAGTTGAATAGAGACTGTTGTGAATGCACCCCTTGACAAAATGCTAGGGGAAATTGTATAATATGGGTCACAGGTGTACAAACTTCACTAAATTCGTTTTGCACCATTACAATATCCATTTTGTTTTGCATTACAGAGACAATGGAATCAGACAGCATCTTGAACATTTGATGATAATCCGAAGTGAGAGACGGAACAACTACATACGACTATATTGCACTAACGTAAGTAAAGTAAATGTTATTTCCTCCATGAATGTTTTATCTCGACACTGCTGAATTAAATAAGGGTATTTTACGGTTTAAGTAGATTAGGTGACACATCTCCACTTATATTAACCTCCTTTATGACAAACTTGTTGTATTATTCAAACCTTCTAAGTTTTCGGCATACTGCTGAATGTATGATGGAATTTATTCATTTATATTGCGCCAGTGAATAATGTTTGGGTTTAAGGGTATGATTGAGGCTTACGACCTGTGTGAGGTTATCCGTATAAGGTGTGTCTTTTAAAAAGTTTACGCAGCATTTTGTTACTCGGCCTGTATCACACCACACAGAAACACACACGCGCGCACACACAGATATATATATATATATATATATATATATATATATATATATATATATATATATATATATATATATATATATATAGGGCGGCGCATCGAAAACGAAACAGACCGATTTATGTCCAGAGAATTGTTTTTTTTAAGAAACGCTGAAACAAGTCAATTTTAATATTGAGGGGGACATGTTTTGACATAAAACTCAACTTTGTCACGTCAACCCCTTGAGGGTGGTGATAACAAACCTTATATTTTAAATAGGGAACATGGGTCGAGTGTTACATCGTTTGAAATCTCTTTCTTGTCTGAATTCAGCACACAAATTTTTTTGGAAGTTTTATCAATTCGTTTAAAAATTATTAACAGTTGAAAATGCAAAAACGCATTTGATCCATTTCGATAAGAAATGTGCTGATAGTCAATGTTTTGTTGGTTTGTAAACAAAAAATTGACTATCAGAACATTTCCAATCGAAATGAGAGAAATGCGGTTTATTATTTCAGTTTATCGGTCGGTTTGATACTTGATAGTACTACCGAAAATTAATTTCACAATGGTGTATTCTGTAGAAGAAAGAGTTGAAATAATTACTCTTTTTTCAAAAACGATGACTGTGCCAACCGTACCGCACATTTGTTTAATGAACGACATCCCAACAGACATGTTAACAGAAAATACATTTTGGAGTTAGTTGCAAAGTTTCGACAAAGTGGTTCAGTAGCCAACAAACAACGGGATTCTGACTTCTTTCTATAGGGCCATTTAAAGAGTAGAATTTTCGCATCAGAACCGGAGTCTCTGGAAGAGATTAAAGTTTTAGGACAAATTGCTGCAGACCCAACTTTGAGCACGAGAAAATTGGCCACTGTCTCAAACATCAAAAGATAAACTATTCAGCAAATATTGAAGCATCATAAATTTCACCCGTATAAAATTCTTCTTGTACAACAACTGAATGAAGATGATTTTGATCGGCGGGTGGAGTTTTGTGAAGTTATGACTGCACGAATAGCTGATAACGGGAACTTTCTGTTCAATATCTGTTTTTCAGACAAGTGTACGTTTTCATTAAACTCTACAGTTAATCGTCATTATTGTCGTTATTGGGCAGATAATAATCCACCAAGAAATTTTCACGAAGTTCACACTCAAACTGCACAGAAATTAAGTGTCGGGACTTGCATTCTTGGAGACCGTTTAGTCTGACCAATTTTTCTTGATGGCATTTTGAGTGGCGAAACGTATTTGGAGTTACTATATGATATCGTTTACCCTCTACTAATTGACATTGTTGAAAATGATTATCGCTCAAGAAAATCAATTAGTGTTTCAAAAAGATGGAGCTCCTCCGCATTTTTCACAACGTGCTGGGGAGTTTTTGAACAGGGAGTTTCCAGAGCAATCGATTGAGCGCTGAAGTGCTATTGAGTGGCCCCCTAGATCATCGGATTTAACTCCTTTATACTTATTTCTATGGGGCCATTTAAGGAGTAGAATTTTCGCAACAGAACCGGAGCCTGTAAGAATTACGACGACACATTGTTAAAGAATGCCGTCTAATAACTCCACAAATGCTCCAGAATGTCAGAGCTCGTTTTGAACAAAATTTGTGTTTTTGTATGGAAGCTGGTGGTCAACAATTTGAACACTTACTTAACTGAATAAACATTTTTGAACGTTTAGTTTTGTTTTTTAGTTTTTTTAACGAAAAATTGACTATTTAGTGCATTTCTTATTACAATGAATGAAATACGTTCTTGCAACTCCAACTGTGAATAATTTTTAAACGAGTTGATAAAAAAATTGTGTGCTGAATTCAGAAAAGAAAGAGCTTTCAAATGATGTAACACTCGACCCATGTTCCCTATTTATAATATAAGGGTTGTTATCACAACCCTTAAGAGATTGATGTGACAAAGTTGAGTTTTATGTCAAAACAAGTCCTTCTCAATATTAAATGGACGTGTTTCAGCGTTTTTTAAAAAAAATTCTCTGGACGCAAATCGGTCTGTTTCGTTTTCAATGCGCCACCCTGTATATATATATATATATATATATATATATATATATATATATATATATATATATATATATATATGTATATATATATATATATATATATATATATATATATATATATATATATATGTATATATATATATATATATATATATATATATATATATATATATATATATATATATCACACCGATAACTCAAAAAATAATGGACCGGTTTTGATCAAATTTTTTGAGTACCTTTCTTTTGCAGGTAGGTTGGACAAGTTCGTTTGCGAGGAAAATCAGCGCAGGTTTTCCTGGAAAGTTTTGTGTTTTCTTTCGAAAAAAAATTATATCTCCGGAAATAACAATGTAAGGGCAACCAAGTTTGGTGCGCGCGTTTGTATTATAACGAGTGAACCATGTGCCAAAATCTAAGTCTGTCAGCTCAAAGATAAAGGTTATGGACAGTTAAAAAAATGGAGTTTTCTTCGAAACGTCAACCTCGCGATTGTAAACGTCAAAATTCGCAACATTTAAGCAAAGAACCTAAAAATTCACAAAATATGATGCGTTTGTAAGAAAACAAATCGAGACTCAGTAAGTGCGTTTTCGTAGCGAATTTTCATAAAATGCTTCAAAATTCAATAACTTAATTTGCTATTTACTTAAGGTTTGTTGGCTAAGCAACCAGTTTTCTCTCAAAGATTTAAAGTTTGTTTTCGAAAAATTTTTGTACACGTTCAAAAAATAAGTTAGTTTAACAAAATATGGTACATTGTTTCTACTATATAAGTTATACTTACCGGTAACCAGATTGAAGCCTGCTTGCACTAGAGAAACATATTTGCTATTAGAGACATTTTTATGAAAATTCACTTCCATAACGCACTTGCTGCGTCCAGGTTTTTTATTATATAGCCTATATATGCAAGTTCCCACACAAGTGTGGGTCAATTATTACACCCAAATATTTTGTTTCATTTTCAGGCTTTATAGAAAAAGAAGCATCGCAATTACTTATGTTTAAACTTTGAATGATTGGTAATTTCCGCGAAAGACATTCAAAGGGACCTACCCTTTAAACTGAAATACTAGATACTTATCTAGTTTTGTTTGAATTTAGAGTAAGGAGTCTGTGATCTAACCAATTTTTTATATTTTGAAAATGTATTTCTACTTTTAGTTTTAACTCCCCCCAACTGTGTGCCTTATAAAATATAGCTATGTCGTCTACATATCCCACTACTTCTTCCCCACTTTACTCAGCAAATAAGTAATTTATATAGACGTTACATATTATAGGTCCCACGATAGTTCCCTGAGGAGCACCACAACTAAATTGAGTGGACTCACTATCGGTATTACCAATTAACTGTTTGCTGCCGTCCATTTAATAGCTCCTAATTATTTTTAAGTTGTCTCCTCTAATACCGTAGCTCTTCACCACCGGCAAAACTAGGGAATGACTGGCAGTGTCGAAAGCTTTCTTGAAGTCTATAAATATGCATAAACTAGCATTACCACTTTTCAAATCCTTAATGATTTTCGAGGTCAGGGTTACCACTGCATCCTCAGCCGAACAATATTTCCTAAAGCCAAACTGGCTACTAGACATAAGTACAAATTATTTTCAAATAACCAAACATTGTCGATTTTTTTCTTCAATATCTAAGTAGGCGTTGATCTCACATGCCTAAGAATTGCACATTATCACGACACTTTTTACTAATCTCAACTTTGGATTGTAATTTGTTTTTGAGCTACATGTATCAACATTTGTTTTTATTATGGCAGCCATATTGGATTTTTTGCTCATGCAATAGCCTGTGAAAAGAGCTTTCCAATGATTTACAACATGCTTGAGAAATCTTGTAATTGCACTGACAATTTTGAGAAAAACCGTTTTGAGGATAGTAGGCTATGAAATTCAATAATAGAAAACAAATGACAAAAAAAAGTGTTAAAAAAGAAGTAGGCCATGGAGTCTAACAATATACTTCTACTTTTAACATAATTTCCCGTAATTATTCACGATAAAAAAATATTGTGATTTCATTTACAATACTTAATTAGGTAATAATGCTAGGTAATATTATGTGAAACAGTTTAATAACGAAACTTGGCAATAACAAATAGAAACTTAAATTACACAAAGCAACACAATTAGACACGGAACTCAAATAATAAAATATAAACTTAAAAATACACTAAATAGAAAATTGTTCAATAGGGCCACCGTTTTGTTCAATGAACTTTACACACGTTTTCGAAACATGCCTGCAAACTCTGGTGAGGGTGTTTTGGTTAATATGATTTATAGCTTCCGTGATTCTGTTTACTCCAAAAACTCAATAGATTAAGATACATTTCCCCAGTTGAATTATTAAAAAAAAAACGGACCAACAATGAAGTTACCTGATTTTTTTTCAAATTAACTGTCTAATCTACAAAAAAAATAACAGTTTTTTACCTAATAATCCGCACCAAACATTCATACCACATCTGTCTTTCAATCGTCTTTCTTCCTTTAAATGAGGATTTTTATTTGCCCAATAATGCCTACTATGGCGATTATACACATCACCGTTTCTAAATCTGGATTCATCAGTCCATATTATTTTCAAATATAAATTTTCACCCTGCTGACATTGTCTTTGATACCATCTACATGAATGAAGTCGCGTAGGGTAATCGTCAACTTTTAAGTCTTGTACGATTGCATGTTTGTATGGATGGTAATGACTTGATATGAATTTGCAGCTGCCTCGGTATTTCGGTTAGAACGAATATAACATTCCAACCTGTCAAAACATTTTTAATTGCTGAACATATTGTTGAATAATATTTAAAATAAACAGATGGCAAACTATTTAGTACAAAATTTTAAGCAACGTGTTAAATACAAGTCAAATTGATCAGATAATTAAGAATGACAGTATTCTTAATTATCGCGATAGTGTTATATCCATAGCAACCCTTCTTCTGTTGTTTTCAGTTGACTTACGTTTAAAAAAAAACAATTTTCAAAGGCGTCTTCGTAAACCATTTATCTGCGTTTTATTGAGTGCTGCTGGCAAATTTGATTGCCTATTTAATTAAGTTATCAAAAAATTTTAGGATAATGTTGTAATGTAAAATATAATTTGTAATAATGGGCCGACTCATGGGTGTGCTAAAAGTTCCTATTTTTTGTCGTGAATCATTACAAAAATTATGTTAAAAGTAGAAGTCTATTGTTAGGCTCCATGGCCTACTGCTTTTTGAACACTTTTTTTGTCATTGGTTTTTTAGTATTGGATTTTATAACCTACTATCCGCAAAACGGTTTTTCTCAAAATTGTCAGTGCAATTACAAGATTTCGCAAGCATGTTGTATATCATTGGAAAGCTCTTTTCACAGGCTATCACATGAGCAAAAAATCCAATATAGTTGCCATTATAAAAACAAACGTTGATACCTGTAGCTCAAAAACAAATGACAATCCAAATTTGAGAATAGCACAAAAAGATTACCGATAATGTGCAAGTCTTAGACATGTCAGATCAA
Source organism: Tillus elongatus (assembly GCA_964006375.1). Classification (NCBI taxonomy): domain Eukaryota; kingdom Metazoa; phylum Arthropoda; class Insecta; order Coleoptera; family Cleridae; genus Tillus; species Tillus elongatus. The sequence goes on from OZ023264.1 coordinate 39,473,315, forward strand.
CGCCTACTTAGATATTGAAGAAAAAAGAAATCGACAAATTTTGATTTTTTTAAAATAACTCGAAAACGAAAAGAGGTAGGGAAAAATACAAGTCATATTTGGAACGAGCATGGAATTCTACAAGACATTGCTAATTTAACTCATCTCCATATCTCTAATAATAACGGAGATAGCAATACATTTCCATCCAGTTTGGGACACACTGTATATATAATGGGCTCCAGTAGCTAACATCTTCAGCGTTTCGGTTCTTATGTCATCACCACCAACGGATTTTCTGTCCTTTAGTTCCAATACTCCACTTTCAATCTCCACGACAACAGCAGGCAACAACACCAGTAAATTTAATTTTGATGGTCTGCTAATGCTATAATGACGAGCTTTTACTATATTTTTGGTCAAACTTTCACCCATCATTACAAATACATTATTAAATTCGTTTACCAATTGTTTTCCACATAAATCTACATCATCGTCTACGTGTAGACAATTAATTTATCTACTTTATATTGTCTAAGTCGCCCATCCGTGAGTAAAATACAATGAACCACAAAAATAGCTATTTTACAAAAACTTTTTATAAAGCAATTATTCGTACTGTGAATTTTTTAAACCACTCAAATATCTGCGTTCTCCGAATGTGATTAATATATTTTCCTCTGAAAATATTTAATTACGTTTGTTGTGGAAGGGGCAGAAAAACGAAGAATTTTTATTCCTGTTTGGAGGCGGGAGAAAGCGAAATAAATATTAAATAAGAATTCCGGTCGGTATTTAAATATCTCATTGTCTTCGCTAAAAATGAAGGACATTCTTTAATGTCTTCATTGATTATCTGTTCACGAGTTCTAATAAAAGAATTTAATGGAAATTTAAGAGTCCGATAGTTTCGTAAAAATATTCCAGGATCCAAATTATATTTCTCATTTCTGTATGAATAACTCGGAAAATTACCTTTAAGCGAAAAGCATTGCCGCCTTCAATACAGCTGTAATTAAGAAAGTCCTCGAATATTGAAAACTCTTCATTATAATCTCTTTTTGCCTTACGAATTTTAAATGCCTGTTTATATTGCTAATTGACATTTTTAACTAAAATCTCAGTAATTTAAATAATAAATCAGGTCAATATATTGTCTGCGCGAAAAAATGTTTTTGAGTCAGCATCTTGAAGTCACGCTATTAGCAAACTTTTAATTTGCATGAAAAAGGAAGGTTGGTAAAAAGTCCTGGAAGGCTCGAATATCTCTGCAATGTTTTTGAATTTTTGTAATGACAAATGGTCACAAATAAGCCTTTTTCATGAGGCATTCATTTTTTTCTCACTTCCTGTCTAACAGGAAATTATTCCAACTTATTTTTTTTTAATAGGACAACTTGTATTATTTGCCATTTTCGGATGCGGGATAAAAAACTATGTTCTGAAATATTAACAAGTTTTTTAAGTGAATATTTATTTTTAAAAAATTCACTAATAGGTATGTATGGTGTATGGTGAGACTTTGCAAACATTTTTTCAAATGAGCGCGAACTAGGACCCCTAGAAACCTCTTACGGGGTCAGTTTCAGATTATATATATATATATATATATATATATATATATATATATATATATATATATATATATATATATATATATATATATATATATATATATATATAAAAGCTTATTAGATATCATCAGTACGGTATAGACAGGTGATGATAGGAACACTCAGGATGAAGAAGCAAAAATACACTGAGTCACAACAGGCAACCAGTGCACATTTGCAACAACATTCGGAAGACCCTCAATTCGAGGGCAATAAAAAAGATCGCCACGGAGGCAAAGAAATCACCTGCGTGAGCATACGGAACCCAGGAGTCATAATATTTATAACAGGATTTTTAACACGGCATTTCTGTATAATATACAAGGAGAAAGGTTAAGGGCAAGGCCGCAAGGAGGCAACCCCATACACGTGTTTCAATCTTATCAGCTATCATCAGTACGGTATAGCCAGGTGATGATGGGAACATTCTGGATGAAGAAGCAAAAATACACGGAGTCACAACAGGCAACCAGTGCACATTTGCAGCAAAATTTGGAAAACCCTCCAATCGAGGGCAACAAACAAAATCGCCACGGAGGCAAAGAAACCACCTGCGTGAGCATCCGGAACCCAGGAGTCATAATATTTATAAGAGGATTTTTAACACGGCATTTCTGTATACTATACAAGGAGAAAGGTTAAGGGCAAGGCCGCAAGTTTTTGCTCTCGAATTGAAGGTCTTCCAAATGTTGCTGCAAATGTGCACTGCTCGCCTGTTGTGACTCCGTTTATTTTTGCTTCTTCATCCAGAGTGTTCCCATCATCACCTGGCTATACCGTGCTGATGATAGCTAAAAAGCTTGAAACACGTGTATGCAGTTGTCTCCTTGCGGTGTTGCCTATATATATATATATATATATATATATATATATATATATATATATATATATATATATATATATATATATATATATATATCACACCGGTACCTCAAAAATAATGGGCCGATTTTGCTAAAATTTGGCATATACCTCCCTTTTCTAAATGGCTTGGATATGTTCGTTTGTCAGGAAAATCGGACAAGGTCTTCCAGAAAAATTTTGAGTTTTCATTCAAAAAAAATTTTTATCTCAAAAAATAAACTATGATAACCAAATTTGGTAGGTAGCTTCACGATATAACAAGGAAACTGTATACCAAAATTTAGATTTCTAAGTTACAAGAAAAAAAAGTTACAATAAAATATTTTGTGCCATATCTATGAAAATTCACTACCATAACGCACTTGCTACTTCCAGGCTTTTTTTTAATTACACTTACACAAATTATAGTCATATTTATCCTTTTATAATATATATATATATATATATATATATATATATATATATATATATATATATATATATATATATATATATATATATATATATATATATATATATATATATATATATATATATATATATATATATATATACAGGGTGTTACAAAATAGTGGGCCAACCCGCTAACCACGGATTCCCGAGACGAAAATTTTATGACTTTTCTTATAACATTTTTCTCCTGAAGGCCCCGTTTTCGAAATACAGAGTGTTGAAATTGAACTTAAAAAATAATTTTTCATTTCTAATTTTTATGTTTATGAAGTTATCTCCATGAAATTTTGCACGTAGCCTTATTTCAGAACTAGACGCCATCTGTGTAGATGGGGACAGAAAAATCAAAGCCCAAGGGGGTACAGGGGGGGGTGGAACAAGTATTGACCCTCTAAACTTTTTTGTGCGCACGCCAATGGCTTCGAAACAAATTACTTTTGTTAGACAAAATAATTTTATAACTTTTCTTTCTTCTGTTGAATTTTGATAAAACAACTAGTTTATGAGTTATTGTAAATTGTATGGTCGGACCCAAACAGGTGAGAAAAAATCTACGAAACCTTTTTTCATTTCTAATTTTTTTGTTTTTTAAGTTATCTCCATGAAATTTTTTACGTAGTCTTGTTTTGGAACTGGACGCCATCTGTGTAGATGAGGAGAGAAAAATCAAATAGCAAGGGGGGTATAGGGGTGGTGGTGGTGGAACAAGTATTGACCCTCTAAACTTTTTTGTGCGCACGCCAATGGTTTCAAAACTAATGACTTTTGTTAGGCAAAATAATTTTATAACTTTTGTTTTTCTAGTTGAATTTTGATAAAACGACTAGTTTATGAGTGATTGTAAGTTGTATGGTCGGACCCAAGCAGGTGGGAAAGAACCTACGAAACGATATCTCCATGAAATATAACATGTAGTCTTATACCACGACTAGACGACATCTGCGTGAATAAGAAAAATCAAACCCCTACATTTTTTATTCGGGCGCCGGTGGTCTAATAGAAATTAATATCGTAGGTTATTTGCGTTCTTCAACGCCGGTGACATGTCTCAACAAATTAAAGAAATTTGATATTTTTTTTACTCATTTGCAATCAGAACAACAAATGTATTACACAGAAATTGTAGCTCATTCCATTGCCTTAAATATTGTTGCTTTAATACATACATACTTGTTTCACACATATGTAATTAGAAGTCATCAAAACCGTTTTATAAGTAAAATTTGTATTAAACTTAAACTACCAGTCTAGTATTAACATGAAAACTAAACTAAAAATAATGAAAAATGGTAAGTAAAGCGGTGTTATAGAAATAAAATTATAATGAAATTAAATGCTCAATATAGCTACCATCCCTCTTGGATGCACAGGTGGGCTCTTTTGATAAGAGAAAACCGAATTTTTTTGAAAATGTCTGGTTTCATACGGTATTCCTTTGCACCTTGTAGGATTCGTTCCCGCGGATGTTCTGCATCGAGTATGGGCACCCTGTACACAAATTATTTCATATATCTCCAGAAACTAAAATGTAAGGGGTTGAGGTCGGGGGAACGGGCTGGCCAGTTGACAGGTGCATCTGCCCCCCGACCAATCCAACGGCCATTGAATGTGTTACTTAAATGTTGTCGAACGTCTCTTCCGTAATGATGCGGAGCACTGTCCAGTTGTAGCCACATATTTCGCTGAATTTCCAGAGGCATATCGTCAAGTAAATCTACGAACTCATTCTGTAAAAATGTTAGAAACACATCCGCATTTACTCGAGTTGGCAAAAAACTGGGCCTAAAAGTAAGTCATCAATTATTCCTGCCCATACGTTCAATCTAAAGTTGACTTGATGACGAGTTTTGACTATCGCATCCGGATTTTCTTGTGCCCACATGTGACGATTATGAAAATTCGTAACACCATTGCGAGTGAAAAAAGCTTCATCAGAAAAATAATAAATCTCAGGAATTGCTGCTCACGACTGTTCTCCAGTAACATCCAGTTGCAGAAAGTCAGTCTTGTTAATGCGCCTTGGGGTAAAAGAGCGTGTACTTTCTGAACATGATACGGGTACAGTGACTGTTGCTTCAGTACTCGGTGCACATTAGTTGAACTTATAGTGGCACGCTCATTATGCCTCATTTGGCGGGCTACTGCTCTTGTACTTCTTCCAGGTTTCTCACCCGTTTGGGTCCGACCATACAACTTACAATAACTCATAAACTAGTCGTTTTATCAAAATTCAACTAGAGAAACAAAAGTTATAGAATTATTTTTCTAACAAAAGTCCTTTGTTTTGACACCATTGGCGTGCGCACAAAAAAGTTTAGAGGCTCAATATTTGTTCCGCTCCCCCTGTACCCCCTTTGGTATTTGATTTTTCTCTCCTCATCTACACAGATGGCGTCTAGATCTGAAATAAGACTACGTAAAAAATTTCATGGAGATAACTTCAAAAACATAAAAATTAGAAATGAAAAAGTTTCGTAGGTTTTTTCTCGCCTGTTTGGATCCGACCATACAACCTACAATAACTCATAAACTAGTTGTTTTATTAAAATTAAACTAGAGAAATAAAAGCTATAAAATTATTTTGTCTAACAAAAGCCATTTGTTTTGAAACCATTGGCGTGCGCACAAAAAAGTTTAGAGGGTCAATACTTGTTCCACCCCCCCTGTACCCCCCTTGGTATTTGATTTTTCTCTCCTCATCTACACAGATGGCGTCTAGTTCTGAAATAAGGCTTCGTGCAAAATTTCATGGAGATAACTTCAAAAACATAAAAATTAGAAATGAAAAATGATTTTTTAAGTTCAATTTCAACACTCTGTATTTCAAAAACGGGGCCCTCAGGAGAAAAATGTTATGAGAAAAGTCATAAAATTTTCGTCTGAGGAATCTGTGGTTAGCGAGGTGGCCCACTATTTTGTAACACCCTGTATATATATATATATATATATATATATATATATATATATATATATATATATATATATATATATATATATATATATATATATATATATGTGTGTGTGTGTGTGTGTGTGTGTGTGTGTGTGTGTTTGCATTGCATTTAAAACGACCTCATGTGCGAACATGAGCGTGTAGTATAACATCTTCTCAAGTAATGACCTCATACACACGATGTCTCATCTAATTCTGCTGTAAATCGTCTTCTCTGATCAAAATATCACTTATAAAGCAAATCTCTAATTTTCGTGTGTAAGAGGTTATACTAATTTGTAATTCACAGTCCTGTTGTAATGACCTCTTCAGTCTTCTATGTGAGGTGGCGCCCTCTACATATAATTTATCTTCGGTTATATAGGAGTCCCTTGCCTCTGCGTCAAGGTCATACTAGAACCTGTTTATGCGTATACCTTTGCTGATACATGTTATAATATTTGTTTTGAATATTATAGACCATAAGTTGAAATGTTGAGTTCCCCATTTATGTGTAAAATAAGTAATACGCTGTGACATCTACTGTCTTCATAAAATTTAGTTTACATACATACGTTCAAATATAATGAACGAAAATATTACGACAAATATCATGGTGTACTTGCGGTCAATATTTTGTTAAACGTATAATCTATTTTTTTTTAGTTATTTAATAAATGAGAAAATGTGACAATGTAATTCACTTCCACATTAAATAATTATTTTGCAAAAAAAAATAAACTGGATGGAAACGAATTATTTGTTTCTATAAAACAACAAAAAGGATTGGTAAAATTCACAGAATAAATATTTTTAAATGAGACATTTTATATAAGTTTGTCCCGACTATACTAAAAAAATATGAGAAATACCTGTCTTTTTTTATTGAAATGCAATTGTTAATAAAATAATAGTTTGAGACCTTAGAGAAAAAAATGTGGAACCACTTGAACCTTGAACATTTTTTTACTAAAAGGATTTAATGTAAATAAATTAAAAGTAATATATTTATATATAAAGGACGATTCATTAAGGGTGGCGATCGGCTGTATCTCAGAAACCGTATAAAAATTTAGTAACGAAAGTGGCCAGGCAAAAAGCCTGAAAATTGTTTACAGGATTGTAGGCGGACTGCCAGAGGGCGTAACTGAAAATCAAAAATCAAAAAACCGATTTTTTTGCAAAAACTTCTTAACTAAGGTCTACTGAAAGTGCAAAAATAAGAATCTTCGGAAACTATATATTGAAAGTTCGGGACGCAGCAAGTTCATCATGGTACTGATTTTCGTTAAATGCTTCAAATGTGAATAACTCAATTTTCTATAAACTTAGAAAGTTAGCAAACTACGAGAAACCATAATAATTCAAAAAATAATGAACCGATTTTGATGAAACTTTGGCACGCGTGTCCTTTCGTAAATGGGTTGGACAGGTTCGTTAAAAAATCCGACTACATTTCCGAAACAATTTTCTGTTTTCTTCTGGAGAATTTTTGTACCTTCAAAAATAGCCAAGATATTTTAAGCAAATTCGGTGCGCGAGATGCTAATATATAGCGTATACTACATATCAAAATTTAGGTCTCTAGCATTGATGAAAAAAATGTTCAGCATAAAAAGGGATTGTGTCCCACTGAAAACGGTATATGTTAGTAACAAAATGTATTGCATATTACAGACAAAGATTAAGTTTTTTGTGCAGAAAGGTCAAAAAGTACAAAAAAAAGCTTTTAAAATGTTATGAATTTTCTTTTAGAAACGTCAAACTTGCGATTTAAATTGTCAAAATTGATCATTTTTAATAAAAACATTCTAAAATGAAGGCGGCTTTGGACAATAAACATTGCACAAAGTGTGCTCAACAGGGGCTTACATTTTGTTTCAATTTTTCTTCATTTGACTGAAATATTTGCAGAAAATTTATTTCAGACAAATAGACTCTTAATGTGATTTTATAGCAGCCGTTTAAATTATAGAGTTTGCTTGTAATTTAAATGGGTTATATTTTTTTATTTAACAAATAAATTAATGTAGAACAATTCCCCTGTTTAATCAATAAATAGATAAATGGACAAACTGTATACAACTAGTAGTAATAGTTCGGATTCAGCAAGTGCCTTTTGATAGCGCAGTTTCATCAACATTTTAAAACTTTTTAAAACAAATTTTCTCTCAAACAATAGGATCCAACTTTGGTATGCAACAAAAACTTTAAAAAGGCAACATGTGTACGGAATCATATCAAAACAACTCTATTGTTTTCGGAGAATTTTTTTGCCTCTCACGGATCTTTCATAATATTAGAAAGATTTTTATCACATTTGCTACTATAATTGATAAGAACAGATAATAATGTAGTGTATTTATACCTACCCTTTTTGGCTAGGACACATTTCTTAGAACATTTTATAAAATTTATTAAGGAAAAAGTTTTAAATAGAACACCTGTTTTGTATCAGATTTTTTTTATTTTTTATATAGTTGCATTTGAATTGGTATAAGGATAATATCTACATAACTTCAACCGTTTTCGAGATATTTGAGCTTTTTTGATATTAACGTATCCAAAAATAAATAAAAAAATGCATAGAATAATAATTGAGTTTACATTTCATAGTTGAAATGCTTGTTTTATAGATACCTACAACAGTAGTTTTATTATTAATCCAAAGTCTGACAATATTCTGATGTCCAATTCATAAGTATAATAATTGATTACTACTACGCTAATTGAACAGATACCCTCGCAACATCCAAAGAAGATAAACATAAAACGGCCCTTTTTAGGACGACTGTAGGAAAAGACACAACAATTTTTTTAATCTATGGTGTTTTTTAAGGTATGCTATTTCCACGACTATGCCCAGTGTGTAGTTTTACCTCACCAACTTGGTAATTTTGCCGAACCAGCTGTTTCTTTTTTTTTTGTAAGCATGGTACAGAACATGGCAAACATCCCATGGTGCACAAGATCGACGGCTTTACTAGGCTACATTTGGAGAGCGGGGGGTGCACGCATTTAATTTATTGTGAAAAAATGTTACGGCCCTAGTAGTTTACGTTTTTCAGTATGTCATTGATTCGTCAAATATTAATAATAATTTTGAAAAAATGGTCAACGACCTAAGGCAAGATCTAAACTTGAAACCTTCGCACAGCAAGCTACCGTTCCATCTGCTGAGCTAGAAATCTACATATCTAGCAGGAACTGTTTTTATATAAGAAATATTTTAGAATTTTTTAAACATGATCATAATGAAACTGCCTTATTGAACATTTGTACGTCTTTCATATTTCAAAATTACGTAAAAATTAAATAATTATGAAAAAAGTCTGGACCTAGCAAGTGCGCTATGATAGTGAATTTTCATAAATATCTTTTTAATAGCAAATATGTTTTTTCTTAATAAAAGCGTGCATCTAATTTGGTTACCAGTATAACCTACATACTAGAAACAATGTACCATGTTTAATCAAAATAACTCTATTGTTTGAAAAAGTCAAAAGCAATAAACTTGTTCCTGAAAAAACTGGTATGATTTGCCTGGCCAACGAACCTCTTTAAGCTATTTACCCACCTGTCAAGATATATTATTCATAAAAAACTTTTCGATGAAACTTCCAAAACGAATTGGATGATTTGCAAATAATTTTTCTCACGAAAATCCGATTTTTTTTTACAATAACTCATTAATCATTTATTATTAATTACCAAAATTTTACAAAAAAATTACAAAAAATTATTTCTACGGGAACGCGAAGAAATTTCTGGGAAAGTGACAAAATATTTTTTTACACAAAATTTTGCTAAAAGAATATATAAAATTCAAATGATATATCTAATCTGTAATTAATATTAAAAATTAAATAATTTGTTTCACGAAAATCCATTACAACCCATATTTTCGACGAATTTGGTAAAAAAAATCAAAACTTCCTTGAATAATTTGTCACACAAAAATTCGCAACAAACGTTTCTTCAAAGAAAATTCATTAATATTATTTTTAAGAAAATTCGCTATTAAAGGAACATTTTGTACAAGAAAATTTGCTAATAAAAATAAAAATAATTTAAAAAATATTCAGAATCTAATCTAAATACAGATGTATATACTTTTGATATGGCTTCACAGAGAGCTTTCTTTTGCCTGGCGATGCTGTATGGAAACCGGTTGCAGAGAAGGAAGAAAGGAAACAAAGTCTTCTGAAGTCACATAAAAAATCTGCATATCTGTGTTAACCGTGGAACGGTTTTATCAACTAAGAGTAACAACAATTGCTATTAAACATGAACTAAAAGTCTTAAAAGTCCTTATCTCTTCATTGATGCATTTTTCAACAAAAATTCGCCAAAATATTATTTAAAATCGTAATCTAATCAAATAACGTTAAAGTTGAATCAAAGACAAAAAAAGTTTTAAAAAAGTTCAGTCATGACTGAGATTTGAACCCATGTTCTTTGGGTAATAAGCCAGTATTTTTTTTAACAATTCAACATTTTTTTATCAAAAGCATTTACATTGGTTCTGTATACATATTAACAAAAATAAAAAATAAAAAAGTATACATACAGTTAACTTAAATTTACTTACGCTATTTTAGAGTTCCTGTCAGAAATGTGACCTCTAATTCTTAAATTTGTATTCAAATATTTAATGTTATTAAGATAATTACTGTAGGATTATATTTTTAGTATTTATTTGGGGTAATTTTGTCCTTAAATGTGATAGGAAAATAGGTAAAAACCTATCTTTAGATTGCATGTGCAGTGAAAGCATCATGTTGTATTTCCAACGATTAGTCACAATACCCGTGAATCACATATGATGTCGGTCCTTTAACCCCTAAACTACCGTAACATGGAAAGTAAAGTATAATAAAAGGTAGATGAATATAATGGTCTGGAGTTATTTATTTGTAATATGTCTACTCTAGCTGCATTTTTTGCAAATGTCTTAATGAGAAGAATAAGTGAAACCTAGGACCTACTTATATATATATATATATATATATATATATATATATATATATATATATATATATATATATATATATATATATATATATATATATATATATATATATTTCTTGCAATTTTTATCATTTGTAAACCATATTAGTTATATAAGCTTTATTTAAAGATCACTAATTTTCACGTGTCAAATCTCCACTTTGATATTTACAGACGAAATTTTCAAAGTAATTTTTCTTGTACTTTGCCTTTTTGTGCGAAGAAAAAATATACGCTGGCTGTAACGTTTCATAGATTTTGTTTAGCACATACAATATCTTGTTATTGCGTCTTCTCTGATTTTTAGTGGGATTAAAATTTTGCTACATTAAACGCCTATGATTTTTTTTTCTTTTAACTTAGAAATCCAATTTTAGATATATAGTTTAATTATTACAATGTAAACCTGGTTACCAAGTTTGGTTGCCATAGCTTTGTCATTTCAGGAGATATTGATTTTTTTTCAAAATAAAACCTAAAATTTTTCCGGAAAAACTGGTCCATTTTTCCTGGCTAACGAACTTCCAAGTCACTTGCCAAAGGAAGGTACTCACTCACCAAGTATTTTTTGAGTTATCGGTGTGATACATACATACACAAATTATATATATATATATATATATATATATATATATATATATATATATATATATATATATATATATATATATATACAACTTATTAAACCTTTCTTTGAAACACAAAATACAGGCTGTTCTATTTGCAACAATTGAGTTAGTACAGTTTAATTTTTTTTTTCAGTCACTATTTCAGAGCGCCCTGTATAGGGAATATCGATTTTTTCTTGAAATAATATAAACCAAAACCTCTCTGAATGCGTCGTTTGCATGGGACTCCGATTTCTATTGGTAAAAACGCCGTATCACAATTTTTGATCTGTGCCAAAAATGTTAAAAGTTGCAAAACAATTGAAATAACTCGAAAACAAGCATGCATTACAATTAGATGGAAGATGCAAAAATATAAGGGGTGTTTGATTTAAAAAAAGGAAATTTGTAACGCAATGACTTATCTATTTGTAATTGTCGAAATAATTTTTATAAGATACAGGTCAAGATAACCTATAATTAACATATACAATTGTTTCTCGTATTTTGTAGAATAATAGTAATATTGAGCTTTACCGTTGAAATGCGTCACGTTGTATATATGTAAACAGATAAAAACTAAAACTAACCCCGGATATGGGTCTTAGGGAACCTAGCTTGCGCTCATTTGAAAAATCTCTTTAAAATTCAAAAGTCGTGGTCTGCTCGTTAGCGAATTTCATCTACATAAATTTGTTAAAAATGATAGACAACCAAACACCAACTAAACCACAAACTAAAAGTCTGGACGCAGCAAGTGCGTTATGGAAGCGAATTTTCATAAAAATGTTTTTTATATCAAATATGTCGTTCTAATGCAAGTATACATCAATCTGGTTACCGGTATAACCTATACAGTAGAAACAATGTATGTACCATATTTTATCAAAATAACTTATTGTTTGAAAATGTACACAAATTTTCCGCAAATAAACTTTAAATGTTTCCGAGGAAACTGGTTTCCTAGCCAACAAAGCTTAGGTCAATAGCAAATTCGCTACCAAAACGCACTTACTGCGTTTCGATTTTTTTCTTACAAACATGCATCACATTTCAACCACAAATGCAAAAAGGCAATAATATAAGGGGTGTTCGATTAAAAAAAATGCGCTCATTTGAAGAAATCACTTTAAAACACAAACGTCTCGGTTTCCTCATTAACAATTTTTTTCTACGAAAATAAGCTAAAAAATATAGACCGTTAAACCATAAACTAAAACTACCGCCTAAGCATCAGAGAAAGAGTCTATCTGAAATGAAATTTGTGAAAATATTTTAGTAAAATGAAGGACAACGGCGGTTGAAACTGGAACTTAAGGGTTCGCAGAACACTCTTCTTGCAACATTTTCTTTACATAATCCGTAGTTGTTTCAGGTACTTTGCCTAAATGTTGCCAACTTTGACGTTTTAAATCGCGACACGTGTTGGGGAAAACCCATTTTTTTCCTTTAAATGCCCATAACTTTTTTTTGTCTTTAAACTTGCAAGCTGAATTTTGGTACATGGTTCACTCTTTCTAATATAAACACGCGCACCGAATCTGGTTGTCCTTACTTTCTTATTTCCGGAGATATAAATTTTCGCGGTCTCCTCATTAGTGAATGTTTTCTACGAAAATTCACTAAGATACCAAATTCTACATAAATTATAATATAAAATTTTATAAAGTTATTATTTTAAATTTGAGAAGTTTGCAATTCGATTAAAATAGTTATTAATATTTCTTTTATACCGAGTATATATATATATATATATATATATATATATATATATATATATATATATATATATATATATATATATATATATGTATACATATATAAATTGAAAGTGACCCCAGATATGGGTTCTAGGGGTCCTAGTTCACGCTCATTTGCGAAATTTTTTTCAAAATTCAAAAGTCGTGATCTCCTCATTAGTGAATTTTTTCTACGAAATTTCAATAATTAGTAAATATATATATATATATATATATATATATATATATATATATATATATATATATATATATATATATATATATATATATATATATATATATATATACCAGGTTTTCCGGAAAAAAATTCAGTTTCCTTTCGAAAAAATTTTATCTTAAAAAATAAAAAAGCTATGGTAACCAAATTTGTTTGCTATGTTTACGATATAAAAAGAAACGATACACCAAAATTTAGATTTCTATGTTACAAGAAAAAAAGTTATATAAAATATTTGGTGCCAGATCGTTTCTATGAAAATTCACTACCATAACGCACTTGCTGCGTCCAGACTTTTTTAGTTGTAAATAAATGGCCAACACCGTTTGCGTCAAGGTTATTGTTTTTACTGGTGTATTTTCCTTGTATGTTTTCGGTGTTCTATAAATAGATACCTACATCTTTTAGGATATAAGGAAACCGGAATTTATAACTTATAGCTTCTTATAACTGGAGCCCTTGTTTCTTGTTTCGGCGTTACGTACCAAAGTTAAAGTTTCTAGGTTGATAGCAAATTAAGATTTTATTTTAGGGAATTTTTATTTAAAAAAATTCACTATTAGCCAGGTATCGATGGTGAGACTTTGCAAAAATGTTTTCTAATGAGCGCGAACTAGGACTCCTAGAACCCATATCCGGGGTCAGTTTCAATTTTTATATGTATATATATATATATATATATATATATATATATATATATATATATATATATATATATATATATATATATATATATATATATATATATATATATATATATATATAACATATATGTATATGTATACGTCTGATAACTCAAAAAATAATTAACCGATTTCGATGAAACTTAGCAAGTACCTTTCTTTTATTAATGGCTTGGATGAGTTCGTTAACTAGAAAAATCGGACGGGGTTTTCCGGGAAAAATTTGAGTTTTATTTCGAAAAAAAAATTTTCTCCGAAAGTAAAAAAGCTGTTTTAATGAAATTTACAATATATATTGCCTCGGGGGGATCTTACTACGTACCAAAATTCGACTTTTTAAGTTTATAGAAAATTGAGTTATTTAAATTTTAAATTTGCTTTCGAAAAAAATTTTTTTTTACGAAAATTACAAAGTTATTTAAATGAAATTTGGTATATATCTTGCCTTAGGAAATACCTTACTACGTACCAAAATTAAACTCTCTAAGTTTATAGAAAATTGAGTTATTCAAATTTGAAGCATTTGATAAAAATTCACTACCATAACGCACTTCCTGCGTCCCGAGATTTTTTTATAAATGCGTTACCGTTACACATTTTTGCTACGTACGGAATTTTACAACTGGATATAGGTATATGATTTTCCAATTATCAACTTATGACTATAAAGAAAAAATGTTTTAAAAAATATATAATAACGTTAAATCGCAAATTATATATTTATGCTGCTGCCCAATATTCAGAGAAAGGGTTTACTTCAAATGGATTTTTTACAGACATTTTAGTCAAATTTAGAGATAGTTATTGGAACAGCAATTTAAAACCTTGTAAGATACACCTCTTTCGATATTTGTTCTTGACAACTCTCATAAGTTTCAGAATTTTTGTTTAGAAATCACCAATTTAAACCTTTCAATTGACCACTGAGGTGTTCAGAAGAAATACCAATAAAATTTCAATTATATTTTTAACTTCTTCGCGCCAAAGAAGAAGAAATGTATTCATTATCTCATCACCGTCGATTTGCTTATAGGAGGGCGCTGAGGATTTAGATTGTTAACAAGATGACTTGTTTCTTCATAGGAACGCTTTCGGTCACCATATCTGACCATCATCAGTATCTGGGTGCGTTCTCTTTCTAATAAGTTTGTCATTATTAGTTGTAATTCAATTCTATAAACTGTACCTAGTTTAAATGTGTATCAATTACAAATACAACTGAGTTGATCAACTCTGACATTTTTTACTAAAGCAACGCTATGTGTTTAACATTTCATAAGTACCCACTACTGTTTTTTTCTTTTGAATAATCAGCTACCAAGTCTGAATATAATAATAATGCAAATTGATATAAAATTAAAAACGGCAGTTTTTTAGGGTATTTTCTTGGTAATGTCATACGTCATTAGTATGTTTGAAAAGAGGAAGAAATCAGCTTTCTTTTGATATATCACTCGATCTATGTTGCCATTTAAATAAAATATAAATATGATAGGTTCCATAAAAAATGCAAAGCCCACGCCAACTTATCACCCTAAAGTTTCATGATACCTTCATTTGTTTCGAAGAAAACACGGCGTTGTCGGGCTTTTTCCTAACCCTGTACCTACACAGAAGTAATAATAAAGGTAAGTAAATTCAAAGCCAAACGGCCAACAACTTGATCAAGAAAGCATGTTTACGTCTCCTGGCAGTATTATTACGCATGTTAGTAAGTGTAGCAAGTTGGTTATCAGTATAACCTATATAGTAGAAACAATGTACCATATTTCAAAATAATTTTATTGTGTCAAAATGTACAAAAATTTTCCGAAAATAAACTTTAAATGTTCCCGAAAAAACTGGTTTCCTGGCCAACGAAGCTTAGGTTATATACAAATTAAACTATTGAAATATAAAGCGTTTAATGAAAATTCGCTACCATAACGCTCTTGCAGCGTCCCGATTTTCTTACAAACATGCATTATATTTAGATTCAAAATGCAAAAATATAAGGCATGTACGATTACGAAAAAAGGAAATTATAGGCCACGATGTGATTGTAAAGATAATTTTATAAGATGCAGCTCAAGACACCTATAATTAATGTATACCGACAACTTTTTCTCGTTTCTTTACCGTGCGAAAATTTGCTAAAACTTATAGACCATTAAACGATAAACTCTATAACTACAACTACTACCAAAGCCACAGAGAAAGGGTCTATTTGAAATGAATTTTCTGGAAATATTTTAGGAAAATGAAGGACGATGGTGGTTGAAGCTCAAACTGAAGGGTTTGTAAAACACTCTTCTTGCTACATTGTCTCTGCCTAACCCGTATTCGTTTCAGGTTTTTGTCTAGATTTTGCCAATTTGTACGTTTCAAATTGCGACTTTGACGCTTAAGAGGAAAATCGCATTTTTTTTTATTTAACTGTTATTTAACTTTTTAGCGAATTTTTCGTAAAACGAATATATATATATATATATATATATATATATATATATATATATATATATATATATATATATATATATATATATATATATATATATATATATATCAATCACACTGATAACTCGAAAAATAATGGGCCGATTTTGATGAAATTTGGTGGGTACCTTCCTTTTGTCAGTGACTTGGATAAGTCCGTTACCCAAGAAAATCGGATTACTCTTTTGGGACAAATTTTTCATTTTTTTCGGAAAATTTTTGTATATAACAAAGCTATGACAACCAAATTTGGTGTAGACGTTTCTATTGTCAAACTTACCCTACTTGCCGAAATTTAGATCTCTATGTTAAAAGAACAAAGAGTTATAGCCATTTAAAAAAATTTCTGGGTGCCACTGGTAATCACAGGAAAGCACAAGAATAAAATATTTTGTGTGGGTTACAAAACAAATTGAACATTACATAAAACGGTTAAGTTTTCTTGACGCATAAAGGTAAAGAAGTAGCAGAAAAAGTATTTTGAAAATTTTAAAATTTTTCTAAAACGTCAAATTCGCGATTTGAAACGTCAAAATTTGCAATTTTCAGACATATAATCTAAAACACATAAAGATTGTGTAGAATAAATGTCTTAACAAGTGTGTTTTACAAAGCCTTAAGTTTCAGCTTAAACCATCATTGTCCTTCATTTTAGAAAAATATTTTCGGAAAATCCATTTCCAATGACCTTCTTTTTGATACTTTGGCGGTAGTTTCAGCTAGAGTTTATAATAGTTTATATTTCAGCTAATTTTTGTAGGAAAAATTCGTTATTGAGAAGGCAGCGACTTGTGAATTTTGAAAAGATTTATTCAAATTGAACCCCTAAAACTCATATACGGGGTAAGTTTCAGTTTTCCCTGTTTACACATATACAGGGTGATGCATTTCTATGGTAAAACTCAATATTTTCGTTTATATAGGTACAAGATACGAGTGTGTTAATTAATTATAGAGTTTTTTGAGCTGCATCTTATAAAATTATTTTGATAATCGCAGGGTGGCCCATAAGTCGTTGGTGATACACAGTTTTTTTTATTTTATAAAACACCCCTTTCAGTTTCAGTTTTTGTCTGTTTACACATATACAGGGTGACGCATTTCTACGGTAACACTAAATATTTTCGTTTATATACAAGATACGAGCAAAAGTTGTATACGTTAATTATAGGGTGTTTTGAGCTGCATCTTATAAAACTATTTTGATAATCACAGGATTGCCTAAAAGTCGTTGGTGATACACAGTTTCTTGTTTTAATAGAACACCCTTATGTTATTGCATTTTTTTGTATTTTCTATTGAATTATAATGCATGTTTGTAAGGAAAATAAATTGATATCGGTCATCGTTTTTTAGGTATTTCAATTGTTTTACAACTTTTCGCGTTTTTGGCACATTGCACAAACACATATCACAAATTGTGAAATGGCGTTTTTACCAGTAGATAGCGGAGCCCCATGGAAATGACGCATTCAGAGAGCTTTTTGTTTGTATTACTCGTGGAAAAAAAAAGCTGCCGTATACAGGCACTCTTAAATGGTGGTTGAATTTGAAAAGTTTTCGCAGAAATGTTTTTAGTGTTTCCATAGAAATCATTTGTTGTAACATTTTTAGGAAATTTTGGTAATTAATACTAAATGTTTAGTAAGTTATTGTAAAGAAATCTGTCTAATTTTTGTGAAAAATATAACTTGGTGTAGCAAGTACAAAAAAAAAAAATTGTAAAAGAAAATTTGCAAATTTTCATAAAAATGTTTTCCCAACTTGGTTCATAAATATGTTTGTCAATAATCATATCTTGGCAGGTGTGTAAATAGCTTGAAGAGGTTTGGCCAGGGAAATAGTAACAGTTTTTTTTTGAACTTTCTAATTTATGTTCGGATAATGTTTGTACTTTTTCAAACAACAAATAATTTTAATGAAATGTGGTACATTGTTACTACTATATAGGTTATACAGCCAACCAAATGTCCTTTTAAAAACAAGGCATATCTGGCATTAAAAACATTTTTACGAGAATTCGCTACCATAACGCACTTGCTGAGTCCAGACTTTTTGTCTTTTAACTTGCAGATCCAAATTTTGGTACGCCGTCCGCGTACTCAATTTGGTTGCCATAACTTTCTTAATTCAGGAGATATGACAATTTTTGAAAAGAAAACACAAAATTTTCCTGATAACCCAGGCATATTGTCCTGGATAACGAACTTATCCAAGTGACTCACAAATGGAATGTACTCAGCAAATTTAATCAAAATCGGTTGGTTACTTTTGAGTTATGGGTGTAACATATATATTATATATATATATATATATATATATATATATATATATATATATATATATATATATATATATATATATATATATATATATATATATATATATATTTAGCGCTCATTTGAAGAATTTTTTCAAATTCAAAAGTCGCTATTACCTAATTAGTGAATTTCTTTATGAAAATTTACCAAAAAGGAGGATTGCAATTACAAACCAAACATTTAGTAGACAAAGTACGTTCTTACTAATAAAGATTTTACCAGAACCTGGGGAAGAGGTTCATCATGTCATAAGTATGGACTTTTGTATTTTATGAGACGGAAATCTGGATATTGGCTAAGCACAACATAAAGAGAATATAAACTGTTCATAAAGAGAATCGACAAAGGCAAGGTATACCCAATAGACGCATAAAAGTGTGCTAGAAGAGGTAAGAGAAGAAAGGTGCTTGCTGAAAGAAGTTATCCTAAATTTATTGCACATATGGCACCTAATAACTTTTCGATAACATTATTTGAAGGACACATACTTTGAGAAATGGTAGTGGTGAACCAAGGGAAACACCTTATGAATTGCGGAAGCTACAATGAAATTATGTAACCCGGTACTTAAGTTCCCAAAAAGTTAAAATCTTATTTCAGGAAAAACTACAAAGTGTTACTTATATTAATATCTAAATTATAAAATATAATTATTTTGAACAGCGAAATAAATTGTGAATACGAGCATTACAATTAACCAACGGATAGCGAAATGTCTTTTGATTATATTCTAACAGGCAGATTATGCATAACAAAAGAAGTGAGTATTCAACAGTGTATCAGTCACACGATCACCCAAACTAATGTAATTTAATAATTATTAAGAAACAGCAAAGTCTGGTCGATGCCTCTTCCGGATTATCAGGTCATTATGAAATACCCTAATGTCAGCCATATTAGCTGAAGAGATGGTGACAATTATATATATATATATATATATATATATATATATATATATATATATATATATATATATATATATATATATATATATATATATATATATATATATATATATATATATATATATATATATATATATATAGGGTGAGTTTTTTTCCATGTTTAGTACAGAGATCTCGTAAAGTACTGCAGTTAGAGAGACGGTTAAAAGGGTAAAGTAGTCCAGTTTTATGAGTGTAATTCAGAACTGTTTTTGTTTCCATAAAAAATGTCACGGATTACTAGTTATTTTGAAAAAACTAATATTTGCCGATTTCTTTAAATGCATTTAGCTGCGTTAGTATTGGGTTTACTGAAAAGGTGTAAAGGAGAAAGTTGTAGATAAATATGTTCTAAATAAAGCCAAAATAAACAATTTTTAAAAAGATCGGTAACTTTTGAGTTATGACAAACTTGTGTTTAAAAAAAATGGAAACCATGGTTGGCTGTGGCTTCATTAAAGAGGTCTGATTTCCTCTTTACATTGATATGAAACGCGATATGATTATTCTAAGAAATAAAAATTTTACAGTGGTGTTCTCTATTTTTTTAAATTACATTGGTTACCACGGAAACGGCTGTTTATTTCAAATAGCGAAAACCTGAATCTAAGTTTTCGCACATAGTTTACATAACATTTTTAATTAGAGGTGTTCATTTTGTATGTCAAATCTAACAGGTAACTATGGAAATAACTATTTTTGACACTTGCAAATATTACTGTGACGCTTTTTTTTTGGAAAAAGTTTGTAGCTAATTAATTATGCATTTTTCAAATCAAGAGAAACGGGATATGTTTGAGTGTTGCATTTTAACTAATAAAAATGCTAAAGAGCAATATTTTGAACAATATTTTGATCGTCGCGAGCCCAGTTTGCCTACATTTAAAAGGCGTTATTATAATTTAGGGACATGTGGTTCCTTCACTAGGCCAAGAGACAGGATAAATACTGTTAGTGAAGTGGCGCAAATAAACGTATTGGCCAGTATGACTCGAAATTCCTACACCGTGCAAAATGTCTATTACTAACATTTGTAAATTAGTTTTACTCATCTTAAATTATACCAATATGAAACACACATTTTTCTTGTGGCATCGAGTGACGTCATATTTAAATATTCTTTACACACAGTTGTTGTGACATCCCAAGTTCACACACTTACTTATGACATCGTATACACAGTTTTTGCCTGTGACATCACGCGATGTCAGAGCAATTTCTCTGTTTCTACGGAGGGTATCAGAATTCTGACAAGAGCTGCCAATATTAGGTTCAAATTCACATTCGTAAACGTAATATCTTCAATGTGGCCACAATAGTGCCTTATGTATGTGATGTCACAATGATAGAAATACGTGTATGTGTGTGTGTGTGTGTGTGTGTGTGTGTGTACATATTTCATCATGATTATTGTGTGTGTTTTGCTTCTTTAACGTCAGACTATTTCCGCGACTATGGCCAATCACCGACGCCAGAAAGCCGTTTCATCTCATTATCCTGGAAATTTTGCCGAACACCTGCCTTTTTGTAAGGAAGGTGGGGATCATTAACGCGCTCTACATCGCATGGAGCCGGGACCGACGGCTTTAGGCCAGAACCTCGATTGATGTTAATGTTAAAGTTTGCATTGAAAAAGTGAAAGGAGGAACCTGGGATTGAACCCAGTAACCTTTGGTTCAGAGGCACACGTTCTTACCCCTGAACCACCGAGACTCTATCATGATTATTAAAATCATTAAAATTTTCCATCGTGGTTTCATTGAATTTTGAGTTTAGGGAGTAACTAGTTTAAATGAATTTTTACATTTTCATTGACTTCAAAAGGCTAAACTGCTGTGTGCTATAATAAATGTGTGGCGCCCCATCCTCATTTACGAGACATTACACTTAAAAAAGGTAAGTCCCAGCTTCTACCGAGTTGCCACTGACTATATAGCTGCCGTATGCCTTGTCAATTTTATTTGGTAAAATTCCGTGGCAAGAGAATAATGGTCATAAACTTTTTGCAGGAATGAAGAACGAACACGAAGCAGTACTAGAGTGGGCTATTATGAATTAATTAATTTAGCTTCAATCTCGCCAAGACAGAAGTATTTTGAAAAGAAGGAGTTAGAAAAATAGCAGAAACGTTGGGACAAGCGTATCGACCTAAAACGCGATCACCTTGAAAAATGTAAACAAAATTTGTAAAAAACTTCTTTTTTTTTTATTAGAGTTTTGACTTTGAGAACTTGCTAGTCAATCTTCAAAATGAACAAGGATGCATCTGACCTTTCTTTTCATTATGGCGAAACCTGTCTTAAGAATGTTAATCTAACAAGCTCTTTAACTTTTTCCTTTTATCTTCTTTTATCTCCATATACACTTGCTGTTTACTAAAAATATATCTTAAAATTTAAACATACATATCCACTCACACACATACGCGAGCGCATATACACTCATGTATACGTACTCACGTCAATAGGCTTTATATGTCTTTTATTTAACACTATGTGCAGGATAGAAAATGCACATTATCTCTTCATGTGCACATACACACACATACATATGCATACACACATCTACGCTACAAGTTGTTACAGGAGAAAGACACAAAGGAACTTACTTTTATTTCTCTGACTATACATTAATCTGATAAGCTTATTTAGTATCCCTTGAGACTAAATAGTATATTGCCACTAGTACAATATTTATTAGAACAGTCCAATTTTCAAAATATATTTTTTTTACTAAGACCTATATAAACCTAGCTAACTTAGAGTCTTTAACAAAACACATGAAAGCTACCAAGACACTTTTATTACAAATAGCTTCACACATAAGTGATGTCACATCAATTGGAAAGAAAACAATGTATTTTATCATATTACAAAATAATATTTTTCTTTGTTCGTGATGCATAATACTGAAAAAATTCAAATGATTTAAATCAGCTGAGCTGTTGATGTTGCATGAGCAAAATGGATTGTCTTCAACTTTTATTTTATATAAATGAGACTTAAAAGCACCATGGCCTATGATAATTCTGTTAAGTGTCGTAGACAAGTACCTAGGGAGCAACAGTTCTTTGTAAATGGGCTGTTTTCTTAGATTAGGGATGATACTACTGAAGTACTTGTTACAGCTACTTTTCAACTTATTTCAATGATCCTGCCATCTTATATTACACACATGTTTTACTTGCGGAAGTAGATCTCTGTTACTGTAAACGTCATGTTTACAACCTGTATCGTTGCTTTTTTTGAGAAACTTGCGCCTTCATTACCAACATGGGTATTAATTGGTGAACCCTCGTATTGCTTACGGTTTCCAAGATAGCAACAGTAAGCATCTAATTTAGGACGCACTGTATAACACTGGGAGTTATTACAAATTTAACGATTTGGCACATGCAGTTGTTCAGCTGAAGGATACGCTCATAATTTTGCCTTCCAAATGCAGCAAAGAATTGAAGTAAATTTCATTTAAAAGGAGAAATATAAGGGCCTGGCAGTGACTACAAATGAGCCCCCATTTGGACGGCTTTTACAATTGCTAAACATAAAGCATAGAAAATTTGAACTATTAAAACGTCAAGAACAAGGGAACATAATAACTATTTGATAACTCCGCAAAGCAAAAGCAATTTGTATGTTCACATTCTAGATGAAATGAAGTTCTAGATTTCAATAATCTGATTATACAATGAAACAAAGCCCCCTGTCGTTTCTCTTAAATCCAGTTTACTACAGGCTTCATTATTCCGGTATATGTGTGTCAGTAAACATCTTATTATTTCGCAAAACTTCATTGTTCCATACATTGTGTACAGATATGAAATTTAAGTCGAAGTTTATTATGACTAGATAACAATAACTTTTTATACTCTTTTATAGCTTTCTTTTAGCGTTTAATTCATTTCAGCACACTGTGATGCAGTGATGTAATGGATTCCCAGATTGCAAACACTTATTTGTTTTTATTATCATGATTAAAGACAGTGGATATTACAAATCTCAGCGTTATATAGCACTTGCGTTTCCAAATCAACACCGAAATTCATCAAATTAAATCCTGGACCCAGCAAATTCATCATGGTAGCCAATTTCTTTTTATTTCCAATATCAAAATATTTGGGGATCACCAGGTGCGTTTTAATAGTATTCAAATAAAAGATGTGTTATTTTTGCTTTAGAAGAAAATAAATGATTTCAACCACCATCATTTTCCAAGCATTCCACACAAATCCACGAGAATCTGATTAAAAATAATTTATAACTCTAAAGTGTGTAAAGTTACCGAACACAATGCATCCCTGTTTGTCATCATCATCATCAATCAGCCCTCTGCGTGCACTGCTGGACATATGCCTCCCCTAGTTGAGTCCATTCTTTTCTGTCTTGAGGGCTACGAATACAGTTTTTTGTAACGTCGTCTGTCCAGCGAGTTGGTGGTCTTCCTCTGTCTCTTTTATCGGATCTGGGTCTTCATTCAAGTAATCGTTTTGTCCACCTGTCATCTCGCATGCGAGCCACATGTCCCGTCCACTTCCACTTGAGTTTTGCCACATGTACGAACACATCAGTCACTCTTGTTCTTCTGCGTAATTCTTCATTTCCAACGTGGTCACGTAACGAAACGCCAAGCATCGACCTCTCCATTTTGCGCTGTCTTACTTTCGGTTTCTTAAAAGAAGCGTTGGTAAGGGTTAGTGTTTCGGCGCCGTAGGTCATTACCGGTAGAACACATTGGTTGAAAACTTTTCTTTTGAAGCATATCGGAAGGTCGCTTCTGAAAACGTCTCTAAGTTTGTCGTAAGCCGCCCAGGAGAGTATAACTCTTCTGTTTATCTCGCATGTTTGATTGATTTTGGATATGCTTATCTCGTGGCCCAAATATGTGTATTTGTCTACCCATTCCACCTCAGAGTTTTCAACAATTAGGTTGTTACTAGGGACGAGGTTTGTCATAAATTTTGTTTTTCCGATGTTTATTTTTAGACCTACTGTTGCACAGACCTCTTGATGTTCCTGTAGCATCACTCTAATATCTTGCAAGTTGTCAGCTAGTAAGACAATGTCGTCTGCAAACCGTAAGTTTGACAGACTTTTGGCCGTCTATTCTTAGACCTTTTTGGTCCCAATCTAGCTTATTAAACACATACTCCAGGACGGTGATAAACAGTTTTGGAGACATCGTATCTCCCTGGCGTACTCCTCTCCCAATTTTTATGGGATTTGTGTTTCATGTAGTTTTACCACAAGAGTAGCATTTATATATATATATATATATATATATATATATATATATATATATATATATATATATATATATTGTAGATTAGTTTGGTGTGGCGATAGTCAATACGGCATGCTTCCAGGGACTGCAACACTGCGTCCAGCTCCACAGTGTCGAAAGCCTTATGGAAGTCCACAAAAGCAAGAACAAGTGGTCTGCCATATTCGATGGTCTTTTCAATCACTGCTTTAACGCTTTGAAGATGATCATTGGTTCCAAACCCACTTCTAAAACCGGCCTGTTCTACTGGCTGGATAAAGTCTAACTTCTTTTCAAGTCGTGTGGTAATTATTCTGGTAAATAATTTGTAGAGGTGGCTAAGTAGACTTATCGGCCTGTAATTTTCTAGGTTCGAGATGTCTCCTTTCTTGTGGATCAGTATTACGATGGTGTTGTGCCACTTTTCTGGTATCGTACTATTGAAGAGACAAGGGTTAAAAAGAGATTTGATTTTTTGGAGCAAGCAAGGACCACCAATCTTTATCGCATCGGAAACCACGCAGTCTTCTCCGGGCGATTTTTGATTTTTCATCTTCTTTGCGGCTAGTTTAATCTCATCTAGTGATATTTCCATCAGTATTTCCGAGCCTTGGTTAACCACGCCTTTTATACGGGTTAGTATGTCAGATTCTGGATGTAGATTTATATCACTTTGGCTTTTATATAGCATTCCATAAAACTCTTCCACTATATTTAGAATATCTTTCCTGTTCGTCGATGTGTGCCCTTGTGCATTTTTAAGTTTTATTATTTGTCTCTTTCCATTGTCAAGCTTTCTACGTAGAACTTTTATACCTTTGTTGTTTTCTATGGTAACTTGATTTGGTTGTGTCTAAAAGCTCTTACGTCGCGTCGGATGCCTTTTGAAATTTGTTTATTTATTTCTCTTAATTCTCCTTCAGATGTATAGTTTTTGGACCTCATATCCCTTCTTTTTTCTATGAGCTGTTTGGTCTCCTTGCTTTGTTTTCCTTTTCTTTGATTTGTTGAGCAGTGTCGACTTTGGGCCTCAGTTATTGTGGTTATCATGATATTATTCAGGTTGTTCATGTAGTTATCAATGGCGTGTTCTATTTCAGCCTTGGCTAACTTAGTGGTGATCCATTGTTCAAAGCTATTTACATCTGCTGGATTTATTAGCAAATTTAATTTATTGCTCTTTTGGATCATTCTTTGCCAGTGTCAATAGCTACTTTTGCTCGAAAAAGCCTGTGGTCTCTCCCAGTAGCAAACCCATTTAGGACAGTTACGTCTTTTATTATGTGTTTTTTATCTGTGATGAGAAAGTCTATTTCGTTTCTTGTTTTACCATCGGGGATTTTCCACGTCCATCTTCTATTTGTTTTTTTTTTGTAGAAAAAGCTGTTCATTTGAAACAGATTGTTTTGTAGTAGAAAGCTGAGCAGCGTTTCTCCCCGATCATTTCTACCTTCTAAGCCAAAGTCTCCAAGTGCTTCCTCACTTTGGTTTATTTTTCTGCCTATTTTGGCATTGAAATCACCGCATATTAGAGTAAAGTGCTCTGGGTGTTCGTTTAAAGCAGTGTTAATGTCCTCATAGAACAGGTCTATCTCCTCATCGTCATGATCCGTTGTAGGCGCATATACTTGCGCGTCCCGGTTTGTGTTTAATACAAAATTTGTTTGTCTGCTTGGTGACTTTTTTTAACAAAAATATGTGGCTAATGAAAGGAAACTTTCAAGGTTAGCTTGCAAGCACGACTAAAAGAACAACGAATGTAAGTTGTTTCAATAAAACGCTGATACGTACTAAATTAATATTTGGAGAAGAGTGACTTTTTGATTTTGATGTTACATGAATTTTTCAAAGCATTTTTAATATTTGAACCTTTTCAATTCATTGATTGTTGTTGCCCTTACTTGGTGAAACTTGTCCATATTACATACAGACTTGGAGACTACTTCTCTGGCTTCACTGTTGGTTTTCGTTGGTGAAGGACGTAGCCAGCGCGTAAGCTAACTGGAGCAAGTGGCGCTTACGAATTCTGGTTGTTCTAGGATGTTCTTCAACGTTTCTGTGACTATAGTTTCGCTGCTTGGCAGCATTCTCAGACAGATAAAAATTGAATTAGTACGAAATCATGACAACTACAAATAAAGATCAGTTGCTATGTTATGATATGATGTTTTGATCAAAAAATTTATCAAACTGAAAATAAAATAGAAACTGAAAATAAAAACAGCATAAGAAAGAAGGTCATGCCGAAGTACGTAATTATAACAACTACTGCAACATCAAATCAACCAAAAATTACTATTAGAAAACCCAGTTTCATCTGGCTGAAAGAAGAATCCAAGAAATGGTTTTCAATTCGTTGTAGTCTGCTTCTTTATATCAAGGCAATACATTCATAACTTGCTTATAAATTACATCCAGTAGAATTTGACATATTAGATGACCAAATACATATTTTAGTTAGTGAATTGAAATTTAAAAAACGCTTAACACAGACAAACAAAATTAGTAACCTAGAAAGCACACAATATTTACATAATCGAGAAAGACCTCTCCCACAAACACATAAGTTCTACAAAAGATTTGAAAACCTAAGCGATACAATTTTTACAACCGAAGAAATTTCTTGTCTAAATAAAGGATATAAATACTGCCCAAAATTCAAATTTACAAACAAAATTAAAGAGATATTAGCTTCTGAATCCGAAATTGCTTCCAGATCTATAAGGCAATATAAAAGATTAAAAATATGTGAATTTTTAAGACATTTAACTTCAGAATATGACAAACGTCAAATTAACGAAACTCAAATTTTAAAATATGTTCAGCATAAAATATTAGACAATGATCTAGTTTTTACTAAAGCTGATAAAGGAAATACAACTGTAGCTATAAGTAGGGACGCATATAACATTAAAATTAATGATTTTATTACTATAGAAAATTAAACAGAAATTAGGAGAGACCCAACAAACGCATTTCAGACAAAACTAAATAATAAACATAAAAATTTGTCTCTGTTTAGTCAACAAGAAAAGAAATATATTTTTTATAAAAGCCCGCAACCACCAAAAATGCATGGCCATCTGAAAACCCATAAGCCAAATATACCGGTGAGGCCAGTAGATAGCTATGTTAATACACCTAAACATAAGATAGCGAGCAAACTTATTAGAGAATACAATTACTTTCCAAAATATTTAGTTAAGAATTCTTATGAACTTACACAAAAATTAAATAACTTAATTATTCCCACAAATAGTAAATTACTCTCGTTTCATGTCTGTAGCATGTATTCTAAGATACCCCATAGAGAATGTTTACCTCTATTAGAAAACGTTTTAATAGAAAAGAACGTAAATGTCATAAAAAGACAAGAAATAATGAATCTCTTTAACGAATGTATAAAACAAAACTATTTTAAATTTAATAATAAAATTTATATGCAAAATGAAGGTCTACCTATGGGTAGTCCATTGTCACCTTTATTAGCCAACATATTTATGGAAAACTTAGAAAACCAAATTTTAACATCAGAACTTTCGCATAATATTGTCTTTTGATACAGATACGTAGATGATATTTTAGCATATTTTCAAGGTAGCCATACAGAATTAAATGAATTTTAAAATTTTACAAATCACTTTTACACAAATATTAAGTTTACTTTAGAAGAAGAAGCTAACAGTTGTATAAATGTTTTTGGTAACGATTAGATGGTAAAATAATTCATTTGACTTGTCAATATATAGGAAACCAACTACACTGGCACAACCATACCATACGATTCATGTCACCCTTTTTCACAAAGCTGTCAGCCTACCATTCTACGATACATCGTGCATTTTCAAACCTATGTCACAAAACAATTCTGAAAAAAAATCAATAATTAAGCAAACAGCATTTAATAATGGCTACTCTGTTAAAATAATAAATAAAATGATCGAGAGAAAAGAATACAAATTAGCGATTAATTTAATTCATCCAAACATTAGAGACAAAAAAGACAACAGATACGTTTCGATAACTTATTTTGGAACCATTTCAGAAAACATTTCAAAAATTTTAAATACTTGTACAAATACAAAGGTAGCTTTTAAATCTTACAACACGACGCGTGATTTGTTATTTAACACGAAAGAAAAATCTTGTTACCTGACAAAAGCTGGAGTTTAAAAATTAGCTTGCACACATTGTAACGCAATCTACATAGGTCAAACTTCTAGAAATTTTAACACCTGATGCAAAGAACATATTTCTGCATTTAGAAATAACCACGCTGACAAATATACATTTGCAAAACTTATTATTGATACCGAACATAGACCTACAGTAAATAACCGCATACAACCAATACATTTTTATAATGACAAACGTAAACTAAATTTTTTTGAAGCTTTAGAAGTCAAAAAGCACACACACGACAATAACTTCCTTGTTTTAAACGACCAAACTGATTTAATGAATTCCCCTTTCTTTGATATTCTTCTTTCTAATTAAATAAGCCAAAGAAAATAAATTTAACTATTCTTTCAAAAAAGTTGTAATAAGATAATGAGTTGATGTATGTCGATATTTTCGTTGTATAGAGACTGCTTTTATACTGCTATTGTTTACTTATTTTATTGTTGTAACTGTTATTATAGTTATTTTAGGCTAGTCCTATTTTTATGTTAAATATTGACATACATCACGTAGACATTTTGAAAGCCTCATCTGTCATCTGTGTTACATTTTATTTTCAATTTGATAAACATTTTTTGATCAAAACATTATATCATAACATAGCAACAGATCTTTATTTGTAGTTGTCACGATTTCGTACTATTTCAATTTTTATCTGTCTGAGAAGGCTGTCAAGCAGCGAAACTATAGTCACAGAAACGTTGACGAATATCCTAGAACATCCAGAATTCGTAAGGGACACTTGCTCGAGTTAGCTTACGCGCTGGCTACGTCCTTCACCTACAAAAACGAAAACCAACAGTGAAGTCAGAGAAGTAGTCTCCAAGTCTGTATGTAGTATTTTAACCTTGTTAACTCTTTTTAATGCTTTTTCATGACTGGCTTTGAATGTTTTTAACGTACAAATGTTCGCGTAAAGTCACATGTAGTTTTTCAAATGGTTGTTACAACTCCTGTTTCTTGCATGTTTTGTGGCAGAGTTTTTCTGTTTTGATGTTCTGGTTCTGCTTTTCAATTAGTTACAGTGTTTGCTTCTGAAGATGCCTGGAAACTCAGGCGAAATACATCGAGTAGTTAGTACAAAGTGACCTTCTTTAAAATATAGCCCTCTATTTTTGATCGTAACTGCCCTTAAAAGTATATATATATATATATATATATATATATATATATATATATATATATATATATATATATATATATATATATATATATATATATATATATATATATATATATATATATATATAACAAATGTAAATAAGGAATTTTTCTATTGTATTGTATTTTATAGTTAATACCAAATCAAAACGTTATGTTTTATGGTTCTACGCAATGCTATTATCGTAAAGTAGTAGCCCCTCTCAGGGATATTTCTAAAACTACCAAATTTAATCCCCGCTCTCCCCTGGGTAATTACAACAACAATATGCCCCCTGTGTGTATGTAAGTGGTAATAATTCAATCGTATCTGTCTCTTTCAATCAAGTAATTTTTCTTATAAATTATGTTTATGACTGTTCAAATAAAGGCATAAGGTAAAAATCACACTTTTTGCTTTTGCTGTGTACGGACATGTTACGGTTCGTGTTACGGCATTGAATTAAAAGCAACCTTCTATCTAATCATCTATAATGGAAGGCAGAAACGGAAGAAGCAAATTCAGAAATTTTACTGGATATATACACAAAGCGTATACAATATCCCATTATAAACTTAAAGCTTTAATAAGCAGACATTATAACGTAATCCATGACAGGAGTGGTTCGTCGTTCCATGGATAACTGTTATTTCATGCATTGTTCTCATCATGTTATCATGCGTATCGCTTCTATTAGGAGCAGCCTGCGGCAAACTCTGATTAAGATGAGCCAAATTGGGGCAATCTCATCTTGAATTGTGGTTGGATGAACCCTGATAAAGAACTTGATTACTGCACAAAGTTAATATTCTTTGAATTATTACTACACTCTATTGGAACGTGAATCAAGCTACGAAGGTTTCAGTGGTATTCGGTATGGTTTCCGTTAGACCCAGCTAAATTTTATAAAGCATTATTTAATCATTCTAATGATTATAATCAATTTTGGGATATTACTTTTATTTGGATTTTAGGAAATACAGCCTAGTTGACCGCAATTTTTAGATCTCGATTCTTGATGCAGAATTTTATAGCCTCAATAGTTTTAGTCGAATAAAAAGAAGACGAAGCTTGTCAAATTGACAGGTATGACTTTGTACAGGCTACTTGAAAATGATGAGCAAAACACTCGGGAGGTGACTCTACTCAAGCAATTAGTTCCACAAGTTCCCATAACATTTTTTTAAAACTCACAAACAGCGGAGAAACAGGTTGTAATTTTTTTAATTCCAATCAATTTCCTTTTGTAACGATTTTGTTGTAATTTTTTTAATTCCAATCAATTTCCTTTTGTAACGATTTTGTTATCAGGGAACTTCTTTTAAAATTTAGTACGCCTGTAAACACTGTAATGTATTTGTTGCGTCGAATTTGACGTTAATCGCTTAACAAAAAAGGGTCTAACCTAGTTTTGACCTATTGATAATAACTCATAACTTTTTTGATAACATTTTTGAAACTATACTATTGAAGAAAACTAATAATTCTGAAATAAGGTCTTATTGTTGCATTGCGATAAAATAAACCACGTTCAAAGAGAAACGTTTTCAATTTTCAATATTAACAAAGCGTGCTTAGGAAACTTTTGCCGCAGTTACCTCGAAAACAAGCCAATATGGAATTTGTTTGACATAAAAATCTAATGCAGGTTTTCTTATTGAATATTTTCTAGATAAGCCAATACATATATATATATATATATATATATATATATATATATATATATATATATATATATATATATATATATATATATATATATATATATGGCCTGAGATAAATTTTCTGTTTAATCGCATGAACTGTAGCGAATTTTTACTTTTCATAATTTATGGTTTTTCATTATTGTCACTGTCGTTTGTAGATATTTTAAATGTTATTAGAAGCTTTTATGAAATTAGTTGTGTTTCACTGCACTGCCTGTAGATATTTGAGCTAGTGTAGGTGTGTTTAAGCTAGCATCCGGTGACGGATTGTAATTAGCTGAGGTTTATCGTAATTGAGATTGACCTGTTCATAATATTTCTGCTTCCAACTTTGTAAGCTAGGAAAACAGCTATTATTCGGGAGTAAGTAATTAAAGCCTACTTAACTCCCGAGAACTCTACGGGGTATAATAACTTTCGACCCCTGGCTATAGTTTTCTTCTCCACTCGAGCTACCCTAGGACAAGGCTGTTATGAAACAGTAACTTTGTGGTGTTCTACAAGGGCCTAAGCAGAAGTCCTCACGGGGATCTGACCTCGTCCTATTTAATAGGGAATAAAGATGGCGCCCGAGGATATGTAACAGAATATTTAGTGCACGCCCGAATAACGGATTGGCAACCTATCCGTCGGGCCTCTGCTTAGCAGGGGCATCACAATTGTACATCTTATATCAACAGTTTAACCTAAAAAAATATATTTTATTCACTGCAATTTTTTAAGACACGTCAAATTAAGTGCGGTCTCCATGACCTCACCTGGGTATTAGTGATCCGCATTTGCTACACGGTCCGTTCAGGGTTAATCAAAGAATTTTTTGCAAACTCTGACCATCGGTACGTACCTCGCTAAAAGCGAATTTATTAAATGAAGATGTGCTGAAAACCGATAACAGTAGCGTGCGTGAAAGCAAAAGCAAAATACAGTGCTTTCATTTCAAAACTAGCCCCCCTTGATAATTTCTTTATCAAGGAAATCTGGTTCCAAAAAAAATAGGTCAATTGGGATTTCAAGGGGCAGGTTCAAAAACAGTATTTTCACAATTTTTATTTTCATCCCCTAAGCCCCAGTCACCCCAACTTTATAATTTTAAATGACACCCACTAGCTTAAGATGCATCATGTTAAAAGTATTTGAAATCCTAATCCAACAGCGTTTATGAAATTTAAATCCACCACCAACTTTTGAATTTAGAAGAAAAAAAACATCATCAAATTAGGAATATTTTAAAAAAATTAACAGTTTAAGACAAAAACCTACTTTATCAAGTGCTCAAAGTGCCGCCCGTTGTTAGCTAAACAATAAAATAGTGGACTGTCGAATTTTTTTCTAACATTTGAATTGTTTTTATCAGTAATTTTTCTGAGCGTAATTCTGTTGCTAATTTAGCTCCCCGGTGCCATTTGCGGCTATCAATTTTCCTGGTATGAGGTCATATGGGAACGATAACGCCCATGTCTAATTTAACGATAAATTTCAGATAAAATAAGCCAGTTTTACTTTCTTGATAACTTTGTTACTTATTCGTATTTAGTGTTCGATTTATGGACGACTGCAACGAGTTAAAACCGAGTCGGTTGTGATTAAATTTTTAAATTTTTAAAACTTCAAACTCATTTAAATCATTTCAATTTAAAATATTAAATTTAAATAAAACTAACAATCATGGTTTACACTACACAAGAAACAGTAGAAATAACTTACTTGTATGGTGCTCATAATAGGTGTGCTCGTAATACCGCCCGAGTTTTCAACGAAGGGCATCTTGAAAAAAATGTGGGACACCAATATGTGCTAAGTCTTGCACGAAAATTTTAAGAAACTGGCTCAGTATGTAACAAAGTAAATAAGCAACCACGAGTTCTTAACAAAGCTACACAAATTGAGGTTTTAGGATGTTTTGCCGCTGAACCTACGACTTCAATTCCAAAAGTCGCTGCATTAACGAATATTTCCGTCGGTTCCATACATAAAATTTTAAAACTCTACAAGTTATTTTCTTATAAATTTACCATTCTCCATGAACTCGGCGGATGATTATGATAGAAGGATTCAATTCTGTGAATTAATGACTGCCAGAATTCAAGACTATAGGAATTGGGTAAAGAATATTTGCTTTAGTGATGAATCAGCATTCTTTCTGAATGGTTTTCTTAATAAACACAACTGTAGATATTGGGATAATCAAAATCCACGAGTGTTCGTAGAGGGTCATACACAGTTTCCACAAAAAGTTAATGTCTGCGCGGGAATTCCTGGAAATGAAATAATAGGCCCTTTGTTTATTGAAGAAAATTTAACTGGTGATTTGTATTTAAATTTTTTGGAAAATTATATTGACCCACTCATAACAGAGTCCTTAGAAAACCAATTTAATGAAGAAGGCAACCCACTGCTGGATGAACAAAATTTGCACTATCAACAGGACGGTGCGACACCACACTATGCCTTACGTGTTCGCGAGTGGCTTAATCAAAGATTTCCCGACAAATGGATTGGCAGACGAGGAGCCCTAGAATGGCCTGCGAGATCTCTCGACTTAACACCACTGGACTTTTTCCTTTGGTGTTATTTGAAATCAGTGTGTACCATAAACCTCCACCAGATAATATTCATGTTCTTAAACATAGAATCACCCAAGCTTGCCGACAAATTACTTCAGAAACATTTCGAAACGTCAGACGAGAATTCGTCGATCGTCTCTTTTGTTGTTTAGCTAACAACGGAGGGCACTTCGAACACTTAATAAAGTAGGCGGGGGACCACTGTCACCCACCAACAGTTACTGGTCTATTGTGAGATGGGAACGTTTTGTACGCATGTGCCGCCAAATGTACCTTCTCAAAACATTTGTTCGCAGCTACCAGGCGAGTTTCAGTTTGATCCCAGCAGTGGTTAGTATTTTACGTGTTGCCAAAGTGCTGTGGTTGACAAACGTCACCCACGCGACTGAACGCGTTACAAATTTCATGTGGGTATTTTTGTGAAACAGGACAAACAAGACATCAGAGAGGCGACATTTTAGCAGGTATTTATTGACTTTTTCTTCTGTCCACAAAACAATAATTTCAATTAAATATTGGTGAATAAAACAGAGTGAAACTGGTGATTTTTGTTACATATTTTGTTGGTTTGCTTTCAGATATGTCGGCACGTAAAAGGATCAGAACTGAACAAAGCACTGACCCAGAAGTATGGTTACAGTGGTTCAATGAGCTCAATGAAGAGAGTGTAAAAGAAAATATGCGAAATCAAGAAACAATGGATGAAAGTGACGAAGGAGAAGAAGATGTGATTTTAGAAAGTGATCATGAGTCGGATACAGAACAAGAACTCTCTGGAAATGATACTGACCTCTCAGATGATAATGATGAGATGGACTCACAGAGTTATTATATAGGAAAAGATGGTGACACAAAATGGCGTAAAGCACAGCCTCCTAAAAACGTAAGAACACGGGCGCATAATATAATTACACATTTGCCAGGGCCAAAAGAAGCTACACGTGAAGCTCAGTCAGAAATTCAAGGTGGGAGCTTTTTATCAGCAATGGTATACTTTCAATTATAACAACTTCTACAAATATTTATATTGAACGTGTTCTTCAGAAATTCGCAAGAGATAGAGATGCCAGACTCACTAATATGACTAAAATCAGAAGCTTTATTGGTTTATTGTACCTCATAGGCAGTCTTCGGTCTTCCAGAGAAAACCTACATCAATTATGGGATAATAGTAAGGGTAATGGTCTATAATCCTGCTATGTGACAATGAGTGAACAACGCTTTCATTTTTTGCTAAGATGCATTCGATTTGTCGATGTCAGAGATAATGCGCAGTGAAGTTGATAAATTTTCACCAATAAGAGAATTATTTGAGAGAATGGTGCTTAGTTTCCAAAATCACTATTCCACCAGTGAGTTTTAACTATAGATGAGCAATTGCTAGCCTTCGGAGGGCGTTGTAGCTTTAGGCAGTATATCCCTAATAATCCAAGCAAATATGGGATAAAAACATTTGCTTTAGTGGACGCGAAAACCGCATATACTTTGAAATTAGAAACCTACGTAGGGAGACAACCACCAGGCCCATATAACCAAAGCAACGCTGCCAGAGATATTGTGATGAGAATGGTGGAGCATTTTCAAAAGACAAATATAAATATTACCGCGGATAATTGCTTTACCAGTTTTCCCTTGGTAAGTGAGCTGTTTGAACGAAAGCTCACTTACGTTGGTACGCTAAGAAAAAACAAAAAAGAAATTCCAAAAGAGTTATTGCCAAATAAAAATAGACCTGAAAGCTCCTCTTTTTTTGTTGGATCAGAGAAAACTCTACTCTTGTGTCTTATTGTCCGAAGAAACGGAAGGCTGTTTTAGTTGTTTCATCCATGCACCATGATGCTGAAATAGACACAGAAACTGGAGAAAAGCAAAAACCTGCCATCATAACATTCTACAATCATACAAAAATAGTCGTAGACCTAGTGGATCAGCTTTGTCAGAAAAACAATGTGGCTAGAAATACTGGGCGCTGGCCTATGGTTGTGTTTTCCAATTTACTAAATGTGGCAGCAATAAATGCGTTTTGCATTTACAAGGCAAATCAAGTCGATGCTAGAAGTAAATTGATAAGGACTATCTTCCTCAAAACCATTGCCTGGGAAATGGTGAAGCCTCAGATCCAGGAAAGATCACGTATTTCTCAAATCCCTAGAGAACTGTCTCGTCGAGCATTGCTGTTGCTTGGAGAAAATCCCCCTGTACTTGAGCAAGAAGATTGTCGAGGTGCAAGAGGCAGATGCTTTTACTGCGGAAGGGCTCGTGATAAGACAACTAGAAAGTGGTGTGCCAGTTGTAATAAATGGGTATGTAATGAACATCTAAAGGGAATATGTTTAAGCTGTTATAAACAAGGAAATGTATAGGTTAAGTTTGCTATTACTCATCAAGAGAACAAATAGTGTATAATTACAATTTACAATGCATAGCATATAATATGAATTTTCAATACATAGTTTAGGTACACTTTGTTGTTTTCATTCTAGAATAAATGGTGCTTATATAAGCAAAAATCAAAATATATTCTATAGGACATTCATTCACACCTACCCACAACATTTGATTTGTAATCAGAGCCAAAAATCACTAAAAATAGGCTGGGTGACGTTTGTCACCCACGCGCACACTTGTGTAACATGAAAGTACGCGACTAACGTAGGGTTAAACTATTAAATATATTTTTTTAATATTCCGAATTTGATGAGGTTTTCTTCTTCCAAATTCAAAAGTTGGCGGTGGAGTTAAATTTCGTAAACGCGGTGATATTAGGATTTTAAATACCTTTAAAATGATGTATCTCAAGTTAGGCGGTGTCGTTTCAAATTATAAAGTTGGGGTGACTGGGGCTTAGCGGGTGAAAAGTAAAATTCCAAAAATATTGTTTTTGAACGTGCCCCTCGAAATTCCAATTAACTTGTTTTTTTTTTGAACCAGATTTCCTTGAAAAGAAATTATTAAGTGTGGCTAGTTTTGAAATGAAAGCACTGTATAAATCGATTTTGTTGTGTTCCGAGCGGTGTACATCGTTTTTCGTCTCGACCAGAAACATCTAAAATAAATCGCTAAAAATAAGACAAGTCCCTTGTAAGTCTATTGCATTACACAGCACTAAATGTAATAAGAAGTAAGGCATGCTCGGGCTTTATTCAATCGGCCATATTTCACGATAGCGCAAGAACTCAGTCCGCACCATTTACACTAATATATCTGTAATCGATGAGGGATGAAGAAGTTATCTGCCCTTCAGTTAATTGCGTTTTTTCCCGCGACTACTGATCCCCACAACGGTCCGCATTCTGTTCATTACGAGTGTTTCTTCCTTATCAGATGCAGTCTGTTCCAAAAATTATTACTCACGCATAGCTTCTGTCTCCTACTTGAATTTATTTCACCAAACTTTGATAATCTACGGTTAAGGAAAGGGACTTTCATTGCTTCTAGTGAAAATTTAATCTGAAAAGGAGCTGGAGGGTTTCCGTCTAATTACTTGGGTAATTATTTTTTAATGTAAACATTTAAATCATTAAATATATTTATTTACAGAACAGTCGGAAAGGCACAGCAAATTATAAAATATGAATTTGGTTTTATATTGTCAAAGGAAAATAAGTTATTTTAATTGAATATTGAAAAGTTTATTTAGGCTCTAAAGGTCAATTTACAATTTTTCAGGTCGCTAACCATTGATTTATTTTGCTGACGTCAAAGGCGATTCACATAAACAAAGTTTGTTCGTAGCAGCTGCGTTATGGTAGCGAATTTTCCTAACAATGGTCTGCGCAACTATTTTTATGGAAATTGTATACATTTATATGCATGTCCGTTGGTATTTGCATCAGATTGCATAATGGTTGACTAATTTCACCAGCGAATTTTCAGGAACAAAATCTTCTTGTTATATTTATAGATTTATAATGTGAAAACTGGAACCTGTGATGAGCACTAATAAGTACACTTGGAGAACAGCCAAATCCCCACAACACATATTTCAGATACCTTACGATCGTTTCGTTGACAATGTCAACATCTTCAGAGGAAGAAAAATTCTAAAATAAAAAACTAGCTTCCGTGTATTTATATCGCGTCAAGATAAACGAACTAGTCCGAAGTAAAGTTGTCATCCAAGAACAATCGTTTGTTTATTGTGTGTTGGAACTACGAGGTCGAAGACCTGCCTTAATCTTCTGGTCAATAAATTTATGACCCGTATCTAATATAGGTTTAAAGGACCTGAGTTATTTAAGGAATCAGCACCTTTCCTTTCGATCTAGAAATTTACAATGTTGATATTGGATCATGCCGACAAAGAACATCTGGTGAGATAAACAACATCGACTCAACTCACATTTTTTTTTTACCCACGAAATAGAAATCAACAATAAACTTTCGTTCCTAGATGTACTAGTTATTAAAAATAAAAATAATGGCTCGCTTGAATTTGATGTCTATAGGAAGGAAACGGCTACTATTAGTTATATTCCTAACGACTCACGTCATACGTTTGCACAAAAAACGGCTAGTTTGAATTTCTTAGTAAATAAATTGATCAAATTTCCGTTAAGTAAAAATATATTTAATACAGAATTAAAATACATAAAAATGTGGCGAGATATAACGGTTACTTGGATGGTTTAATAGACAATTTAGTTAACAAACACAGAACAAATATATATATATATATATATATATATATATATATATATATATATATATATATATATATATATATCTGTGTGTGTGTGTGTGTGTGTGTGTGTATCCAACCGATATCTCAAAAAATAAGCAACTGACTTCAATGAAACTCGGCAAGTGCCTTTATTTTATTAATGGCTTGGACAAGTTCGTTAGACAGGAAAATCGGTTCAGGTTTTCCCGGAAAATTTTGTGTTTTCTTTCTGTAAAAAATATATTTCCGGAAATAACAAAGTAAGGGCAACCAAATTTAGTGCACGTGTTTGTTTTATAAAGGGATAAACCAGGTACCAAAATCTAAGCTTCTAAGTTTAAGGACAAAAAAGTTCTGGGGAGCTAAAAAAAGGGTTTTCCTTAAAACGTCAAAGTCCCGATTTGAAACGTCAAGATTGGCAATGTTTAGGCGAAGAACATGAAACAACTACGGATTTTGAAGAGGAAATGTTGCAGGAATAGTGTTGTGCGAACCCCTAAGTTTAAGCCTCAACCATCATTGGCCTTCAGTTTACTAAAATCTTTCCAGAAAATTCATTTCAAATAGACCCTCTCTCTGATGCTTTGGCTATAGGTTTAGTTACGTTTATAGTTTAGCGGTCTATAATTTTTATTTAATTTCGTAGAACAAATTCGTTATTACATTTTTGCATTTTTTATCGAAATATGATGCATGTTTGTAAGAAAAAATTGAGACGCAGTAAGTGCGTTTTGGTAGAGAATTTTCATTAAATCCTTCAAATTTCAATAACCTGGTATTAACCCAAGGTTTCTTGGCTAGGAAACCAATATTTTTAGTTTATTTTCAGAAAATTGTTGTATTTTCAACAAAAGGTATCTTTGATCAAATATGGTACATTTTTTCTACTACATAGGCTATACCAGTAATCATATTGATTCCTGCTTGCATTTAATAATATTAGTAATAAAAATAATATTTATTGCACTCACAGTACAAATGGACATGTTCAGCGAACTGTTGTTCAACATATCCAGCTACAGAAAAAAAGGGTAATATCAAGTTCATGTGTCCCAGCTAACAGACCCTGTCCCAAAGCATATTTTACAGTCCTTATTGAAAGGGAAGCTATATACTTTCTATGCAGATCATTGAATAGGTAAGATATTAAGTAACAAAGGGATCTTTTAAAACTTGCAGCTCTATGTATAGAAACAGTCAAGTAACTCGTGCCTCGCAGGAGTCTGTCATGTACATCAGTTCGAAGGCTGACACAGTCATATAGGTAATCAGGTTTTTTTTACCGAACAACCTTGAGTGCTAAGGTGGCATAGTGAACAAGTCTCCTTTCCTGCATGTTCAGACAGTCCATAGCCCGCATGCACGGCGTAACGTGGGCAAAACGGGATACGGTACCTATCCAGACGCGTCAGGCAATGACCATACACACTATCACCATACGTGAACAGTGACAGGATTAGCGAGTTCACCAAAAGTTTACGTGCATCCTGTGGAAGACAATCACGGTATTGATAGAGATGTGGCAGTCTATAGAACGCAGGGCGGCAGAGATGGTTCACATGGAGAACTGCAAGTTCCCATCCAGTATAAATTCCAAATATCTGGGATTATCTGAATGAGACAAGGCATCAGACCCAAGCAACACAGACAGTTGAAGACTGCGGACCTGTCGAACATTACATGAGGTGCCAAGAATGAGAAAATTGCACTTCTCAGGATTAAAGCTAAGGTGGTTGCCCCACGTCCACGTCTAAACTCTCTGCAGGTCTCCTATTAACCGCCCAATCTGTTCATCAGCATTAGATACACTGAGAGGAATATATAATTGCATATCGTCTGCAAAACAGTGAAGAGTCGACAGTAGAGGAATGCTATTTACATCAGCGGTCAACAAGTTGAACAGAATTGGACCAAGTATTGATCACTGAGGCACCCCTCACCGATACTGGGCGGAGCTAAGTGCAAGCTCCATCATCAAGTCTCGCCATTTGCGATCGACCACTAAGGTAGCTGGCAAACCATTGTAAAGGGCGACCAGAAACTCCACAACTCAACAATTTAGCTAGTAAAAGAGAATGATCAACAGAATCAAAGGCCTTGGTCATATCCAGGATAACTAGAGGAGTAACATAGCCCTGATTCTGATGAGTGAGAATACCATTAACTATACACACTCTACAGAGTAATTTATAATATGTGTCAAAGGATCAGCACAGAAAGCAACAGTTAACTGCAACATCCTTCCACTGGCACCATTAAACCCAATACAAGAAGACTTCTGCTTGATGATGAAGTCTCTCACCACCTCACAGGAGACAGGAGAAAAGGTTATACAATCATCTGTCACATCGTCTATAATACATTGATAGTCAGTTACCAACAGTGAGAGAATGCCCTCGGACAGAGAGATAAAATAGTTATTAAAAGCGTCCGCAGAAAAAATGTCACAAGCGATAGATTGTGTGGAGTTGGCAGCTACACCTCACTTTTTCAAAAAAGACCAGAGTTTTTTTAGAATTTCCTGCCCTCTCATCTAAAGACTTTCTGCAGTTACACTTTCTCCCCTCCCGTGCGGCAAAGTTATGATAATTTCTCATCTAACAATAGTAACCTCTAAGTGAAGCATTTCCAGAAGCAACGAATTTCACACGAGCCTTTTGCTTCATTTTTAAGAGAGCATGTTTACTAAAGAGACAGAAAAGACAATGGTTGAAGTAATTAACCTTATCCTGTAGGTCATGTATTGTATAAACTTTGCTATTAAAAACATTTTTATGAAAAGTCACTACCATAACGCACTTGCTGCGTCCAGACTTTTTTTAATGGGACCGTATCAGACTATAGAAATTTACAGGTTTGACGTCATTTCATTCAGTCGTTTTCTAGTCACCTACACAAAATAGTATATTAGTTGTACTCTTAGCTCGCTTTGTGAAAAAGTCTTGGGTTATAATAAGCATTATTATAAGTAAAAGTGTTTTTAATAAAAACTCCGTAATTCGATAAAGAATTATTAAAGTAACTTTTTAATGATTCACTTTAAGAAAAAATGTAATCGAGTTTTTCGTACTTTCACCTTTAAGGCCTAATTACCGAAGCAGAATATTACAAGTTAAAAGTATAGCATTAATTAACGGTTGTTTTTTCTTTGAAGTGTTTGATATTGGTGTAATTGAAGTCTAAAACTCCGACATAATTATGCATTTTTAATTACTCTTTTATAAGAAAACTCAAACGAGATGCCAGCCAAAAGTTCAGAGAGAACAAACAAGAATAACCGTTGTTTACCACAGCGATATAACCATATTTCAAAAGTTTCCCCCTTAATTTCTTCTATTTGCGACCTTCAGCCTTGATAAGCACTAAATTGCTACTTGAATAAAGTCACCAAGTCAAAGAGAAAAGGTTGTGTACTGGCATTCTCGTAAATAAAGTAATATTTATTCTTTTGTTCTAGCTTTATTGAAAAGTATATACAGGTGTTTCATTAATCAAGACAGAAATCTTATAAAAAGGTTCCTTGATCAATGGCCGAGTTCACCGGATACCAACAGCTGAGTTTAAGCGTTCATCTGCTGACTACTGATACATTTCAGCGGTTGGAGACTGATGAATGCACTGTTAACTTGAAATACTTTTTTATGACGTGTGTCTGTCATTCCGCTTTGACATATCGGCAA
Organism: Tillus elongatus; assembly: GCA_964006375.1. Classification (NCBI taxonomy): domain Eukaryota; kingdom Metazoa; phylum Arthropoda; class Insecta; order Coleoptera; family Cleridae; genus Tillus; species Tillus elongatus. The sequence continues at coordinate 39,516,369 of OZ023264.1, forward strand.
AGCCTGAGTTCCAGCAGAGACTCAGCGGGACTGCTTAACGCATACGCCAACAAAACTATTCGACTGTTGGAAATGGCGTCTGGTGAGCTCGGCCAATGTTAAGCAGTGGATTTTATATAAAATGTTTTTATTTAGGCTTTCCGGAAGAAGTGAAAGTAGCGTGAAAAATTCATTTTCAAATTAATTTTTTCAAAAAAGGTCCAAATTAACTTATAAAAACACAAGAATGTTATCAACACATTTCTCTTTATTTAAAAGCTTGTTAAAAAGATAGGGGTTCAAGTCGTTGCATGATTTTATAAAGGTTTTCTTATCTGACAAATAAATCTGAACTGCCAAGTGTCAATTATTCCTACGAAAGCGGGACAGGTATCAGAGAATGTGTGTGTGTTTATGGGCAGGGATCTAAACAAGTTGCAAAGCAGAAACTCTCACTGACTAACAAAACGATACGATCATTGACTACGATCCTGGTAATTCACGTTGATGATTATGACGTCAGCTTATGTTGGAAACGTTGCTTGACTGAATAAATATTGCAGGATGTATTTATGAAACTTATAGTATGGGAAAGGTTGTAAAACGTGTAACATGTTACAGCTGTAGAACGGTTCCACTAAGTAAGTGTAACAGCAATTGATGAATGGTACATTGTTTCCACTACTGAGTGTGTACTGTCATTAAAATTTGATGCCTTTCTTTTAAAAAAGATACTTGACATTAAAAACATTTTTGTGAGAATTCTCTACAATAACGCACCTGCTGCGTCAAGACTTTTGTTATTTGCCTTTAATCTATAGTGATTACAAAAAACAATCACTTGTGTTTCATGTTTTAGTTATAACATAGATAACATATTAATTCTAATATGTTAAACATCTAGTCACCTGCAATGACCCTAGTGGTAAAAGGCTTCCCTTTAAATAAATGAAAAAACTCTGGACGTAGCGAGTGCGCTATGAAAATGAATTTTTTATAAAAATACTTTGAATAGCAAATATGTCTTTTTAATCCAAGCAGTAATCAATTTGGTTACCGGTATAGCCTATATAGTAGAAACAATGTGCCATATTTTAACAAAATATCTTGTTGTTTGAAAAGGTACAACAATTTTACAACAATAAACTGTAAATGTTGGTTTCCTAGCCAACGAACCTTAGGTTAATAAAAAATTGAGTTACTGAAATTTGAAGCATTTACTGAAATTTGAAGCATTTACTGAAAATTTGCTACCAAAAGGCACTTAGTGCGTCTCGATTTTTTTCTTACAAACATATCTCGATAGAAAATGCAATAAAATACGGGTGTTCGAACAAAAAATTTTAGCGGTTACCAACGACTGTGATTGTCAAAATAATTTTACAACGTGCAGCTTAAGACACCCTATAATTAGCTAATAAAATTTTTTCTCGTCTCTTGTATAATAATAATTATACTAAGCTGTACCGGAGAAATGCGTCACCTTGTATACATGTAAGCAGATAAAAACTGAACGTAAACCCGGATAAGGATTCTAGGGAACCTAGTTTGCGCTCATTTGAAGAAATCTTTTTAAAATTCTAAAGTCGCGGTCTCCTCATTGACGAATTTTTTGTACAAAAATTACCTAAAAATTATGGACCATTAACCCATAAACCTAACTAAAACTACCGCCAAAGCATCATAGAGAAAATAACTAACCTGTCGCAAGCGCTTTTTGTTAAACTTCGATCCTTTATATCTGTTGACAAAACATAACAAACACTGTTTAGTCCACCCACTAATATTAATAAAATCGTAAAGGAATAGTTTGCACTTGTATATTAAAATTCTCAAATAACACAAATAATTTGTCAAATGAAATTTAAAACAGATAAACGATCTAATAATATACGATAAACCTCAGTTACAGCGTGTAACTGACCTGCGCAATGATATCAAATGTTCCGTTGCTAGGTAGCGACTCAGACATACTAGATCGCATATACCTATAAACCAGTTTTTACCATTGTCAATAAAAAGCGGTGACATTAAAAACAAATGATTCAAATTTGAATAGCTCAATTTTCTGTGAACTCAAAAAGCTGAATTTTGGTACATAGTTATGCCTTTCCAAAAGCAACATGTTCACCAAATGTAATCGAAATATCTTTGTATTTTTCGGAAAAATTTTTTTTTCGAAAGGAAACTCAAAATTTTCCCGGAAAACCTAGTTTGACTTTCCTGGCTAACGAACTCATCCAAGCTATTAATTAAGGAAAGGCGCTTGCCGAGTTTTATCAAAATCGGTTGATTATTTTTTGAGTTATCGTTTGGTTACCTATATATAGGGAGAAGGGTTAAGGTGAAGATGAGAACAGTCTGGATGAAGATGCGAAAATACACGGAGTCACAACAGGCAACCAGTGCGCATTTGCAGCAACATTTGGAAGACCCTCAATCCGAGGGAAAGAACCAAAATAGCCAAGGAGGCAAAGAAATCACCTGCGTGAGTATCCGGAACCCAGGAAGTTATATTAACTATAACAGGATTTATAAAACGGCATTTCTGTCATATACAAGAAGAAGAGTTAAGGGCAAAGCCGCAAGGAGACAACCGCATACACGTGTTTCAAGCTTATTAGCCATCATCAGTACGGCATAGCCAGGTGAAGATGGGAACACTCTGGATGAAGATGCAAAAATACACGGAGTCACAACAGGCAACGAGTGCACATTTGCAGCAACATTTAGAAGACACCCTATAATTAATGTATACAACTTTTTTTCGTAACTTGCATAATAACGGATATATTGCGCTTTAATGATTTTTTACGAAAATTCGACAAAAAGGATATACCATCAAACGATAAACTCTATAGCCAACACTACTGCTAAAGCATCAGAGAAAGGGTCTATTTGAAATGAATTTTCTGGGAATATTTTAGTAAAATGAAGAACAATGACGATTGAAACTAAGAGTTCAGGCTTTGTAAACATTATTCTTAAGACATTTTCCTTTCATAGATCATATTAGTTTCAGGTTCATTGCCTAAACATGACCAATTTTGACGTTTTAAATCGCGACTTTGACGTTTTGAGGAAAACCCAAATTTATTTTTCTTTAAACGCCTGTAACTTTTTTCCTTCAACCTACAGAGCTAAATTTTGGTAGGTTGCTTACCTATAATGATATAAACCCGCGTAGCAAATTGCCCTTGCTTTGTTAATTCCGGAGATATAATTTTTTTTTCGAATGAATAGTCAAAAGTCCGATTTTCCTGACTAACGAACTTCTCAAGCCATTTCTAAAGGTAAGGTACGTGTCAAATTGTATCAAAATTGGCCTATTATTTTTTGAGTTATCGGTGTGATAACTATATATTTATTGTATATATATATATATATATATATATATATATATATATATATATATATATATATATATATATATATATATATATATATATATATATATATATATATATATATATATACATAACAATAAATGTTATTAAAAAAAAATCGTGAAAAAAATTGTTTGTAAATTTTTATCCAAACTTTTTGGGAATTTTGTGGAAAGGCTTATTTAGTGAAATATGGTACATTGTTTTTACTATACATGTTATACTGATAACCAAATTTGATGCCTGCTTTAATTTTAAAAAAAACATATTTATTATAAAAAACATTTTAATGAGAATTCGCTACCATAATGCATTTGCTGCATCTCGAAATTTTCTAGACTAATACATAAGCGCTATCGAATAACAAATAACCAAATGGGCAAACACTTCAAGGGAATGAAGTCAGAGTGTACGACATACTGGCATGGTTTGTGGATGTGTATGTATGTAATGTTTGCTATTTAGCACGCACATCAAAGCCCCCATCCATTTCGTATGTGATATTTAGATAAAAGATATGTAACATCAAAAGCTGTATGGGGCATTATACCAGCATGGAGCATTCATACTCTAATTACAAGAGTCCTCTCCTATCTGATATGAATGCGTGCCTGAATGTGCGAGTAACTACTCCGTGTATTGTAAGTACTGTTGAGTATATTGGTTGCAGAGAGAGCTTTTGTTGTTATTAAACTGTAACTGGATTTTAGATACTATTGTCGGTTTAAAATACGAGTACTTCGCAGAGATAGAAACGATTTTAACCATCTTTATCACAATCTGAAAGAGAAGTCGCACTGTCGTCGCAACCGAGATTTTCTGCCTCTAGCAGTCTTAACGTTTAATTATAACTGTAACACCTCATTAGTTGCACCAGGTTAACCAAAAGTTTTTGCCTTGGTCTACCTATTTCCTTTTCGGCAAGGTATGTGTCCATTTAAGACTGTCAAAAAGTTACTATATCTTGGAATATGACCAATAAATGCTGCCTTCATCCATTCCATGTTTTTCAGTGAGCACCTTTTTCAGCTCTGCTCTTCTAATACGCTTTTATTGGTTTTTGTATTGGTGTATCGTGTCTTTGTAATTTTAGTAAATTTTTGTAGAAAAAATTCACTAATTGGGAGATCCCAAATTTTGAATTATGAAAAATTTTTTGCAAATGAGCGCGAACTAGGACCCTTAGAACCCATATCCGGGATCAGTTTCAATTCTTATATGTTTATATATATATATATATATATATATATATATATATATATATATATATATGTGGGTGTGTGTGTGTGTATGTATGTATCACACCGATAACTCAAAAAATAATGGGCCGATTTTGATAAAATTTGGCACGCACCTTCATTTTGTAAATGGCTTGGATAAGTTTGTTAGACAGGAAAATCGGAGGAGGTTTACCGGGAAAATGTTGAGTTTTCATTCGAAAAAATTATATCTCCGGAATTAACAAAGTAAGGGCAAGGATATTTGGTAGACGGGTGTATATCATTATAGATAAGCTACCTACCAAAATTTAGCGCTGTATGTTAAAGGGGAAAAAGTTACAGGCATTTAAAGAAAAATAAATTTGGGTTATCCTCAAAACGTCAGTCGCGATTTAAAACGTCAAAATTATTAATATTTAGGCAACGAACCTGAAACTAATATGATCTATGCAAGGAAAATGTCTCAAGAATAATATTTTACAAGGCCTGAACTCTTAGTTTTAATCCTCATTGTCCTTCATTTTACTAAAATATTCCCAGAAAATTCATTTCAAATAGACACTTTCTCTGATACTTTGGCAGTAGTGTTAGCTATAGAGTTTATCGTTTAATGGTAGGGGAGACTCGGGCAACAAGGGTCACTTTAAATAAAATGCATATATTTTAGAACATATGATAGCCAAATGTATTTTCGATACTTCCTGTTAAACAATGGGATTTCTCTTTTTGATTACCCCAATATTTTTTTATAAATATGCCTTTGTTATTTTTTTAATGAGAAAAATATCAACTAGTGCATTTGACCCCTCTTGCCCTATGCTACCGGGCATAAGGGGTACAATAATAGGGCAAAAGGAGTCAGCAACAGGGCAAAAAGAATCAGCTATAGGGCAAGAGGAATTTCAAAGAGAAATTAAAAACAGGGCGTTTTCAAAATGTAGGAATAACGTTTATTTATAAAAATATAAACGGGTATAAACCCTCTTATACAGTAAAACAAAATACCTTCTATAAAAATTTTACAAAGAAAAACGCCTAAGTAATTATTTTAACATAAACTAGAAATTTACTTAAAATACAAATTTGTTTACATTTTATTTGTCTTTGTTAGAGACCTTTAGTTTTGCCACAACTTGCTGTCGACAGTTGTCGCAAATAAAAACACCACATTTGTACTCGGTGCACAAGCTGTGTGCCCACTGTTGGCATATGTTGCATTGGATCCATTTTTCACCTGGCACAGAGTTTCCAAAAATATCTCCACATAATAAACAAGGTACATTTTCTTCCTCTGGAGAGAAAATTTCTTTTGGTTTTTTTGGCATTTTCAATGCTGGAGGTTGGCTGCAGCTTGAAATTTTGCGTTTCACTTGATTTTTTTTAGTGTTACTTTGAGCTTGAGTTCGAATTTCTTCTTTTACTGGGGTTGAGGTAAGAATTTCGGATTTTTGGGTTTTTCTTTTGGTAATTTTCTTATTCCTATTTTGACATTTTGGTATGGCACGCAAATCTTCTATTCGAATTTTTTTCTTCTCCTTAACACTCGTAACTTCATTGGGATTTGAGATGCCGGAGGTTGATGATGCGTTTTCATCGCCATTGAGGCCATTGTGATCGCATTGCACAATTCCAGATGTTGTGGCTCTATTATCATCATTAGTCTGTTTAGAAGCTGAGTCACCGATATTCTGAATGGAATAAGTGGAAGAATTATCCTGGATACCCCCAGCAAATCGAGATGTTATGGCTATCTCTCCATCATTTAGATTCAAATTAATTGGTGTATTAGCACATGCACTGTCATTTTCTAAATTTTTATTTTGCCCCTCTAGAAAATCGTCAACCTCTGTAACTTGGGAGGGCAAAAATTTTCATCTGTGAAGACGCCTATATCACAGTCTGATATGCCGGTTTTTTTGAACCCACTGATTGCGTTTGCAGGAGTGGCAGCTTTTAAGTAAGCCTCACAAAATATTTCACCTATGTCAAAAAAAGTTACGTGCTGTGATGGGTGAGCTTTCTGCCACCTATCTATAGCATATTGAAAATGTTTACCAAATGGACCATAAACCGCTACATCAAGTGGTTGCAATTTATGTGTGGTGTGTGGCGGTACGGTTAATAGGACCACGTTATTTTCATAAGCATAATCCAAAACTGTGATAGCTCTATGTGAAGAATGGTTGTCCAGTATTAATAAGCATTTGTTGTCAACTGATGGTCTTACGCTTTGTACAAAAAAAACGAGCCATTCTACAAAAGAGTCTGTACTTATCCAACCAGAATCTGTCACCAACTGAAGTGTTCCTGGAGGGCAACCATTTAAATATCGCGGATTTTTTTTCTTCCTGGGGAATACAAGTGCGGGCGGGATGTATTTTCCTGTTGCAGAGCAACAAACTAATGCTGTAATAAGACTACCTCGCTCTGCAGATGAGATGCTTCCGACTTGTTTTTTTCCGATTAATGATATCACTTTTGGTGGTTTTTTGGCGGAGGTTTGAATCCCTGTCTCATCTACGTTATAGATGTTATCCAAGGTTATTTTATATTTATTTATAGTAGCTTCTAAATTTTTAAAAAACAATTCGACCTGGGGTCTATTGAACCCTCGGGCTCTGGCTATACTCGTGGGTTCCGGCTGGCGTAGTTTTAGTTCAGAGTGGCGGTGCATGAAATTTTGATACCATTGCTCCCCTGCCATGTTATTTCGAAATGGGTGCAATATATTATTTTTTTCAGCATATTGGTATGCTAGTTCGCATAAATCCCTTCTCGTTAGCCCATAAAAACGGCTGTCGAGCTCTTTTATATATTCCACAAACTCGGCTTCTTCTAGCATGGAAAAGACTGGTTTGTACCTTCCCAAGGTTTTATCTGTTCTATTACTTTTTACATGTCTTTGCAAAGTAGAAAATTTTATTTCAAATTGGGCGGATGCCCGTCGAATCGACATTCCGCTGTTTACGGCATCAACAGCCCTTATCATATCTGCTTCAGACCAACTGGTGGCTCTATCGGACTTCCTTTTGTATTTGTAAACCATCTAGATCAGAGAAATTTTACTTTAATAATGTTATCAATTTACCTTTTTTCTTTTATTTTAGTTTACAAATGAGTGGAAACAAAATTCAGCATCCCGGGCAAAAAGGGTCATGATTCCTTTTGCCCGAACCGTTTTGCCCGAAGTGGCAACAATTAATATATCTAAACATCAAACGAATATAGTCTAACTAAAACAACATATTTTGAGGTTAGGTCTTACCTTAAAGTCCGGTGTTTCCAAATATATTTGTAATTGCTTGGTAAAATGCAGTGTGACAAAACAATCGAAACCAACAGATGGCTATTTATTCCATTTTACAACTTCTAAAACACTTAAAATGCAAAGAAAATTCGTCTTAGTGCAGTACAATGCTGCATTACCTAGCCGCCATTAGAGTTCTACTGCACTTTACTGAAAAGCGTTCTTGCCGTCTCGCTTCGTATTTCTGGAGATATATATTTAAGTGACTCTTCTTGCCCACTATACCCTTCTTGCCCGAGTCTCCCCTATATCATTTTTGCAGAATTTTCGTAAAACATAATTAAAGCGCAATATATCAGTTATTATACAAATTACGAAAAAATGTTGTATGCATTAATTGTAGGGTGTCTTAAGCTACATCTTAAAATATATTTCCACAATTACAGGGTGGCCCATAGGTCGTTGGTGATTCAAATTCTCTTTTTTTATTTATTTTTTTCAATCGAACACGCCCTATGTTATTGCATTGTTGCATTTTCCATCGAAATATAATACATCTTTGTAAGAAAAGAATACGAAAAGAAATTCGGGACGCAGAAAGTGCGTTATGGTAGCGAATTTTCATTAAATGCTTCAAATTTTGAATCAATTTGCTATTAACCTATAAGGTTGGCCAGAAAACCAGTTTTTTCGGCAACAATTTAAATTTACTTTCGGAAATTTTTGTACATTTTCAAACAATAAAGTTATTTTGATAAAACACGGCACATTGTTTCTAATATATAGATTATACTGGTAACCAAATTTGCCTGCTTTCTTAAAAAACATATTTGCTATTAAAAACATTTTTATGAAAATTCACTACCATAACGCACTTGCTGCGTCCAGAGTTTTTTCCATGTCTACATTTTAAAGTCTTTTATTCTATTCATGTCCTGGTTAGTCACAGTCCAGGTATCTGCCCTATACACCAACACTCTCGATACGTACGACTTGATGATTTTTTGTGTCCAAGTTAAAATGTTTATTAGCTAGAAGAATACGTTATTTATTGAATGCTTTAGACGGGTCTAAAATCTACCTTAGGTTTTTAAATACCTAACCCCAGGACTAATGTTAAGCCTTGAAAAGAAAACTATAAACAAAATAGCTGATACACACAGTGTTGAATTTGTAGGGAAATTCTAAATGTTTCAGTTTCTTTTAACAGATAAAGCTTAACTGCACTTGACAACACAGACTGTGTTGAACATTTTACCGGAACCACATAAATTATAATAATAATAATACCTTTATTAATCCAATAGATCATACAAATAATATAGGATAAATCAAACAACAAAAGGTACTAATTCTAAACAAAAATTGAAGTAATCTTTATCATAATAAAAAGCATCTGATACAAGAAAATTCTAAATGGCTGATTTCAATTTCTTAAGGCTTCCAATCTCCTTGAAACTAGTATCTAATTTCTTGTAAAGTACAGCGCCTATGTAGTAAGGACTTGTTTATACAATGCAAGTCTATGGATATCATACTGCAGGTCCCGGCCATGACGTGTCATACAATTTTGGTGAAAATTTAAAGACGCAGAACGTAAGATATTCTCTTTCACAAAAACCAAGACACCAAAAAGCTCGGGACGCAGCAAGTGCGTTATGGTAGTGAATTTTCATAGAAATGATCTGGCACAAAATATTTTATTATAACTTTTTTTTCTTGTAACATAGAAATCTAAATTTTGGTGTATAGTTTACTTTTTATATCGTAAACCTACCTACCAAATTTGGTTATTTTATATTTTTTTAAATAAAAAAATTTTTCAAATGAAAACTCAAAATTTTTCCGGAAAACCTCGTCCAATTTTTCTAAAAAACAAACTTGTCAAAGCCATTTACAAAAGAAAGGTACATGCTAAATTTTATTAAAATCGGCTTATTACTTTTTGAGATATGAATTTTTTTCAAATGAAAACTCAAAATTTTCCCGGAAAACCTCTTCCGATTTTCTTGACTAACAAACATGTCAAAGTCATTTACAAAAGTAACGTATGTGCCAACTTTTATTAAAATAGGCTTATTACTTTTTGAGATATGAATTTTTTTTGAAAGAAAACTTAAAATTTTCCCGGAAAACCTCGTCCGATTTTGCTGACTAACAAACATATCAAAGCCATTTACAAAAGGAATGTATGTGCCAAATTTTATTAAAATCGGCTTATTACTTTTTGAGATATAAATTTTTTTCGAATGAAAACTCAAAATTTTCCCGGAAAACCTCCTCCGATTTCCTGACTAACGAACTTATCCAAGCTATTAACAAAAGAAAGGTACATGCCAAATTTCATCAAAATCGGCCCTTTATTTTTTGAGTTATCGGTGTGATACATATATATATATATATATATATATATATATATATATATATATATATATATATATATATATATATATATATATATATATATATATATATATATATATAATATAAACATATAAAAATTGAAACTGACCCCGGATATGGGTTCTAGGGGTCCTAGTTCGCGCTCATTTGCAAAAAATTTTTTCAAAATTCAAAAGTCGGGATCTCCCCATTAGTGAATTTTTTCTACGAAAATTCACTAAAAATAAACACAAATTACTTCCACATCGTCAAATACGTGTGGAAAATTGGCATCTGTGACAAAAATTTCAATTTTTTCTTCGCCTAAACGTGGTAAAAAGTTGTAGATATTTTTATTACCTACAACTTAATGATTTAACTTTTTTCTATAGGAATTGTAGTCTTGTCGTAAATCGTGATAAACCATTTTCCACCCTTAAAAGTCCACCCCCTTCCACTTCCCGACCTCAGATCTCCCGTAATTTATTTTTCCTCCAATTTTTGTTTTATTTTCTTCCTTTTACAACGGGTTTCATCCTGTTCTAATTTTTTTTTCACTTTTTACCATTTTCAAAGGCTTCGGCCCTGGCCTACAATGAGCAGTGTAATATTTAACAAGTTGAAAAGGTTATTCTTTCAGTTTTTTATCACAATTCTCTAAAAGTTCCGCTATGAATTCGTGTACAAGGTTTGCTTTTTTTTTCTCTCTGAGTCGGCTTTCATAAGTTTTTCTCTTGGAGCAGTTACGTGAAAATTACCTATCTAGGTATATCTTTCCAATTTCCTCCATATACTCTTCTTCAAATCTAATCTCCCTTCCGTGATATAACTCTTCTAGTTGGGCTTTGCCGTGCTTAGCAATGCCTTTTGAGAGTCTAGTTTTTGCAATATATCGGATCTTTGTCACTTATTTGTGTTTATTAATTATTTTGTGTCGCAACCTAACTTCATAACGTATGATAAGAATTTTAACCTTATATCACTAATATTCATTGCAAAAATGGGGAGGTACTTACATTAAGAAGGTCCTCACAACAAATTAAGGCTGTTTTATCAGATAACCGTGGACTTCTCCTTCCATCCCGTTTTATAACTTTGCACCATTGCTTTCTCATTTGAGCCACTTTTGGAACAATAAGCAATAGTGTACCTGGAGTTTTATAGTCGTATTTGTACTCACTGCTACTATAGAGCATTTATATAAGCTCTATTTTCCACATTATCAGATAAAACCACTTGCAGAAGTCTAGATTCTATCAACAACTTGCAACACAGGCTGTAAACACAGAGAAGCAAGTTCATTGTTGAGTATTGTACTGTGCCGTGACGACACAAATTATGGTGGTGTAAGAAATCATTTATGAAATTCCCATTATCGAATATTTTTTTGCATCGTTATTTTCGTAGTATGTGAAACGAAAAAATATTAAAAATCATCTTTGTTGGATGTCTATCAGATGTGATAAAAAAATAAAACATACAAATTGTTTATTGGTAATAGAAACAAAATAGATTGCTCTCTTTTTTGCCCTCTCTTTGAGTCTCTCAGATTGGACATATATCGAATTAGTTACGACCAGTTGGTTAAAGTTAGAGTACGTGGTTGGTAGGGAAATAAAAGATACAACAATCTGAAATTTTAGTTGCAGTTATAATTTATAATACAATGCAATTTATTTCTCTATAATATTTTCAATGAGCTGTAGCTTCCGGTTGAACCGGAAGTGACTATAGAACCCTATAGATATTGTTGCATTTTTAAATTCCACGTAAAATTCTGAAGCTGCTGTCTTTTTAATTGTTTACTTTTTTCAACTTTTTTGGTATATTTATTTTTCTCCAAAAATTTGGACATGTTGACTTACTAACTAAAATGTCACTATTACCAACACTTGTAACGTTAAAAAGTTTATTCTTGATAGATACGTTACCAAAGGAGTGTCCTCTCAGGGGCCATTAATAGCATTCTAAAATGTTATACAGGGTGTCTGGCATATCCATTTACTTTTTGGTCACTTTAAATGCCAATAACTTCCTTATTTTAAATCGAATGACCATTTACACGATAAAAAATTTCAGATTAATGTCCCATCTATTTAACTGATATCTCTAATGACTCAGTTAGATGAGTTACCCTATATATATATATATATATATATATATATATATATATATATATATATATATATATATATATATATATATATATATATATATATATTGATATAGTAAGGTAAACCAGGGTTGTTTTTTTCCCACGTTTTTGTGAGCTAATTGATAAATAATGGGTTGCCAATTCTACTGACCACGGTTGGACGTTAATTGAAATAGAATGGATTTTATTAGGTTTTATTCAGTTTTACGATTAGGTGAAAATGGATAGAGAATGGGGGTTTAATGAGTTTTAAATTTAAATAGATTTACCCCAAGATTAGGTGTTAACTGAGATATATGGTTTATTATGTGTAAATATTTGTTTTATAATGTGTAATTTTTGGTTTTATAAATAAATTTATGAAAAATTTATGTTATTTGTATTATTTCTCGTAGTTAACACACCAAGGAAAACTTACCACTTATTTATATTGTGTTCCTTTTCTTCTTCTTCCTTGCCTAGGCTAGCTATTATATGATTGAAAAGAAAAGAAAAACAAAAAAACGACACTATCTGAGGGATTTCAAGTGAGTTCAGGTCCCAAACAAATATTTATAATTTTGAATTTTGATATTAAATTTATATGAGCTTTATTTTTCTTTTTTTTTTCTTTTATGCTCTGCCCTCGTATGTATACTAAATAACCAAATAAAATTCTAATTCTTTATAACAAAACAACGTATACTTTATTGAAATTTAAAAACAAAGTTCACAAAACTATTCCTATAATATTCCTATCTATTTTTATTAAAATTATTATTTAAACCCCACAACTTCGGCCTTTATATTTTATTCAAATTCCCTTTTTTTTTAATTTAGATTTAGTTTAATTGATCAATAACTTATATGTACATATTTACTTATAAACATACAATATTGCAATACTTTGTATTAAACGATAGTATATAGTATGCAATATTCAACACTTCTTCCGAGTCATGCCGTTTGTCTACCAACTGAAGCTTTTAATTGTAATAGAATGTGGCGCCTCGATGTTTAACTTTCTAACTATTGCATCATATAAACATTGATGTTGTGTTTATACGACGATGAAATTATCTATTTGTAGAAAATTTTATGTTTTGTTATTCTTTAACGTTTAAATATCGATTATTATAGTGTTCCTTCAATATGGGTCTCATGCTCTGGTTTTATTATCAAACTTTTCCTTTTAAACACGTAAGTAGTTTATAAGCAATTACTTACGGTTTTGTTCTCCCTGGACGTTTGGAAAAACCAATCTCTGTTGAACTTTTACCTTCTAATTGGACTTTTACACTTTTTTATTAACTTTTGGCTGAATAACTCTCAAAAACTGCTGCTTCTTTCTTCCAACGAAAATTCCCATCTAATAATTTAATAAAAATTTTCCATCTGTTTCTTATTTTTTTCACGTAACCAGCGTAAGTAACTAAGAAACTGCGTTTGGCCTTGTTCCAAATCAAAAATCATAACAAATTGCTACAATCATCATCCTGTACATTATTACCCAGGATACATAATTTTCTATTGTTGTTGGCTTTTGACTTTCTCTTGACAGTTTGTTAACCTATATTACAATTTCACTGCCAGTTTGACATTTGTCGTAACTAAACAGCTGACCTATATCTAGGTTACATGACATTCTCAAAGTTATCACTTAAATTTTGACATCTTATTATTCTTAAAGCTAACAACAATAACACCTTATACTATACACTTGTTTACTTAAAATTATACTCATCTATATACATCAAATTTTTCTTATTTTCGTATACATACATGGGTCAAATGGATTTATTTTTTTATAAAATATTTACTAGGCATGCTAATATACCAAACAGTATGTTTTACTTAGGTGATTGTGTCTGTGTGGTACGTATGAGTGTATTTATATTTTCTTTGTTGATTAAACATGTATAACTCTGTAAGTGTATATGTATATGTGTGTGTTTTTCAGCCTCCGCTCTTATAAACCATATCAATATATATATATATATATATATATATATATATATATATATATATATATATATATATATATATATATATATATATATATATATATATATATATATATGAATGTATATATGTATCCGAACGATAACTCAAAAAATACTAAACTAATTTTAACGAAACTGGGCACATTTCTTCTTTTGTTAAGACTGCGAATGATTTGGTGAGCCAGCCCCGTCGGACCAATTTTTCTAAAAAAAAAATTATTTCTGAAAAAAATTATATCTAATAAGAAACTCATTTAAATAAAATTTCGCAGGTATGTTACACTGGCAAGGGCCTTACGATTATTCAAAATTCAACTTTTTAGGCTTACAATAACTTGAGTTATTCAAATTTGAAGCACTTAATGAAAATTCGCTACAATAAAGCACTGGCTGGATTCTGAAATTTATTAAAATGACTTTGTTTATTTTAAAAGCACACCTTAATGTGTTTTACACCTTGGTGTAATAAAAGCACTCCAATTTAATAAGAACTGACACCCTGTTTTTTTTTCGTTCAGTAGATTATTTTTTCTAATTTTAGAAAAAGTCACCATATGTTTTAATAAGTATAGGTTTTCATAAGTAGCACTGGATTCGGTAAAAGCACAAAGGAAAATAATATAATCCTTGCCACTTTTTCCCGCAAATATATTATTTGAAAATGGGTAGGGAAATCTCGCGTATTCTTCCACGTAAGTAGGTTACTGGTTCTCCGCATTTGAGAATAACAAAGCACCTGTTATCTCAAGGCGATCTTCTCTCTATTAACCTCTCGTCGCATTTAAACCTCTGGTATTGTCTAAAAGGCGGCCTCTCTCCTCCCTGAACAATACAAATACGTTGGATTTCTCTGTACACATTTAGGCAGGCGGCTTCTGGAAGAATTATTCACCGCCGTTTCCAGCGGAGTAAGTGGAATCTTTATGACATCACTTCCGCTAAGAAGCGCCGTTGCAAGTCACCAAATGAAGACGAAAGGTTCTCCAGTGCTCCCTGCATTGCCAGAGACACGCTAAATTCATTAGGTAGTATTAAAGTTGCAGACGATTATCCCTGCTTGTTTACGATACATTATTTCACGGTTTATTAACTTTTGATTGGTGGCTTCACGTTGTGTACTTAAAGCACTAACAATGCATTTAACTGAGCTGTGTATCTTTAGCGGTGTAAATAATAGTAGCTGTGTTGTTTGTTATACGGTCTGTATTAAAATAAAAGCCTGGACGCAGCAAGTGCGTTATGGTGGTAAATTTTCATAGAAATGATCTGGCACTTTTTTTTCTTAACATAGAAATCTAGATTTTGGTGTGTAGTTTACCTTTTATATCATAAAACCACCTACTAAATTTGGTTATCATAGCTTTTTTACTTTTTGAGATACAATTTTTTTTCGAATAAAAACTCAAAATTTTCCAAGAAAACCTCGTCCGCTTTTCCTGGAGAACGAACTTATCCAAGCCATTTACAAAGGGAAGGTGCGTGCCAAATTTTATCAAATATATGTATATATATATATATATATATATATATATATATATATATATATATATATATATATATATATATATATATATATATATCTATATATATATATATATATATATATATATATATATATATATATATATATATATATATATATATATATATATATATATATATATATATATGAGACATACTTGGTTCTCGGGTTGAACAGCGTCCAGAATGTATGATAACTCGACGTTTCGGCTCCTGTTTTGGAGCCATTTTCAAGAGGTAAAGGAAGAATGTAAGGACACTCTAAGGCCTCAATCTGTCTACTCCTTAGAGTGGTGGACTAAGGTGTGTAATTGAAATATGTAAGGACACTCTAAGGCTTCTATCTGCCTACTCCTTAGAGTGATGGACAAAGGTGGGTAAAGGAAATATATAAGGACACTCTAAGGCCTCAATCTGCCTACCCCTTAGAGTGATGGACAAAGGTGGGTAAAGGAAATATGTAAGGACACTCTAAGGCCTCAATCTGCCTACTCCTTAGAGCGGTAGACAAAGGTGGGTTGGGTTGTTCTAGCTCGATTACGGGGCCAGAGAGATCTCTCTGGGGCCTAGGGCTGAAACACTGAGACCTCACAGACAATCTCCGGCGAAATTTGGGGAGTAGGCAGATTGAGGCCCCGTAACCGAGCTAAAACAACCCAACCCACCTTTGTCCACCGCTCTAAGGAGTAGGCAGATTGAGGCCTTAGAGTGTCCTTACATATTTCCTTTACCCACCTTTGTCCACCACTCTAAGGAGTGGACAGATTGAGGCCTTAGAGTGTCCCTATATATTTTCTTTGCCCACCTTTGTCCACCACTCTTAGGAGTAGGCAGATTGAGGCCTTAGAGTGTCCTTACATATTTCCTTTACCTCTTGTAAATGGCTCCAAAACAGGAGCCGAAACGTCGAGTTTTCATAAATTCTGGACGCGGTTCAACCCGAGAACCAAGTATGTCTCACATTAAAGACCGCATGTAAATATTGAAACTGACCCAGAATATGGGTTCTAGGGGTCCTAGTTAAAAATTGAAAAGTCGAGATCTCCCAATTAGTTAATTTTTTCTACGAAAATCCACTAAAACGTCTGGACGCAGCAAGTGCGTTTGGAAGTCAATTTTCATAAAAATGTTTTTAATAGCAAATGCGAGCAGGCATCAATCTGATTACCGGTATAGCCTATGTAGTAGAAACAATGTACTATATTTTATCAAAATTACTTATTGTTTGAAAATGTACAAAAAATTTCCGAAAATAAACTTAAATGTTGGTTTCCTAACCAACAAATCTTACGTAAATAGCAAATTGAGTTATTGAAATTTGAAGGATTTAATGAAAATTCGCTACCAAAACGCACTTACTGCGTCTAGATGTTTTTCTTACAATCGTGCATCATATTTCGATAAAAAATGCAAAAATGCATTAACGAATTTGTTCTACGAAACTTGCTAAAAATTATAGATTAGAATTAAACCATAAACTTTACTAACCCGACAGCCAAAGCACCAGAGAAAGGGTCTATTTGAAATGAATTTTCTGTAAACATTTTAGTAAAATGAAGGGCAGGGACGGTTGAATCTGAAACTTAAGGGTTCGCAAAACACTCTTCTAGCAACATTTTCTTTACTCAATCCGTCTTTGTTTCACGTTCTTTGCCTTTAAATTGCCAATTTTAACGTTTCAAATTGCGGGTTTGACGTTTTGAGGAAAACCGCAATTTTTTTTAAGCGCCCGTAACTTTTTTCTCTTTAAACTTAAAAATCTAAATTTTGGTACGTGATTTACTATTTATAACGCAAAAACGCGTACCGTACTTTGTTATTTCCGGACGTATAAATTTTTTTGTAAAGGAAACACAATATTTTAAGGGAAAACCTTGGCCGATTTTCTTGGCTAACGAACTTATCCACGCCATTTGCAAGAGGAAGGTACCAACCAAATTTGATCGAGATCGGCCCATTATTTTTTGAGTTATCGGTGTGATACAAATATATATATATATATATATATATATATATATATATATATATATATATATATATTCAAACTGAGCCCGGATATATGCTCTAGGGAGCCTAATTAGCTCATTTAAAGAATATTTTTTTTAAATTCAAAAGTCGGGATCTCCTCATTAGTAAATTTTTTAAAGATAATTCACTAATAAATGCAGAATATTGCGAGTAGTTAAAACGTAGGTGGTTATTAATATTAATCAAAAGCTATTGATTAGAATCTATTTGTTGCATGATCGTTCGTTACTTGCGTCAGTTATTATTTTATAAGCAATATCTGTTTTAGCTTAAATTAACAACCTGTATGTTATTTGTAAAGACAATATTTCAAAAACGGCGAAAGCACGAAAAAGCAATTAGTGCAGGACACCAAGTGTGTGGATTTATCTGGCGGAGATTTGGTTTATAATAGTATAAAAAAAGTCGGGACGCAGCAAGTGTGTTATGGTAGTGAATTTTGATAAAAATGATCTGGCACCAAATATTTTATTATAATTTTTTTTCTTGTAGCATAGAAATCTAAATTTTGGTGTATAGTTCATTTTAATATCGCAAACCTACCAACCAAATTTGGTTATCATAGCTTTTCTATTTTTTGAGATTATTTTTTTTTTTCGAAAGGAAACTCAAAATTTTCCCGGAAAACCTCGTCCGATTTTCCTGGCTAACGAACTTATTCAAGCCACTTACAATCAAAATAGGCCTATTATTTTTTGAGTTATCGGTGTCATATATATATATATATATATATATATATATATATATATAAACATAAAAATTTAAACTGACCCCAAATATGTGTTCTAGGGGTCCTAGAAGTCTCATCTGTAAAAAAAATTTCAAAAGTCGGGATCTCCCAGTTAGTGAATTTATTCTACGAAAATTTACTAAAAGATAGAACATTTTTAAATTAATTGTTCTCGTACTTCTTGATCTTTTTGCGTCAAGAGAAGTTAATCTTTTCTGTAATATGTAATAGATTTTGTTCCCCACAAATACTTTGGTATTGCTTTGCTTCCCTGACCCCCCAACGGAACAAAATAAAAATAGAAAATTACTATTTGCTATATCTATGACGCCACTGATATTTTCGGAAGAAAAAATATAGCACATTTTTAAATTAATTTTTCTCATACTTCTTGACGTTTTTGCGTCAAGATAATATTTGATTTGCTTCCCTGGCCGCCAGCGTAACAAAATAAAAAAAGTCGAAGACGCAGAAAGTGCGTTATGGTAGTGAATTTTCATAAAACTGATCTGGCACAAAATATTTTATTATAACTTTTTTTTCTTGTAATATAGAAATCTAAATTTTGGTGTATAGTTTTCTTTTTATATCGTAAACCTACCTACCAAATTTGGTTATCATAGAGTTTTTATTTATTAAGATAAAAATTTTTTTCAAATGAAAACTCAAAATTTTTCTGGAAAACCTCGTCCGATTTTTCTGATTAACAAACTTATCAAAGACATTTACAAAAAGAAGGTGCATGCCAAATTTTATCAAAAACGGCCCATTATTCTTTGAGATAAAAATTTTTTTTGAATGAAAACTCAAAATTTTCCCGGAAAACCTCGTCCAATTTTTCTGGATAACAAAATTGTCAAGGCCATTTACAAAAGGAAGGTACATGCCAAATTTTATTAAAATAGGCTTATTACTTTTTGAGATAAGAATTTTTTTCGAATGAAAACTCACAATTTTCCCGGAAAACCTAGTCCGATTTTTCTGTCTAACAAACTTATCCAAGCTATTTACAAAAGAAACGTACATGCCAAATTTTATCAAAATCAGCCCATTATTTTTTGATTTATCGGTGTGATACATACATACATATATATATATATATATATATATATATATATATATATATATATATATATATATATATATATATATATATATATATATAAACATATAAAAATTTAAACTAACCCCCGATATGGGTTCTAGGGGTCCTAGTTCGCGCTCATTTGCAAAAATTTTTTCAAAATTCAAAAGTCGGGATCTCCCCATTCGTGAATTTTTTCTACGAAAATTCACTAAAAGGTTAAAATGCCTATAACTTTTTTCTTTCAACTTAGAGATCTAAATTTTAGTAGATATTATACTTTTGATAAAATTCAATAAAAGAAACCGCCATATTACATTTAGTTGTCATACCTTTCTTACTTTTATAAATATTTTTTTTAACGAAACCCAGAATTCTACCGGAAAAACTGGCCCCTTTATCCTGGCTAAGGAACTTATCCAAGACACAAAAAGAAGATATTTACCGAATGTGATAAAAATCAGCCTATATTTTTTGAGTTATCGGTGTGATAGATATATATATATATATATATATATATATATATATATATATATATATATATATATATATATATATATATATATATATAAACATACAAAAATTGGAACTGACCCCGGATATGGGTTCTAGGGGTCATAACTTCTCGCTCGGTTGCAAAAAATGATTCAAAATTCAAAAGTCTATATCTATCCATTAGTAAATTCACAAAAATTTAAACCGGTTGCAGAAAAGAAAACAAACTCTTCTGACGTTACAAATCCGGTCCGTATTAACTATGGAACGGTTTTGCCAACAAGAAGTTTTAAAAGTCTATATTGCTGTTAGTGGTTTTTTCAACAAAAAGCCACTAAACAAAAATTACTGGAATTGCGCAATCTGATCATATAACGTTAAAATTGAATCAAAGACAAAAAAAAAAGAGAAATTCAATCATAACTGAGATTTGAACCTTGCTCATGAGTTGGTTATGGAAGCCCCAGCGCTAACGAAGCTTGGGAAACAGTATAATGACAGGCAGATAACGCATAATAGTCTCAAGTTATTTATTCGTAATATGTGAGGTGTATTTTAGAGACATTTTACAACTATTTTAACAAATGAGAAGAGTAGCATGAAGCAAGAACATTCTAATATACATTTCTTGCAATACCTATCAATGATAAACCGCATTATACCAATTCTCACGTTTCAAATCTTCAGTCTGATATTTACAGAAGAAAAATGATCTGGAACCAAATATTTTATTATAACTTTTTTTTCTTGTAACATAAAAATCTAAATTCGTGTATACTTTACTTTTTATATCGTAAACCTACATACTAAATTTGGTAACCATAGTTTTTTTATTTTTTGGGATAAGAATTTTTTTCGAAAGAAAACTCAATATTTTCCCGGAAAACTTGGTCCGATTTTCCTGGCTAACGAACTTATCCAAGCCACCTACAAAAATCGAGACGCAGTAAGTGGTATCAAATTTTCATTAAATGTTTCAAATTTCAATAACTCAAGTTGCTATTAACCTAAGGTATGTTGGCTAGGAAACCAACATTTTAAGTTTATTTTCGGAAAATTTTTGTACATTTTCAAACAAGCTATTTTCATAAAACATGGCACATTGTTTCTACTATATAGGATATACCGGTAATCAAATAGATGACTGCTTGCATTAAAGAGATATATTTACTATTAAAAACATTTGTATAAAAATTCACTTCCATAAGGCACTGGCTGCGTCCAGACTTATTTTCGTTATAAGCGTTTGAAGATGAGCATAACCCACTTTTCACCCAAGTTGGTAAAAATTGTCGATCATTGCTGACTGGCTTTGGCTAAACCACTAAACCAAATTTGATGGCCAAAAACTGTTAGTCGCAAAACCTTCTCTTCTTTAATTTTGGAAAAGGTACAATTTGTAGTAGGATGCACAATTTTCAATTTTTCAGTTTTCAGCTTCAAGTACTCAGAAACCGTCGCAAACTTATAGTGGTCTTATTTAGAATGTCAAAAGAGAATTTACGTCATAGAGCTTTGTGATATTTTTCGTTCAGCAAAAGTCTGATTTGCCTGGGCTACAATATATTGTACTTTAATTAACAAAAAAACTTTAAAGAAAGACAAAAGTTTAACTTAATGTTTGTTCATTTAAGTATATGAAAAAGTGCAAACGAACATTGACAAATCATCGAAAACAAGAGACATAAAGCACTGTCTTTGCCGGCATCAGAGGCATTTTATTTCCCGGTTGATGTATGGAAGGCGTTCAAGGATTGAAGTGCATCGCTGGCAGAGCTGGTTGAAAGTGATAAAACCGCGCAAAGGCAAATAACGGCGACGAAACGATGATATATGCTCACAGACATGTCCCTTTTTCCCGTAAACCACTCAAAGTCTAAACACCGTATTTGTATACTTCGCTGGAAGAAAAATATTCCGTATATTTAGGGAGAGCAGAAATCAGAAAAAGCATATATCTCGAAGTTGACTAATAAATGAATTCAAAAATGTAGGTCGCAAAAGCAAAGATGTAGGGCACATTTTTTAATAGCAATATATAAAGTTATATGATTTTAAAGTGCTTCTCGATACAGGTACTTAATGTTGTATAATATCTTAGACACTTCTATAAATACATTGAAAACCTGTTAGGTACCTAATATGATACTCACATTTTGGCAGTCGCTCAAGTTTCATTATGCATGTAAGACATATACAGGGTGTTAATAAACACGTGTTACAAATTTATTGGGCATGTAGGAAATTAAAAAACAGGTGGAAAATTTCTAGTGTTAGTCGTTCAAAACGTTTAATATTTTTTTAATATCTAAAACTTGGCTGGCCGAATAACAACATTTTTTTACAGTAGTTGTATATGACTTGATACTCCTAATGAAAAATTGGTTCATCTAGTGGCGGCGATCTGGGTCTGTTGTTACCTTTTTTAATCACATCTCTGCCACTGGATTTAATGCAAACATGACATTTGTTGTAGGCTCTGTCGAAAATACGAGGCCATGCTTGGATCTCTTAGGCTGCAACTGAAATGCGTGCTACCAGATTATCTTCAGATTCAATAGCTGTTATATTAACGAGATCTTTAATGTGACCCTATAAAATACAGTGATGTTAAGTCCTGAGAGCGTGGCGGCCATAGAACTTTTCCTCCTCGACCAATCCATCGCCCACGATACACTGATACACTTGGTTCAAGTAGTTTTGACAAGTGGGTCGGTACACCACCATCCAATCACATTTCCTGACGAATTTCCAATGATATTTCTGCCAACAATTCTGGCAATAATTTTTTCAAGAATGTCGATAACTGGGACTGGTTAGATTATCTGGGAAAAGATATGAACTAATTAAGTGACTGCCGATAATACCATCCCACACGTTGACACTGTACTTGTGCTAAAATTTAGTTGAGGGAATGCTATGCGGATTTTCCTCGGCCCTTTTTCCCCTCAGGGCTCGTCCGCGCCTTCGCCGCCACAAAAGCACTGCAGCCTTTGAATTATAGTGCATGCCCTTAGTCTTTTTACTCCACCTATTCCAAAATCATTGTGCCTTGAACTTGTCTGCACCGCGATTGGTAGGGTGAAGTTTTATATTGCTCTGTCTCCGGTCTAGACTGACCGTAGAACAGTTGTCCTTTGCGGTTCAGAGCTTTACACTCGAACAAGATGTGCTGGGATGATTCCTCCCCCTCGCCACAGAGTCTGCATGGGAGGTCCCCCTCGAACCGCCCCATTTTATGCTGGTGTTTCCTGACGGACATGTGTCCCGTCAAGAGACCTGTTATGTTTCTGAGCTGTCCTCTGCTAAGATTTATCAGCTCCACAGCTCTTTTTGAACTGGGTTCATCAATTACTGACTTCCCATATCTGAGCCCTGGACAGTGTGCCCAGTACACCTTGTGTTACGCCCAGAACCGGTTCTGGTCCCATAAATGGTTCTTCTGACCCTCTCTTCGCGTCAGCTTCTTTATTGCCTTTGACACCCGAGTGACCCGGCACCCAGTTGAGGGTAACCTCATTCTGCTCAACCAGGTCGCTCATTTTGGCACTTACTCACCAGCCAGGAATTTACCCGTGGGCTATTTAGGGCCTTAAGGGCTACCTGGCTGTCTGTGACTATGAGGATCCGCTTATTGGTGTAGCTCCTCCTCTTTTTCTCCCGCAGAAATTGCAGGATGGCGTAAATTCCGGCCTAAAAGACCGTTGCGTGGGCTCCGAGGGAAATACTATGACTTACCCTCGGTCCTTCCGAATAAACACCTGCCCTCGTATCACGCTCCCCGCCGGATCCGTCCGTGAACCAGACAAGCGCGTCCCGTGGTATGCCCGGCGCCTCCTACCGCCATGCCTCGCTGTCGTGGCATTTCCACTGTAAAGTGGTTTTCCCTGCAGATTAGCGGGCTCGCGAAGTCTGACCTCATTTCAAGCATGGGTTCCTTCACGATATCCTGAAGTTTGCAGTGGCCCCTGAAGCCTGGGTTGATCTTCAGTCTACCATTGCATGCTAGTCTGTATAATCCTAGCCTGGCCTCACCCATAATAACTTGTTGTAGGGGGGGGGGGGGGGCAGATTCGGCAACACCTCCATGGCGGCTGTTGGGGTTGAAGACATGGCCCCTGTGATGCCTAGGCAAGTCATCCTTTGCATCTTGCCTAGTTTTTTTTTTTAGTATTTTAACCCAAAGACATACCTACTTTTTTTTCTTCGGCCCTTGCATGAGTATTACGCCAATAGAAAATACATTGTCTTGTGAAGCATGCTCTGTCGGTAAAAAGCCCAACCCGTGAAAATTGTGCTTGCAACTGACAACTCGAAAAGTTCATTCATGGTGGGAAATCGACTGGAGTTATTTTTTGAACTTTTGTATATGACAGATGGATTTTGTTCTGTCTTAAAAGCACTTGTTTTTCAAACCTCAAAGTTTGACCATTTCGTCCAACTCCGCATTTAACTCGATTTATTTTAAAAGTTTATGTCTCCTGTAATATCTGAAAATCTCTTTTGAACACTTTATGAGATGTGGTTGGACGACCATCGTTCCATGTATAATCGGCGAGCAGCATTGCTATTGCAACGAGCTTAGCATTACCATGTAGCAATTTTGAAATGCGAATACATGTTCTAATTGTCGTAAATTTGTCGTGAGAAGATAAATTTTGTCACGCTTTATTTAAAGAAAAAAAGTCTGGACACAGCAAGTGCGTTGTGGAAGTGAATTTTCATAAAAATATTTTAATAACAAATATGTCTCTTTAATACAAGCAGGCATCAATTTGGTCACCAGTATAACCTATGTATTTAGTAGAAGCAATGAACCATATTTCATCAAAATAACTTATTGTTTGTAAATGTACAAAAATTTTCGGAAAATAAACTTAAAATGTTTTCGAGAAAACTATTTTCTTAGCTGACGAACCTTAGGTTAATAATAGCAAATTGAGTTTTTGAATTTTGAAGCGTTTAATCAAAATATGTATGACACGAAGAGGAGCTACCAGTGACTGTCTGGTGGAACTCCAAGAAATAAGAACTGAGCATGAAGTGTATAAGAACAAGGCGATTGCTGACGAGAAACCGAAAGAAGCCGAGGTCTTACCATAACGAAAAGGAACAGGAAAACCTCAGGGAGGAACTGAAAACACTCAGAAAACCACTGAACGAAATGGTCAGTGACGAAAAGAATAAGAAATGGAGACAGCTACTGCAGGGTCTCGACCATAACATATGGGGCAATAGATATAAAATCGCCATGAAACATCTGACAAATGTCAAACCCACCTTTCCGCTTGAGCGCGAATATAAAAATGGAGATAGTTGGCCAACTCTTTCCCTGCCGCACAGACTACTGGAACCGCAACCCCCTCAATTGAGAATGTTACCTTGTTGACTGCGGAAGAACTAAGTAACGCAGGGATCAATAAAAACATGAAAGTCTACTGGATCTGACGGAATTCCTCCCAAAATAATAAAAGAGGTGATACAAACTGCTTCGAAATTGCTGCTAGATATGCTAAATACCCTGCTAGTCAGACAGGAGTTCCTAATACAGTGGAAAGTGGCAAAGGTGGTCCTCTTGGCAAAGACGGAAAAGACATGGGAGACTCGTCGTCCTACATATGCTTAATCGACGTGTTTGCAAAACTATACGAAAGTATGATCTTGGAAAGGCTGCTCGCAGAGCTGAAGGGCGGGGAGGGCGTCTCCCAATCCCAGTTTGGGTTTAAAAGGGGCAGATCAACAATACACGCAATAGAGGAGGCTGTAAAGGCTGCTGGGAATGCAAAGTCTAGGGTGTGCGCCCTCATTACTGTTGGCGTAGCAAATGCATTCAACACCACTACCTGGAGTATTATCATCCAAGAACTGTGGATGAGGCGAATATCACAGTACCTGATAAACTTGATATCCAACTACTTCAAGGATAGAAGGCCTCAAATTATAAGCAAGAAGACTGTGGATATTACCACGGGAGTGTCGCAGCGATCCGTGCTAGGCCCCACACTCTGGAATGTACTACATGACGGCGTTCTGCGGCAGAACTACAGGCAAAACGTGAAAACAGTAGCTTATGCAGACAAACTCGCAGTGCTCGTAACAGCAGATGATTCAGAAGTCCTAGAACGGAATGTCAATGAAGCTCTCCGGAGGATAAGTGTGTTGATGAGGGGACACTATCTCGAGCTAGCCCCAGCCAGGACTGAAGCTGTCATCCTCAAAGGCAGCAGAAGGTGCTGAAGCCTAACATTTCAACTACACTGGATCCGAATAGCACCAAATGCATTCATAAGTTATCTGGGAGTTGTACTGGATCAGCGCCTCACCTTTGGAGAACACGTAAAATCTGTACTGGCAAGGCGGAACGCCGAACATCGGCTCTTGGAAGAATACTCCCCAACATCGGAGGACCTGGAAGTCAAAAGAGAGCAACACTGCGCGGTGCCATGTCCTCTATTCTCCTATATGGAGCGGAGATATGGCACACAGTGGTCGAAACTCAGAAATCCGCCAATCTGTTGGAGAAAGCTGAGAGAGAGAGAGAGAGAGAGAGAGAGTCTCCTAAGGGTGGCACGCGGATACAGGGCGAGGTCTACGGCGGCACTTAAAATGGTGGCAAGCGTGCCGCCTGTTGATCTTCTAATACATGAGCGTAGGGAGGAAAACAAGGAAGAAGCAAGAAAAACTACGCTTACCAGACGGCAAAGCGGATGAGAGACGCCGATGGACAGCGATGCTGATCCCCAAGATTGAAACATGGAGAATCCGAGGACATGGGAAAACGGACTACTTCCTTGGCTTATTGTGCATGACTTTAGTCGTTTTTACTCCACATATTCCAAAATCACTGCGCCTTGAAGTAGTCTGCACATCGATTGGTAGGGTAAAGTTTTATATTGCTCTGACCGTAGATCAGTTGTCTTTTGCGGTCCAGAGCTTTACACTCGCACAATATGTGCTGGACTGATTCCTCCCCCTCGCCACAGAGTCTGCATGCGAGGTCCCCCTCCAACCGCCCCATTTTATGCAGGTATTTCTTGACGGCCATGTGTCCCGTCAAGAGACCTGTTATGTTTCTGAGCTGTCCTCTGCTAAGATTTAGCAGCTCCACAGCTCTTTTGAACTGGGTTCGTCGATTACTGACTTCCCATGTCTGAGCCCTGGACAGTGTGCGCAGTACACATTGCGTTCGTTTTTGACCCAGGAATTAATGGCTCCCATTGCGGTGCTCTTTTACACGCGCAGAACCGATTCTGGTCCTATAAATGGTTCTTCTGACCCTCTCTTCGCGAGACTGTCAACTTTTTTATTGCCTTTGACCCCCGAGTGACCCGGCACGCAGTTGAGGGTGACCTCATACTACTCAGCCAGGTCGTTCGTCTGGTCTCGGCACATACTCACCAGCCAGGAATTTACCCGTAGGCTACTTAGGGCCTTAAGGGCTGCCTGGCTGTCTGTGGCTATGAGGATCCGCGTATTGGTGAAGCCCCTCCTCTTTTTCTCCCGCACACAGTGCAGGATGGCGTACATTTCGGCCTGAAAGATCGTTGCATGGGCTCCGAAGGAAATACTATGACTTACCCTCGGTCCTTTCGAATAAACATCTCCCTCCGTCCCACGCTTCCCACCGGATCCTCTCATGTACCAGACGCGCGCGTCTCATGGTACGCCCGGCGTCTCCTTCCACCATGCCTCGCGGTAGCGGATTTCCACTGTAAAGTTGTTTTTCCTGCAAATTCTCGGGCTCGCGAAGTCTGACCTTATGTTTGCACCGTACTCAGGACTCAAACAGGTGTAAATCACTAAGGGTGGTTTTTTGTGGTGATTATTCTTTATCTAGTTGTCGTGTGTGGTATACGAATTTGTCATTCCCGAAAAAGATATGTCGCGAATGTACGTTTTCCAGCAACCAGACAAGTTATAATTTTTCCCTCAATCAGCACTACCGTAGGTCAAAATACTCACGGGGTGGTTTTTTGTAGTGATACTTCCTTAGAAAATTCTCAGGCATACCATAAGTGTTTATCGGGCCCTAAAATGATTTGTCGCAAAAGTACATTTCACAAAAACCAATGGTTGTAATATTTTTTCCATATTCAGCACTACCGCAGGCGGAAATCAGCATGGGTTGTTTTTTGGGGTGATTCTGCTTCAGTATTTTGTCGTGCGTGCCCTACTAGTTTGACCTGCCTGAAAATATTTTGTCACGAAATTGCATTTCGTGAAGATACGAGAAATGTAACCTTTGGTTTTGACCATAGCGCTACCAACCCCGTGGTTCATCAGGGGGTAGTTGATTTTTAACTTATTTGTTCACGACGAATAACTATAATGATATTCTGAACCCTCGCGTCCACCAATTTAGCTACTTTAGGAAGAAGTTAGTGCTAACTTTACTGTCACGTTGGCATTAACATTTTTTTTCTTTAAATAAAGTGGGACAAATTTTACCTTTTCACGACAAATTTACGACAAAAAGCAACAAATAACATGCATTGGCATTTCAGATTTGCGACATGGTAATGCTAACTTTGTGGACGTGCCTTTTAGTCCAGTAATAAAGGATAATATGTTTCAGACTGACTTGCAAATGCAGCTTATGGTTTATGGAGAATAAATATTTCATGACATGTTTTCTTATGTTTTAATTATCTATGTAAAGACTATTTATTTGCCCTCACAATTGTTCGTTTTTTCTCTGTAGCCGGTTTCGCCGCGTTACATCATCAGACAGGATAATGATTAATTTATTTATTCGCATTCATGACAACTATGAATACAAATGCGTTGCATCGTTATGGTGTTTCAATAAAAAAATATATGCCAAAAACACACATTTGGTTTAACTGTGGCCATATGAGGGCCGTCAACTTTTATCCTCTGTTGGTACGTCGTCGCCAGTTGCGCCCAGTAAATATTTTTTTAATTTTTTAAAATTAAATATCTTGCACCCGTTGCATCTTTGTTATAAGAAATATGGACTGTACACCGTTTACATTTTCTTGGGTAAAGCCGCTGCCTTTTTCCTGGGCGTTTTTGGTTAGGGTGAATGTAAATGTGATGTATGTCGATATTTAAGATTAAAATCAACATACAACAAAAATAACAACAATAAAGCAGGTTTTATAAAACGAAAATATCGAGATACAGAAACTCTTTGCAACATTACAACATTTTTTTATATAGTACGACGTGTTTTTGTTTGATCTGTTTGATAAAAAAAAAAGATTTCAAGAAAGGGGAATAGATTTAATTAGTTGCCTCATTTAAAACAAGGCAGTTAGTGTCGCGTATATGCTTTCCAGCTTCTAATGCTTCGAAAATGTAAAGTTTTCGCTTGTCATTACAAAACTGTAGTGGCTGAGACGGTTCTAAACCTCTCTTAATATTTCTAACAGCTTGTTAACTTCCGGGGTGGAAAAACATAGTAAATATAGGGACACAATACTCACTTGTGAACACTCTGTAGCTAATAGTTTGCATGTTTTGCTTTATAAACAGTTTGTTTGTAATGCACACTTGTAAAACCTTGGAAAGGTGCCAATTACGCTTTCACTTCTGTTGTGGTTTTATACAAATAAACAACCCTCTTCATCTAATTTTACTTGTAAAAATTAACCTAAGTCCAGAACAGTAAACAAATAAGTTTGAGGTTTTGCTTACAGTTTTAATAATAGCAATTGCCTTCGGTATGTACTGTCTCCTTCTCTCTTATGACAATCCAAGTTTTTCTATCTCACTCTTCAGTATAGTATCATCTTTTTCATTTTTTCTCTTTCTACAAGATATAATTTCTCAAATTTAATAAAATTCACTTAAACGGAAATATTAACATCTATCTTATCACTTCTTATCCAAAGTTTTTTTTGTTCTTTGGAAAATGATTAATATTCACATGAAATGATATTTTTTATTAATATTCCGGTAACTGAACCATAAAGTAAACTGCAGCTAGAAGCTGGATTTTGTTACTTTACAATTAATTACTTTAATTATTCAGTGGAAATTATTTATATTTTGTGGAACAAGAAACCTCATCTATTTGGGTAAGCTTTTATAGTTAGTTAAATTTTCCCCACATTTGTATTCTGCCCAACAAAAACCACAAAAAATTAAAATAAGTAGTACCTGCTAAGGAAGCTATTTATTCATTGTAGGGTTTCTTGTCGGGGGCTGAAATCTGGTGGTGTTTTCTACTTTTACTGGGTCAGCACTCACACCTGAGGGGCCAAAGAAATTGAAGGACACGGACGTAGTTCCAGATAAGTCCATGAAGTTTTTGTTTGTTTGTTTATTTTGTGTAACTGGTGTTGAATTTTGAGTAGTACACCTACAATCAGCGGATTATTAAGCTATACATTCGTTTAAGTTGATGTTTTAACCTTTGTGTGTAAACTCGAACAGTCGACTGTAAGGGGGATCTCTGCATCTTTGTTAGATTAAGTAAAATTAACAACTATATTGGACACAGTAACACATTTTTTTTACCATCGCTGTCTGTCAGCCTAAAATACAACAATTAATTAATGTAACCATTCCTCACTTATAGTGTTGCGATTCCAGCGATTGAAATTTCACTTACCGTTGATGTCGTTATATTTATTTAACTATCAGATAATTAACTAAAATACTTTGTGTCGAATAATTTGTAAACTACTAACCCCCAAAACTGGTCAATGTGGGGTCAATGTTGAGTTTAGATTACATGATTTGCAAGTGAAAATTAGTCAGCGTGGTTATTTATGGGTGCAAAAATATGTTCCTTGTATCTGCTTTTGAAACTTCTTAAGGTTTTACCCATGTAGATTGCGTTACATAGAATGTATACAAGCTAATTTATAAATTTTAGCCCTTGTAAAGAATGTTTAGTTTTTGCCTTAAAAAAATCTGCGCCATATCATATTTTTAGTTAAAAATATTCAAGGTCATTAATAAGGGTGCGACTTATTAAATTTTAAACTTCGTTTTTCTGCTCAAATATGTTTATTGAGCCGTAATTTATACCGGGAAATTTCCACAAAATTATGTAATCTGCTTTTGAATGAAACAAAATATATTATTCAACACCCTATTTTTCAAAAATGAAACGAAAACGGAACCATATTTATAGACACTTCGTCTCTAGATTATGCACCGATTAGCGTCTTTCATCATAGACATCCAATTATGCAACACCCTGTGTAATACATGCAAGGATCAACACTTGTAAAGAAATTGTTTGAATAATACAAATTTATATTTAAATCTTGTTGGATTACCTTAACCCCAGTCTTTTCAGGCGTTAAATCTGAACTTAGGAAGACAGTATTTAACAAGAACCCGGCGTACGATCAATCTGGATGATCCACAAGACACAACAGAATTGGAAATCCTCTTTTATTAATCAGAAGATTGCGCTCAGGTGTTTTAGTGTACATTAATTAAGACCGCGGACTTGCACCGTAAATTTGAAATTTAAAACGAAGAGTTTCCTCCAGAAAATGGGTTGTAGGGAATGAGTTATGGTTTGTTGAATTTTTAAAATAACCCACTGGAGGTTCTTGCAAATACAGAAGCCGATGAATGTTTGCGCTTACTCTCCGGTCAGGAATCCCAGACACGTATTAATATTTTACAAGGCAATGCAGCTCTCGAAGTTGCGCATACTTGTGGCTACATAAGATAAAGATGTTGGTATGAATTCCTTAAGCTTAAACCAGATGAGCTACTCAGTTCTCTGAAAGCATGTAAATCTTATCGATTAAGTGATTGATTACTTATGAAACCTTTAAATGTAAAATAGATAAGCTTCTACTTATCTAGCAGCTAGAGCATAAATTCGTTGTGAGATAGTAGATTCTGCACTTAGGATTTGCTTTAAGCTTACAAAATAATATTGAAATCCAATATGCTAACAAGTTCTCAATCTATCTACGCGTATATATTGTTTTAGGATTTCGCTATATAGATTTGTAAAAGAACTGGTAAAAGCTGTGAGGCATAGAAATGGACGCAGGAGCGCCAGGTCTGGAAGGTAAGAAAACTCAAGGTATTTAATGTAGTACATACACGAAGCACACTTTGTCACAAGTACTAGGATTCATAACCGTCGCTGTCGAGGATATGATAAATTGTGTACCGACAGCTGATATTCAAGTGCTAGTGACCAGAGCTATTAGCCACAATGCCTTTTTTTTCAACAACACACCACGAGGGCTTACAGCCTAAATACTATCGTACCGTGGGTGTCGACGGCGAGGAAAGATGCAACTTAATTCTGGACTTGAAGGTTTGGAGGTTCGGGGGAGAAGGAAAACCATGTGCCGGCAAGGAGTTCCACAACTTTGAAGTCCTCGGGACAAAAGAGCGGGCCTAACAAGATGTTTTATGTCTGCTGACCTGGACAGTAAAAGGGTGGATTCGCTCTGTTCCCCTGGTAGATCTGTTGTGGGCAGCGGGTGGATGAACTATGGAAGAAAGCTCCTCTGAGCAATGTCCGTGCAGATATATATATATATATATATATATATATATATATATATATATATATATATATATATATATATATATATATATATATATATATATATATATAAGAGAGAGAGAGGGAGGTCACCAACGGCACGTCGGTGGGAAAGGGATGGCAGCTTTTGGGTGAGGGTAGGATCACCGATGAGACGTATAGCTCTCTTCTGAAAGGAGTCCAGGATAGCGAGTGCAGAAGCGGCAGCAGCACCCCAGATGTGGGAGTAGTATTCGAGGTTTGGTCTTATTTGTGAAGTATATAAAGTATAGAGATTAGCTGGTGAAAAGTATTTGAGAGCCCGGAAGAGGAAACCTAATTTCTTAGCAGCCGCTTCTGCAATTGATGTGACATGTTGGTGCCAATTGAGATTTCGATCCACAGAGATGCCAACAAGTGAAAAGAACTCATTACTTTAAATAACTTGTTTGTTTATTATGATGGGTCTAGGGCTAGCGTATCTCTTATGAGAAAGAAAGCAAGACTGTGATTTGATGGGGTTGAATTCTACAAGATTTATACTTGACCCCCCCCCCTCCTCCATGGGTCTGCGATCCTCATCTAGTTGGGCTAAAGAGACAGGCTTAGAATATTCTATATTGGAGTGGAGGGTGCTGTCGTCAGCGTAACTGTGAACTGGGTTGGATGTGCTAGAGAGGAGGTCATTGATGTAAAGAAGAAACAAAGTAGGGGCTGAGGCTGAACCTTGAGAAACTCCTGCGTTAATTGTATACATTTTAGAGGAATGGCCATCCACGACAACAGAAATGCTTTGGTTGGAGAGGAAATTTGCTGTCCACGTACAGAGTTTTTTGTGGTAGGCCATAGGCCGGTAGTTTATTAAGCAGCGCTACGTGCCAGACCTGGTCGAATGCTTTGGATATGTCTAGAGCGACAATCTGGGATTCACCGTGTAGTTCCATAGACTTGTTGCAAGAATGGGTACCAAAGGAAAGGAGGTCGGCAGTTGATCTGCGCTGACGGAATCCATACTGCCTGTCGTGGATTAGACTGTTTTTCAAGAAATTTTAGTAATTCGGTGTTTATATACTTTTCCATCACTTTAGAGATGACTAAAAGGAAAGAAATCGGCCTGTAGTTGCTAGGAAGCGCCTTCGATCCTTTCTTGGGGACGGGTTGTACTCGAGCAGTTT
This sequence comes from Tillus elongatus, assembly GCA_964006375.1. Taxonomy (NCBI): domain Eukaryota; kingdom Metazoa; phylum Arthropoda; class Insecta; order Coleoptera; family Cleridae; genus Tillus; species Tillus elongatus. Next base: position 39,550,231 of record OZ023264.1, read on the forward strand.
TCCAATTACCAGGGAATATGCGTCTATTGTAAGATGTCTGAAACAGACGAGTCAAGACAGGAGCAAGTTCTGGTGCGCATTTTTTGAGAACAATTGCTGGGACCTCGTCAAGGCTGGAGGCTTTCCTGGTATTAAGAGAAGAAAGCCTCTTTCGTACCTTTCTAGTTTTGAAAACGATATCCATCATTTCATGCGCGACATTGGGGGCTGTTGGTGGTTGAACATTTGGAGGTGGATTGAGAGTAGACTTGCCGGCGAACAACGAGGCAAAACTTCAGCCTTGCCCAGGGAGGTAGAAACAATTTCATCACCTGAGACAAGAGGTGGGAACGTGCTCTTGCAGAAATTATTCCCAATAGATTTAGCAAGAGTCCAGACGTGTTTGCTGCCGCTGGAGCTTAAGAGGACTTTCTTTTTGATGTGGTTATTAAACGAGTTTTTTGCCTCAGAAAGAATGCGGACATAGCGGTTTCTTGCGTCGTTAAATGCTTGACGGTTTTATTCATTGGGATTGTATAGAAGCTTTTTGTGAGCTTTGACCTTTTCAAGTCTGGCATTGTCACAGGATTTAGAGAACCAGGGCTTTTGAGTGGCTGCAGGGGTTTTCTGTGTACGTGAAATAAATAATTACATGCCAGCTTGGATAATTTCGGTGACGTTTTGTGAGATATCAGTGGGGTCAGGATGAGAGAAGCAGACAGACGCCCATGGAAATGAGGAAAAGTAATCTCGCATTTCGTCCCAGTTCGCGGAGTTGTAGTGCCAAACGATACGTGGGTGTGATGACTGTGTGACCTCGGGTTGCATTGCGCAGGAAGCAGTGACCATGCCGTGGTCTGAGCGATCCAGGGGCGGTGACTGATATCTTATAGCAGTCAGGATTTGTAGTAAAAAGGAGATCCAAGGGATTTGAGCTGTGTGTTAGGATGCGGGGAAAGTAGGTAGGTTGCTAAACCATATTGGCTAAAGAATTGCTGACTGCAAAGACCTCCGCTGCTCTTCCTTGTGGATCCGTTTTTGAATATCCTAGCCATTCCTTATTATGGACATTGGAGTCACCAAGAATAGTGACCTCGGAGGAAGGATATTCAGAAATCAGATGGTCGGTTTTTTCATAAAGGTAGTCAAAGAGCTGGACAAAGTTGTTGTCAGAAGGTGACCGGTAAATGCAACAGATGAATTTAGTTGCAGCCCTGAGAGAGAGTTTTATCCATATGTCTTTTCTTCCAGCTTCTAAATTGGGGAGTCTGGTGCAGGGTAGATTGCTACGGACGTACGCGCACACGCCTCCATGCAATCTAAAAGAAGTAAGGAGCTCATACCCCGGGAAATTAAGGTGATTAGTGGCTGTTTTGGCACTGATTTGAGTTTCGGTCAGGAAGAGGAGTTGGGGCCTATTAGCCTGGAGGAAATGGTGGACGGAGTTCAGGTTAGAAATTAGGCCGCATATATTCGAGAAGGATATTGTAAATCTCGATGCTGGCGCCCCCTGTACACCCCTCTCCCGGAGATCCGAATGGAGGAGTATTTTACCTCCGGAATATTTTGTACAAGGAGGAGCCATCACCATTTTTGCTTATAAGGGAAACCGACTCATACACCAGAACCAGAAACGTCCGTTGGGACTTCACCGACCCCTTGATGTAAGGGGTGGTACCTCCTCGAGCGTGAAAAAAATCATTTACTACCACGTAAAGGAAAATTCCACTACCACCTACAATATTGCAAGTATACCACACCAGCCAACTATTAACGAGCTAACCAGCTTTAAAACTTGCTTACCACATTATAGAAGACCCCGAATAATCTACAGGCTGTTTTCTAACCTTTCTGACAAAATAATAGAGGTGCATCTGTGGCCAATTTTAAGACGAAAATGTGGTATAAAACCTTTTTGAACGTTGATTCGTTTTAGACATACAGGCTGTTTTTGTTTTTTTTTTTTTCATTTCATTATTAAATGACAAACGACATTCTATTAATCTTTGTTAGACATTTCCATCGCAAACATATTTAATTTCTTAATGACATTTGTCTTTTGTTTGTCATTTTTCACATATTCTTTTAAAGTCTTTTTAAATTTATTTCTGCTACATACTCTTTGTAATTATGGCTGAGTTACCGACTAAAAAATGACCAAAATGTACGGTATAGCCAACGGAAATACCTGAGAAGCAAAACTTTTATATGCAGAACGTTTTGTCATAGACCAATACCATATCCAGAAACATTTACAAAATTGCATCTCAGGTTAGCTAAAACCGATAGCTTTGCAAGAAGCAAGACAGACGACCGACCAATTACAGTTAGATATCCACAACTTGAGGAAGATGTTTCAAAAATGGTAGAAAAATCTCCAGGGACGAGTACAAGAAAAGTGGGAAACGTGTTGAATATGAACTAAATAACAGTTTGGAGTATCTTAGAGGGCTATCTACTTTATCCTTACCACGTACAAAAAGCGCAAGCTTTGTTTCCGTGAGACTCCCCAACACGAGCCAATGTTGTAATTGGTTTCAAAAAAATTCTCTAAGGGTTACAAATTTTTCCACAAAAAAAAATAATCCTATTTACAGACGAAGCAAATTTTTCGAGGCATGGAATTGTGAATTTTCAAAATAATCTTCATGCTATCAGGACATTACTAGCATACATTTTCATATAATGTTTGGACGGGGATTATTGGAGATGATAGCTTAGTTGAACCGCAAAACCCAAAATCGACCCAATAGCGATGTATATTACAATTTCCTTTGAGATCAATTACCTGAATTGATTAAAGCCTATCCATTAAGAAAAGAAGTTTTGTAGGAGTAAGTGCCATAAATTGTTTGGGGCAACAATATGTTTATCATTAGATACGCGGAGATGGACCTCAACCATGGCCACACCGGTCGCCGAATTATAATCCTTTGGCTTTTTATTTCCGGGGTCACCTTTAACAACTTGTACATTCTACTCCTATTAAAAATGCATATTATTAACGATTTTAATACATTTCGTGTCAGTCCCGCGTTATTCCAACGCGCCGGAGCAAATTTAGCATGTCGGGTAGATTGATGTTTACTGGATTGTGAAGGAGATTTTCAGCAATTTAAATAATTTTTGTTTATGCGAGTTTTAAAATAATTTATCAAAATAATAATTAATGCTACGAGTGCATAATTAATAAGAAATAAAAGATAAAAAAATGATTTTTTTTTAGATCCAGTACTCCGAAAACGAAGCAACATTTCAAAAACTTTTATACCACATTTGTGTCTTAAAATTCAACTGATTGACAAGCTTCGCTACAACACGCTAACAATTAATAACTAGTCACGTTTAATTCCTGAAAATGAGAAAAAAATAAAAAACGCTTCAAACTTAATGTAGGGGGTGTTCAAATTGCATTCCTTGAACGCCTTGGTAGCATCCTAATCGTAAATATAAATGTTTTCTAACTTTAATCAACATCAGCGACATAACCGACGTAGGCGTAATCTTTATTCTCCTTCTTCATTTATTTAAATCCCATGGTTAAGTTTGGTATACCATACTTTACATATATACCCATAAAAAGAAGTCTCCCAGCGTAAAATCGGGTGATCGTGCTGGCCATACTAACGAAGCTCGTCTTCCTATTTACCAATTTTCAAATATTGAGTGGAGGTACTGCTAGGCATTTATTTGGTAATATGATGGTGCTCCATCTTGCTAGAACCATATTACATTCGTTGGGTTTACTCGATCAGGATATACGTTTGCCAAAGTTGACATGACATTATTTTGGAGCAGTTCTGAATAATTATCTGTATTCAAGCCGCCATTAATAAAAAATGGACCAATGACATGGCGTCTAACCATTCCCGCCAAATCATTAACCTGTTAAAGGTACTGCGTATGTTCTTCCCTCACCCAGTGTGGATTTTCTTCAGACCAGTAGCCACAATTTTGACGAATAGCATATCCTTGAAATGTAAAACTGCACTCATTAGAAAACAAACCCTATTCTAATTGGATAACATTGTTATTTAACATTTGTGTTTTGTATAGTGTGGGCATATGGAGTTAGTTTTGCTGTTTTTGACTTTTATTAATTGTAGAACGCTGGCAAATATTCTTCACTTTATGATACTCTACACTAATATTATGGTAGTTTTTGTGTTGTATTTTTCAGTTTGATTATAATGTCGCATAGACATTTTCGCTAACAAGCAAGTTTGCTTCTGTGAAGATGTCTAAGTCTTATAACTACTAGGATAATTGTTAACTGATTGCTTTAGAATGTACGACATGCGCGTTTATTGATTTGTTAATTACTTCGTTGTACTGAACATTTATTCTACTTTTTTTATAGTGTATTTGTATTTGGTAAGCTTTTGTATCTAATTGTAAATGTCTGTTCCAACTTATCAATAAACCTTATTATTATTATTAATTCCATCATTTATCCACAAAAATACATTCTTGTATCAAATACGTCTGCCGTATGCAAAGTTGTGGCTGCTTGTTGACTTGAGGTATGTGAGTTATATATATATATATATATATATATATATATATATATATATATATATATATATATATATATATATATATATATATATATATATATATATATATATATATATATATATATATATATATATATATATATATATAGCTACCGATAACGCAAAAAATATTGGCCCGATTTTGATCAAATTTAGTAAGTAGCTTCCTCCTGCAAGTGTCTTGGATAAGTTCGTTAGCCAGGAAAATCGGCCCAGGTTTTCCCGCAAATCTTTGAGTTTTCTTTCTGAAATCTGTATATCTCCCGAAATAACAAAGTAAGGGCAACCAAAGTAGGTACAAGTTTTCCTCAAATCGTCAAAGTCGCTATACGTCATGGTTGGCAACATTTAGGCAAAGAACATAAAACAAGTAGGAGTTATATAAAGAAAGTATGGCAAGAAGAGTGTTCTACAAACCCTTAAGTTTCCGCTACAACCGTTAATGTCCTTAATTTTACTAAAATATTTCCAGAAAATGCTTTGATGCTTTGGCAGTAATTTTAGTTAAGTTTATGGTTTACAGGTCTAGAATTTTTAGCCAATTTTCGTAAAAAAAACTCGTTTTGAGAAGACCCCGACGTTTGAATTTTAAAAAGGTTTCTTCAAATGAATGCAAAATAGGCCCCCTAGAATCCATATCCGGGGTTAGTTTCAGTTATTATCTGTTTGCATATATACAGGGTGACACATTTCTAAGGTAAAGCTCAATATAATCATTATCATACAAGATACGACGCAGTAAGTGTGTTTTTGTAGGTAATTTTCATTGCATGCTTCAAGTTTCAATAACTCAGTTTGCTATTAACCTAAGGTTCGTTGGCTAGAAAACCAGTTTTCTCGGAAACATTTTAAGTTTATTTTCGAAAAACTCACAAATTGTACATTTTCAAACGATAAGTTATTTTGACAAATATGTGTCTGCAATATAGGTTATACACTTTTATTTTGGCACTTAGGCCCTTTCTAATTTCCACTCTTCAATTATAATGTTGCAAGCAAAGTTTTATAATAAATTGCATACATTCGCTTTAAAGAAGCCCACAAACCATGTTTGATGGACGGAGCTACTCATCATATTCCTTGTACTTTTACGGTTTGGCTTTAAATCTACTTGTAAAATATAAATATAAACGCAGCATTATAAACTCATTGCAACTTTTTAGTGGTTTAATCTTCACCGCCAATCGATATAAAATCTGTTTACATCCTACTTTAAACGTTCTGGTTGTCTGCATAGCTAGGAACATCGAAAAGACTCAACGAGTCAAAGTTGTCTGAGGTAATCACTTGGATTCACTAAGCTTGTCGAATTCATGAGACACGCGTTACCGGATCACTAACTGCAAGACATCAGCACAAATCAGATTGACTTGGCACACTCAGCACCTGAATATACAGGGATGAGTCAAACAAAATGAAGCATGTGTTTCCTTTGAAGCATGGATTTCGATAAAAATAATTTATTTTCTAAGGGTTTTGTCATTCTCCAAGTTTGTTTGTGTGTCTGAAAGACATTCAATATCCAGCCACAAAATAAGTAGATAAAATACTTGGGAACTATTCTACTTATTTCCTGGGGTGTTAGTTACCCCTGATTAACTAGCCGACCGTTAAATACAGCGTGGAGCATTGAAAACGAAACAAACCGATTTACGTCCAGAGAAAATTTTTTAAGAAACGCTGAAACACGCCAATTTTAATATTGAGGGGGACATTTTTTGACATAAAACTCAACTTTGTGGGTTGTGATAACAACCCTTATATTTTAAATAGGGAACATGGATCGAGTGTTACCTCATTTGAAAGCTTTTTCTTTTCTGAATTCAGCACACTAATTTTTTTGGAAGTTTTAGCAACTCGCTTAAAAATTATTTACAGTTGAATTTGCAAGAACGTATTTCATTCATTGTGATAAGAAATGCACTAATCAGTCAATTTTTTGGTAAAAAACCTACAAAACAAAACCAAACGTTAAAAAATGTTTGTTCAGTTAAGTCAGTGTTCAAATTGTTGACCACCAGCTTCCATACAAAAGTAAAAATTTTGTTCAAAACGAGCTCTGACATTCTGGAGCATTTGTGGAGTTATTAGACGGCATTCTTCAACAATGCGTCGTCGTAATTCTTCCAGAGATTCTTGTTCTCTTGCGTAAATTCTACTCATTAAATGGGCCCATAGAAAGACGTCTAAAGGAGTTAAATCCGGTGATCTAGGGGGCCACTCAATAGCACCTTTACGCCCAATCCATTGCTCTGGAAACCCTCTGCTTAAAAACTCTCTAACACGTTGTGAAAAATGCAGAGGAGCTCCAACTTGTTGAAACACTAATTGATTTTCTTGATAGCGATCATCATTTTCAACAGTGTCAATTAGTAGAGGGTAAACGATATCTTCTAGTAACTCCAAATATGTTTCGCCACTCAAATTGCCATCAAGAAAAATTGGTCCGATTAAACGGTCTACAAAAATGCCAGTCCAGACATTCAATTTCTGTGGAGTTTGAGTGTGGACTTCGCTAAAATTTCTTGGATTATTATCTGCCCAATAACGACAATTATGACGACTAACTGTAGGGCTTAATAAAAACGTACAATCGTCTGAAAAACAGATATTGAACAGAAAGTTCCCGGTATCAGCTATTCGTGCAGTCATAACTTCACAAAACTCCAGCCGCCGATCAAATTCATCTTCATTCAGTTGTTGTACAAGATGAATTTCATACGGGTGAAATTTATGATGCTTCAATATTCGCTGAATAGTTATTCTTTTGATGTTTGAAACAATGGCCAATTTTCTCGTGTTTAAAGTTGGGTCTGCAGCAATTTGTCCTAAAACTTCAATCTCAGTAGTCTTATTTCTAACCGGAAATTCACTTCAGGATCCCGTTTTTTTGTTGGCTACTGAACCACTTTGTCGAAACTTTGCAACTAACTTCAAAACGTATTTTCTGTTAACATGTCTGTTCGGCTGTCGTTCATTAAACAAATTTGCGGTACGGTTGACACAGTCATCGTTTTTGAAAAAAAAAGAGTAAATATTTCAACTCTTTCTTCTACAGAATACACCATTGTGAAATTAATTTTCGGTAGTACTATCAAGTATCAAACCGACCGATAAACTGAAATAATAAACCGCATTTCTCTCATTCCGATTAGAAATGTTCTGATGGTCAATTTTTTGTTTACCAAACGAACAAAACATTGACTATCAGCACATTTCTTATCGGAATGAGTGAAATACATGTTTGCATCTTCAACTGTAAATAATTTTTAAACGAGCTGAATTCAGAAAAGAAAGAGCTTTAAAGTGATCTGACACTCGACCAATGTTCCCTATTTAAAATATGAGGGTTGTTATCAGCACCCTTAAGGGGTTGATGTGACAAAGTTAAGTTTTATGTCAAAACATGTCCCACTCAATATTAAAATTGACGTGTTTCAGCGCTTCTTACAAAAAAATTACTCTGGACGCAAATCGGTCTGTTTCGTTTTCAATGCGCCACCCTATATATATATATATATATATATATATATATATATATATATATATATATATATATATATATATATATATATATATATATATATATATATGTGTGTGTGTGTGTGTGTGTGTGTTTTGTTTCTTTAACGTCGGCTTATTTCCGTGACTATGACGAATCACCGACGCCAGGGAGCAGTTTCACCTCACTATCCTGGAAATGTTGCCGAACCCCTGCCTTTCTGTAAGGAGGGTTTGGATATTTAACGTGCCCAACATCGCATGGACACGGGACCAAAGGCTTTACGCCCCCTCCGAAGGGCGGAACATGCAGACATTCAACTTGCACAAATACAATGCCAGAACCTCGGTTGATGTTAATTTTACAGTTTTTGCTGAAAAAGTGAAAGGAGAACTCTGGGTCGATCCCAGGGTTCTCCTTTCACTTTTCCAGGTAAGACTCTGAATCGAAGGGTACTGGGTTCGACCAGTACCCTTCGATGTAGAGGCACAAGTTCTTACTCCTGAACCACCGAGGTTCATATGTATATATATATATATATATATATATATATATATATATATATATATATATATATATATATATAATTGAAACTGACCCCACCCCAGATATGGGTTCTAGGGGTCCTAGTTCGTGCTCATTTGCAAAAAATGTTCAAAATTCAATAGTCTCCCCATTAGTGATTTTTTTTTACGAAAATTCACTAATAAGAGCTGCCTCAATACATTGGATATATGCATTCCGATAAAAACAACACATTCAATATTTATTGTTGAGCCACAAAATAAGTAACTAAGAGACTGATGTCCAGTTTCACAAAGCTCGATTAAATATTTAATGGGCTATTAGATAACCATTGCTTCAGTCGACTAATCACAGACTGTGATTCGAATTTTTACAATGACAACCAAATATTTTGAAGCTGTGATTGGTTGTATTAAACAATGATTGGATTTGCAGATGTAAATTGTTTAACGAGTCTTTGACCTCTCAGCGCTGTGACCATAAGGGGTCTTTTGTGAATGACTCAAGTTTCTAAAAATTGCCCACAATATTCAGTCTTTTTGTACAGTCTACTATCTTGTTGGTGGCTATTTTACCTATTTCCTGAGGTGTTAGTAACCCCTGATTAACTATCCGGCCGTTAAATATATGAGCCAGCTTTGTGAAACCAGGTATAAGACGCTGGAATTCGGTGTGGAGTTAAGCAATACCACAGCCATCTACAGGACAGGCCGGAATGTGTAAAACTGAAACGCAGACATCAGTCCTGCCTTCATATGTTCGATTACACGGAAGTCGTATGAAGTAGATTAGATATTAAATTGTGAATTGTGTACTGATACTGTGCATATATAAATGGATAAATGGAAAACTTTAGGAGGATGTCTAACAAAACATACTTTGTCAGCCCTCTATCAAAGCACACTAGTGCTGATTAAATTCATTAATTATAGTATAGAGGTTTTGAAAGTCGAATATGTGTTTCCTGAAAAGTTACAGACCGACAATTTATCACATAGATTCAGTTGTTACAGGAAGCTTTCTGGAGGAAAACTCAACATATCGTAGCACAAATTTTTGAGTCAGAAAATAGAATGAGAGTGAAAACTGTTCTGGGCTTAAAATCAGCAAAATGTGGCAATATTTCGTTCTCCAAAAATCTCTGTTAGAGCATAGCGCTGTAATAGAAGAAGAAACTGTAAATACCGATGATTTCTGATGCATTTTTAATAACGATAGTCTTCAAACAGAAATTGATGAGTCTTCATTATATATATATATATATATATATATATATATATATATATATATATATATATATATATATATATATATATATATATATATATATATATATACATATATCAGGATATGCTGCTTTTAACCCTTTCGGGCTCAGTGGTTTCGTAAAGTAACCACACATTGAGGATTAATTTTTTAGTGGCTCCATCTATGAAACTTCAACTGGACATAGGTAGCTAGGTTAAATAGTCCACTTACAGTACACTAGCTGCAATTTTAGTTACTTAGTTTGTAAAGACAACTGTTTTAGTTACTTTTCAATTTAACTGTTTCATAGATTTTGAAGTTAGACGTTTGAATTTTGCGAAAGTGGATAAAAGTAGTGAAAATGTGTTCAAATGGTAAGTAACTGTACATGTAATAGTAGATAAATACATTATTTAGATACTTCTACAAATACAACTTTTTTTTCTTAATTTAAAGTTAGTTTTGTAAACACTTTCGTGTGGTGGTTTCATACTGAAACCACTAGGCCACAAGCTGAAGCAACTGACATATTTCCTTCATTGCAGGATATCCAAATTCTAGAGCAAAGAAAAGCAATATGCAATCGTTTTTAGCGAGTGGTCGATGGAATATGAATGAACTTGAACAGTTAACAGCACATGAATTCAATAATTTCTTAGAAGAAGTACTATGAGATGTGGAATCTTACACTTCAGACTACGATTGTCTTTCAGACGCTGAAAATGAATATTTAGAGCAAGATTTTGCAGCTTCAACCACAGAAACACTATTATCACTCTACAATAATCGAAGATAATAATGATCCAGAAAATAAGTGAAGAGATTGTGGAAAAGTCTCTAGAAGAGGGATGGGAATCGAATGAGGATATTACTTTGCTGAACCTGATGCCAAATGTAGATGCCAAAACAATTTAGTTTGGCGTAACCAGTATTATTCTGTCAAACAAAGTCACATTCCAAGAAATTAATGGTTCCAACGTACTTGACTATGAGTATCCTTATCAATATTTTCTGCAATTATTTCCAGAAGCATTGATAGAAAAGTTAGTTTTCGAAACCAACCTGTATGCCACGCAAAATTCAGTTCGACAAATATCTTCTATAATTGTGTACAAGAAAAATTTCTAGGTATGAATATAATCATGGGAGTCAAGAAATCTTCTAGTTATAAAAAATACTGGTCTTGCTCTGTAGTACTTAGAGGCAGCTACATCAGTAGTTGCATGTCAAGGACACGTTTTTCGTGTTTTCTAGGTAATCTACGTGTAAACGACAACAGCTTTAAACCAAAAAATCTCTGGACGCAGCAAGTGCGTTATGGTAGCGAATTTTCTTTAAAATATTTTTAATAGCAAATGTCTTTCTTTGATGACAGCAGGCATCAAACTTGGTTGCCTCTATAGTAGAAACAATGTACCATATTTCATTGAAATAAATTTATTGTTTAAAAATATATAAACATTTTTCCAAAGTTTAGATGCAGCTAATGTGTTATGGAAGTGAATTTTCATAAAAATGTTTTTAATAGCAAATGCTAGCAGGCATCAATCTGATTACCGGTATAGCCTATGTAGTAGAAACAATGTACTATATTTTATCAAAATTACTTATGGTTTGAAAATATACAAAGAAATTCGAAAATAAACTTAAATGTTGGTTTTCTATCCAACAAAACTTACGTTAATAGCAAATTGAGTTATTGAAATTTGAAGGATTTAATGAAAATTCGGTAAATTTGCAGATTAGCTCCCGAACGCTTTTCAACAAATTGTTTTCAGAAACATTACTAGGACCCCACCTAGATGCACAAACCACAAGAAAAATTTCTTGTTCACACCCCCAAGGAAGTTATGGGATTGGGAGTGAATAGGGGTGGTGTGCGGGGTAGGCAGGGTTTAAGGGGGATATGGCTTCAAGATGTGAAAAAGACAGCTTTCAATCCCACTTAATTCGAATTTTCTGCTCATATTTTCTTTTATCTTCCTTGGGGGGAAAGAACAAGAAATTTTTCTTGGGGTTTGTAGATCCATCGGGGGAGGGGGAGGGGGAGGGGGTCAGGTTTCTGAAAAAAGTTTTTTGAAAAACGTTCGGAAGCTAAACTGCAAATTTATCGAAAATTCGCTACCAAAACGCACTTACTGCGCCCAGATTTTTTTCTTACAAACGCATCATATTTCGATAAAAAATGGAAAAATGCATTAACGAATTTCATCTACGAAAATTAGCCAAAAAAAATTATACACCACTACTCACTCCTGATCCCGTAACTTCCTTGGGGAGTGTGAACAAGAAATTTTCCTTGGAGTTTGTGGATCCAGGGGGGTGGGGGCCTAGGCAGGTTTCTGAAAACAGTTTTTTGAAAAGCGTTCGGGAACTAAACTGCAAATTTACCGAAAATTCGCTACTAAAACGCACTTACTGCGTCCATATTTTTTCTTACAAACGCATGATATTTAAACAAAAAATGCACAAATGCATTAACGAATTTGTTCTATGAAATTTAGCTAAAAAAAATTATCCACCCCCTACTCACTCCTGGTCGCCTAACTTCCTTGGGTGGTGTTAACAAGAAATTTTTCTTGGGGTGTGTGGATCCAGGGGGGATGGGGGCTAGTTTCTGAAAACAGTTTTTTGAAAAGCGTTTGGGAACTAATCTGCAAATTTACCGAAAATTCGCTACCAAAACGCACTTACTGCGTCCAGATTTTTTTCTTATAAACGCATATTTCGATAAAAAATGCAGAACTGCATTAACAAATTTGTTCTACGATAATTAGCTAGACCGTTAAACCATAAATTTCACTAAACCTACAAATAACTCTCCAAAAAGCCACCAAACTTAACTAAACTGACAGCCAAAACATCAGAGAAAGGGTCTATTTGAAATGGATATTCTGTAAATATTTTAGTAAAATGAAGGGCAGTTACGGTTGAATCTGAAAGTGAAGGGTTCGCAGAACACTTTTCTTGCAACATTTTCTTCTCACAAACGGTATTTGTTTCGCATTCTTTGCCTAAACATTGCCAATTTTGACGTTAAAAATTGCGAGTTTGACGTTTTGATGAAAACTCCAAAATTTGTTGCTTCAACTGCCCATAACTTCTTTGTCTTTAAAGATACTTTACACTTTATGTCTAATTTACCCAATTATCATTGCCAGAGGATGCATTTAATTAAGTCCCGGTGTTAGTTCCCGAAATAAAAAACTGCCAGATGTACTTTTATAAATGAGATATCTTATTGAAGATTGCTCCCATACGGAAATATATAAATTTCGAAGCTCGTTTTACTGTAAATATAAATATGATTTATCCGTTTGCTTTTGCGCGAAGATGGATCCAAATCTAGTTTAAGTCCTGAAGTTGTTCTCCGAAATATAAAAGTGCTAATTACACTTTTATAAATATTTAATTAGCCCCTTTATTATTGCATCTAATTAATGTTATTTGTAATATCGAATGTGTAAAAAAAAATTTAAACTCATCCGTACATAAATCAAGGTATATTCTTATAAACATAAGAATTTCCAAAACAAGACTTTTTAGGTATAAGGAGTGTTATACAAAAGTTGAAGCATTTTTGAAAATATTTTAGTTAGATATAACCCATGCTTGTTGATCAAAACAGCCAAATTTGCTGAGCGACATATTAAATTCTTTGTCAGAAACTTCTGATGTATCATTTACTGTGAATCACCCTGTATATCCTGTAGTTATTACATTTCCTGTTGATTATTTTACATACACGCATTGCTGCTTTAGGGAGATTTGAACAATCAGCGATCGAATTAGTTTTGTTACGTGGCAAATGCGTCTATATTGAATGAAATTATGAACGGAAACAATTGGAATGTAAACATTTGCTTAATTCTTGTTTTGCACGTTGTACACATCCATAGGTACAGCCGTAGATAAAATCGGACGTCCAAACATGCAGGCCCGCTTTTTCAATTATCATGAAAACATTTTTCACACGTAGAGTGATTATTTTACTGAAAGGCTTGAAACATAATTCTTGTATAAACAACAATCGAATCATTTCAATTTTGTTATGATAGGGATAAAATAAATATCAGATGACAGGCCTTTCAGAGTTAGCAGTGTTACAAAATTCACCACTCGTTACTGAGATATAAATTATTCTGCAGGAAAGCAAACAAATGAAGTTTATGATTTAGTCGAATTGTTTGTGACAATCAGTATTGTCTGTCTCTAATTGTTTGTGTAAATGCTAAAAAGGCCAATTAGATCATGCATGGTTTTTAACGGAATATGGCAAGTAGAATTTAAAAAATCTCGGGACGCAGTAAGTGCATTATGGTAGTGAATTTTTATTAAATGCTTCAAATTTGAATAACTCAATTTTCTATAAACGTAAGTTTTAGTAATTAGTAAGGTCTTTCCTAAGGCAAGATATGCACCAAATTTCATTAAAATACCTTTGTAATTTTCGGAGAAAAAATTTTTTTCAAAAGAAAATTTAAAAATTAAATAAAACTATTTTCTATAAACTTAGAAAGTTCAATTTTGTTAAGTGGTAAGACCTCTACCGAGGCAACATATACAGTAATTTTCAGTAATTTTCATTCAAACAGCTTTGTTAGTTTCGGAGAAAAAAATTTTTTTTTTAAATCAAACTCAACATTTTCGCGGAAAACCCCGTCTGATTTTTCTGGCTAACGAACTCATGCAAGCCATTAATAAAAGAAAGGCACTTGCCAAGTTTCATCGAAATCGGTTAAATATTTTTTGGGTTATCAGACGGATAACTCATATATATATATATATATATATATATATATATATATATATATATATATATATATATATATATATATATATATATATATATATATATACAGGCTGTTTATGGAAATCGGGAACAATAGCTATCTTCGTTATTATTTGAGCTACAAAGTCGGTTAAATGGGCAAAGTTGATCAACTGAACATCCCGCTTCTGAATATGTCACGGATATCTGGATTTTACTACAGCTGTCAAATCTGTTGACATAACCTCATTTTTTTTAAATGGAACGATACGAATATTTTGCGTACAATCGACTCAGGGCAAGCCATTCTGTACGCACACATAATAGTATTTCCATCCCAGTACAATATTCCGAAGATAACTTGATCCCAAACGTTGCCAATTGTAGGTGTTTACGAAAATCGGGAACAATAGGTATCTTCGTTATTATTTGAGCTAGGAAGTCGGATAAATGGGCAAAGTTGACCAACTGGACACCCCGCTTCTGAATGTGTCACAGATATCTAGATTGCACAACACCTGTCAAATCTGTTGACATAACCTCAATACTTTTAAATGGACCGATATGAATATTTTGCGTTCAGTCGACTCAGGGCAAGCCTTTCTGTACGCATACATAATAGTATTTCCATCCCAGTACAATATTCCGAAGATAACTTGATCCCAAACGTTGCCAATTGTAGGTGTTTACGGAAATCGGGAACAATAGCTATCTTCGTTATTATTTGAACTACAAAGTCGGCTAAATGGGCAAAGTTGACCAACTGAACATCATGCTTCTGAGTATGTCACGGATATCTGGATTTCACTACAACTGTCACATCTGTTGACATAACCTCAATTTTTTTAAATGGAACGATACAAATATTTTGCGTTCAACCGACTCAGGGCAAGCGATTCTGTACGCACACATAATAGTATTTCCATCCCAGTACAATATTCCGAAGATAACTTGATCCCAAACGTTGCCAATTGTAGGTGTTTACGAAAATCGGGAACAATAGCTATCTTCGTTATTATTTGAGCTACGAAGTCGGTTAAATGGGCAAAGTTGACCAATTGGACACCCTGCTTCTGAATATGTCACGGATATCTAGATTGCACAACAACTGTCAAGTCTGTTGACATAAGCTCATTTTTTTTTAAATAGAACGATATGAATATTTTGCGTTCAATCGATTCAGGGCAAGCCTTTCTATACGCACACATAATAGTCTTTTCATCCCGGTACAATATTCCGAAGAAAACTTGATCCAAAACGTTGCCAATTGTAGGTGTTTACGCAAATCGGGAACAATAGCTATCTTCGTTATTATTTGAACTACGAAGTCAGTTAAATAGGCATAGTTGACCAACTGAACATCCCGCTTCTGAATGTGTCACGGATATCTATATTACACGACACCTGTCAAATCTGTTGATATAACCTCATTTTTTTAAAATAGAACGATACGAATATTTTGCGTTCAATCGATTCAGATCAAGCCATTATATACGTACACATAATAGTGTTTACATCCTAGTAAAATATTCCGAAGATAACTTGATCCCAAACGTTGCCAATTGTAGGTGTTTACGGAAATCGGGAACAATAGCTATCTTCGTTATTATTTGAACTACGAAGTCAGTTAAATAGGCATAGTTGACCAACTGAACATCCCGCTTCTGAATGTGTCACGGATATCTATATTACACGACACCTGTCAAATCTGTTGATATAACCTCATTTTTTTAAAATAGAACGATACGAATATTTTGCGTTCAATCGATTCAGATCAAGCCATTATATACGTACACATAATAGTGTTTACATCCTAGTAAAATATTCCGAAGATAACTTGATCCCAAACGTTGCCAATTGTAGGTGTTTACGGAAATCGGGAACAATAGCTATCTTCGTTATTATTTGAGCTACGAAGTCGTTCAAATGGAAATGCTATTATGTATGCATATAGAATGGCTTGCCCTGAGTCGATTGAACGCAAAATATTCATATCGTTCCATTTAAAAGAATTGAGGTTATGTCAACAGATTTGACGGTTGTAGTGCAATCCAGATATCCATGACATATTCAGAAGCGGGGTGTCCAGTTGGTCAACTTTGCCCATTTAACAGACTTTGTGGCTCAAATAATAACGAAGATAGCTATTGTTCCCGATTTCCGTAAACACCTACAATTGGCAACGTTTGGGATCAAGTTATCTTCGGAATATTGTACTGGAATGGAAATACTATTATGTATGCGTATAGAACGGCTTGCCCTGAGTCGATTGAACGCAAAATATTTATATCGTTCCATTTAAAAGAATTGAGGTTATGTCAACAGATGTGACAGTTGTAGTGCAATCTAGATATCCATGACATATTCAGAAGCGGGGTGTCCAGTTGGTCAACTTTGCCCATTTAACCGATTTCGTAGCTCAAATAATAACGAAGATAGCTATTGTTCCCGATTTCCGTAAACACCTACAATTGGCAACGTTTGGGATCAAGTTATCTTCGGAATATTGTACTGGGATGAAAAGACTATTATGTGTGCGTACAGAATGGCTTGCCCTGAGTCGATTGAACGCAAAATATTAATATCGTTCCATTTAAAAAAAATGAGGTTATGTCAACAGATTTGACAGGTGTTGTGCAATCCAGATATCCGTGACATATTCAGAAGCGTGATGTTCAGTTGGTCAACTTTGCCCATTTAACCGACTTTGTAGCTCAAATAATAACGAAGATAGCTATTGTTCCCGATTTCCGTAAACACCCTGTATATATATATATATATATATATATATATATATATATATATATATATATATATATATATATATATATATATATATATATATATATATATATAAACATATAAAAATTGAAACTGACCCCGGATATCGGTTCTAAGGGTCATAGTTCGCGCTCATTTGAAAAAATATTTGCAAAGTCTCACCATCGATACCTCTCTATTAGTGAATTTTTTTAATAAAAATTCACTAAAATTCGGACGCAGCAAGTGCGTTATGATAGTAAAGTTTCAAAATAATTCTACACTGTTAATACCGCATATTACTAAAATTAATATTTTAAATTAAACAGACAGAAACAAATAATAGAAATAATAATAATAAAATAATAATAATAATGATAATAATAGCCCCCCCCCTCAGGGGGGGGGGTGCAAGTCCTTTATCGGGCGCCTTCTTTTACGAATCGGGAAAACTCCATCAGATATGGCGGGCATCGAAAAAAGAGAATACCCGGGCTGGAACAAAACTAGCACGTAGCGAAAAATCCAGGCGCGGCGGTACTAGTAGAAAGCGGACGAGCCATCGGTGAGAAATGAGCTACCCTTACCCGTCCTCTGTGATGGAGTCTCCAGCCTATCGGGGAGATGCCACGGACCGTATGGCTACCGCAGAAGAACGAGCGGCCCAAAAGTCGCCACCAGCGACAATTTTGACGGAGCCTAGAGTTCTGTCCACGCTAGCCGGGAGAGTTCACCAGCGAATGAAATGGATCAAAGAGCTTTGAATTGAATTAATGCGGGCTTACTACATGGCTACAAACTTGAAGACAGATTTAGAAGGTTACAGGAAAAAATTAAGAGAGAAGTGGAGGCTGACCGAGCAAAACTTGTGCAGCCAAGCCGTGCGTTGTAGATAGTATGCGGTTTGCGAAACCAAGGGGAGTTTGAGACACGACAAGGCCGCAAGCTGGCCCTGGGGACTGCGAAGTCAATGTGATGAATTGTCGCCGATGGCGAGGCTTCACATCGACCTTTCCGACGTTCAGTCAACGATCAGGAAAACCAAAAATTGGCGTTCCCCTGGACTGGACGGCATTTGCAGCTTTTGGTGGAAGTACTTTTCGGCAACGCACATGGCGCTCTTACAGCATTTTAGACAGTTCATTAGCTCTCCGAAGTCTACACCATAATCCCTGACAGAGGGTCTCACCCACTTGCTGTACAAACCCGGGGATCAAAAAATACTGACTCAAAAAATTACCGCTTCTACTAGTTGCATGTGAACTCTTTTTAACTTCTAATAGAACATAAAGTTGTTGATCTTCAGTTTATATCATCCAACGTCCACTTTTTGGAAAATTCTTCACGTCATGTTCACGAAATTTGTTTTTAATCCTACTAACAGTCTAGTGACTTATCGGCTTTTCCGGCTACTTTTCCCAAAAAATTTTACATACTTTTTGATGTTTTATCACTTTATTGCCATATCCAATCATCATTAAAACTTCAAATCTCTGTTTCTTGCTCAATTGAAACATTTTTCTAATAACACAAGGTAAATTCTACTGTAAAATAAGCAAATAATATTTATTTATTGTTGACTTTTGGTTTTATGTTCTATCGAGTAAATAGATTCATTTTTCAAAATAAAAAAGTTGATTCATTTGTTATCATAAACCGTCAAACATGTTTACATAATAATATTTAAACTCTAAGGCCTTTTTTGATCAACTGTTTTTATTCAAATGTAACATATAAACACTGTTGAAAAGAGAATACAAAGTACTATCAAAGTTCATAATAAAAAAATAGGTTGTCGACAAAAAATCGTTGACCTCGTAATTTTAGAAACAAATGAGGTAATTAGTTAAAATTAATACAATAGAACGTGAAACTAATAACATCGTTATATATATATATATATATATATATATATATATATATATATATATATATATATATATATATATATATATATATATATATATATATATATATATGTATATATATATATATATATATATATATATATATTCGTGTGTGTGTGTGTATGCTATCTATAAAGTAATGGGTTCAAAATGTTGGGCTTCTTGTACGAAACGAACTCTAGAAATTTTGTTGTATACTATGCCGTATCTGTCACAAGCGACTGATAATAACAATTATCTGCTGTGTGACATGTGTCGTCAAAACTAATCAAGCATGGGTTTGGTATTTTTTGCAATACAATCTACAGATAATAGTACTACATTTATGTTTTGGTAGTCGTGCAAGGTGAATACGTAAAATTTTCCTCGTTTGCTTTTTCAAACGAATTATTAAATTGTTGGTAAAATGCGTTTATGAATAGCTCTAAGAATTAAAGTTCTAATCATGATTGGTTATGGTGACAGGATTCAAACAAAGGCAGGGGTGTGTATTTTGTTTATTACTAAATATCCGGATATGTTGATCAATCAATTAGCAGTGACTCGAAAAAATAAGATATTTCTAGAAACGTCTAGCGTGTAAGTTTTGCCAAAAACAGGTCACCGGTCTATAAGTAAAGAAGTGAAGTTAAACGTCTTATTGGCAGTGTAAGACAATCCCTACAGTAGTGTTTGGTAAATTGGCCGAGACAATGGACTTCTATGTCAGTCGTCACACAAAGTATTAAAACTTGAAGAGCTGCATCCTTATAAAAAATAGCTTTTTTTAGGAGTTATCCAAAGACGATCCAGACCGAAGGATGCAGTTTTGTGCAACATTAATGTATGAATGTAATGATAACTTTTTGCAAGGCTGAATATTTTGTTTTACAGTACATGGAGAGGTTAACCGTCAAAACTGCAGATATTGGTCAAGATGAAACCTAAGATGGATGTTACAGAATCACACACAATATCCACAAAAGGTAAATTTTTGAGCGGAAATTGTTAGGAGTACGATTATTGGTTCATATTTTTTGATGGAACTATAAACGGACCACGATATCTACAATATTTACAGCAATATCTCATTCCCAAGTAATTGAACTTATTTCCTGATGGAGACAATGCTGGTATGGTAAACCATAACTTGTGGTATCAACAAGATGGTGCCCCCGCGCATTGGGACTTTAGTGTTTAACAGTATCTGGATCAACAATTTCCCAACAGATGGATTGGCAGGCGTGGTGCAATCGAGTGTCCTGCCAGATCACCTGACCTAAGTCCCTTGATTTTTTTCTGTGGGGTCATTTGAAGAATGTGGTACTCAAAAGTAAACCAAATACTATCTGCGAATTCAAAACAAGAATCAAAACTGAATGTACCAGCATTTTTCCAGAAATTATAAACAGGGTCCAACAAGAATTTGTTGACCGTTTGGGTTTATTGTCAGGCACAAGAAGGCGACCATTGCGAACATTTGATTAGATAAGACTGAAGTATGTAATTATTCATACGCTTTACTTGTGTTAGGTGTTGCTGATAATAAAAATGTTATTACTCGCTTTATTTTATTTCTACAAAAAATTCTGTTGCTGAATAGAGAATTGGATTAGCTTTAAAAAGATTTATCAGATTACTCACCATCGAATTTGAAAATTTTGAAAGGAGCTACAACTTGAAGAGGTATAGCTATAGCGGTAGTATTTTTATATCAAAAAGTTAGTTTTTGAAAATAAAAATCGAACTGTTTTTGAATGTTCCTTAATAATGGCCACTTTGAATTTTGTTGAGTTTATGCGTTACTTTATAGCCACAGTGCATATATCAATATTAGTTAATTATTCTTAAAGTTACAGCACGCATTGACAAATAATATAAAGGCTCTATTTCTCGCTTACTAAAAACTTTAAAGGTTTGTAAAGTTTTAAAGTCGTTGTCCTTCCAAAGGCGTTCTTCTAAATTTACATAAAAGTCCTAAAATGTGGTTAAACACTCGCTCAATATAATCGTTGCTGTAATTAAAAGTCATGTAAATTTTATACGGGGATATTGTTATGGAAATTAGAACATCCTGTATGTTTCTTTGAAGTTCTAAAAATAATTTTAGTAGTTTTTAAGCACTAGTCCTTATTTAGAAGACGTAATTTCCCCTTTCCAGCAATCCCTCATTGCTCGGCTTTTTGTCCTTGCGGAGGCATTTATTTAAGAAGTCCAAAGCATAATAAGCACCGAGACCAAGAAACAAAGTATACACCACACAGGTTTATTTAGTGAACAATAAGGAAGGTTTAGTGTAGGAGTGTCGGCAGAATTCCACAATTCTGACTAAACTATTCAAAGACTTCTTTGTATACAAGGATACTAACTTACGCTAGCCAAGATTTGCAATAAACAGTTCCTTAGAAAGCCACAGCTAGCCCGGCATTCACTCTGTCACGAAGTCAACAAACGGTGAACAGAGACCAGAGCTGCATCTAACACTTGGCTATTTAAGCTGGAGCAAGGCAATGCCATCTCTCGACAGTCGTAAATGCAACCGCGTGCGGTCGAAACCACCCTAGAACGACTGTAATGAAATGCCACTTCTCGCTACAATGTGCTAAAGGAGCTTTTGACGTCGCCGTTGGATAAGCAGTTTATTGCTCCGTGCAGCGTTACCTTTGCGAATTCTGTTTTTGAAATGGTGAAATAGTTAAAGCGATCTTAGATTACCTACGTTTTCCGGCTATGCATTCGACCGGTAAGGATCCAAAAAGTTGCTGGATACTATCTTTCATATAACACGGTAAATGCGCACGTTTATGTGAATAGGAAACTAGAAATCACCTTGAATATTCAAGGAATTTTATTCACCAAACTCTGTAGTTAAAGTGTCCAGTTATTTTTCGCTTTTTAGTGGCTATTTTGAAGTAGTGACTTTTTTTAAGGAATTAAAAATTATTAACTATTTATAAAATATAACACTTCACTTCATTTAAAGGAATCAAAAAACGCAACCGCACTTACTGGGGACTTTAAAATTTTCTGGCATCTTTGGCTACATTATAGAACACTAGGCCATAATTCCTGACTTTTTTAAAAGCCGCCAGCCACGAGAAAATCTTTAACGAATGTAAGGTTTTTCCGGCCCGAATTAAATTCAGAATAATAAATTAGTAATATAACTTATTTCCTGGACTAACATCGCCTGAAAACTGAACGACTTTAAAAGCAATTGAGATAAAGGAAACGATAAGCGGTTTTTGTCCAGTTACTCAACATAGATAAGAAGTAAGTATTGTTCATCATTTATAGTGTGTTAATACAAGATGGCGCATTGAAAAAGAAACCAACCGATTTGCGTCCAGAGAACTTTTTTTTTTAAATAAACGCTGAAACACGTCGATTTTAATATGGAAGGGGACATATTTCGACATAAAACTCAACTTTGGCACAACAACCCCTTAAGGGTGGTGATAACAACCCTTATATTTTAAATAGGAAACATGGGACAAGTGTTACATCATTTGAAAGCTCTTTCTTTTCTGAATTCAGCACACTAATTTTTTTGAAATTTTATCAGCTCGTTAAAAAATGATTCACAGTTGGAGTTGCAAGAACGTATTGCATTCATTGTGATAAGAAATGCACTAATTAGTCAATTTTTCGTTGAAAAAAAATAAAAAACAAAACCAAACGTTCAAAAATGTTTATTCAGTTAAGTAAGTGTTCAAATTGTTGACCACCAGCTTCCATACAAAAGTACAAATTTTGTTCAAAACGAGCTCTGATATTCTGGAGCATTAGTGGAGTTATTAGGCGACATTCTTAAACAATGCGTCGTCGTAATTCTTCCAGAGATTCCGGTTCTGTTGCGAAAATTTTACTCTTTAAATGGCCCCATAGAAAGAAGTCTAAAGGAGTTAAATCCGGTGACCTAGGGGGCCACTCAACAGCACCTCTACGCCCAATCCATTGATCTGGAAACTCTCTGTTAAAAAACTCCTTAACACATTGTGAAAAATGCGGAGGAGCTCCATCTTGTTGAAACACAAATTGATTTTCTTGATAGAGATCATCATTTTCAACTATGTCAATTAGTAGAGGGTAAACGATATCTTCTAGTAACTCCAAATACGTTTCGTCACTCAAATTGCCATCAAGGAAAATTGGTGCGATTAAACGGTCTCCAAAAATGCCAGTCCAGACATTCAATTTCTGTGGAGTTTAAGTGTGGACATCGTGGACTTCTTGGATTATTATCTGCCCAATAACGACAATTATGACGATTGACTGTAGAGTTTAATAAAAACATACACTCATCTGAAAAACAGATATTGAACAGAAAGTTCCCGTTATCAGCTATTCGTGCAGTCATAACTTCACAAAACTCCAGCCGCCGATCAAAATCATCTTCATTCTGTTGTTGTACAAGACGAATTTTATACGGGTGAAATTTATGATGCTTCAATATTCGCTGAATAGTTGTTCTTTTGATGTTTGAAACAGTGGCCAATTTTCTCGTGCACAAAGTTGGTTCTGCAGCAATTTGTCCTAAAACTTTAATCTCAGTAGTCTCATTTCTAACCGGAAATTCACGTTCAGGATCCCGTTTTTTGTTGACTACTGAACCACTTTGTCGAAACTTTACAACTAACTCCAAAATGTATTTTCTGTTAACATGTCTGTTAGGTTGTCGTTCATTAAACAAATTTGCGGTACGGTTGCCACAGTCATCGTTTTTGAAAAAAAGAGTAATTATTTCAGTTCTTTCTTCTACAGAATACACCATTGTGAAATTAATTTTCAGTAGTACTATCAAGTATCAAACCGACCGATAAACTGAAATAATAAACCGCATTTCTCTCATTCCGATAAAAAATGTTCTGATAGTCAATTTTTTGTTTACAAACCAACAAAACGTTGACTATCAGCCCATTTGTACCTTGCATGTACCTAAATTAGAAGCAAACATTATTTCTAAATATAAATATGCTCTGTTGATGTTGAACAAAGTTTCTCTATTTTTAAACACATGTTTGTTGTCAAAAGACAAAGTTTACTTCTAGAAAACTTTGAAAAACACTTTGTAGTTGATTGTTTTTATAATTATTTATAAGACATGGTTATGTTTAATATACTATTTCGTATAGTTTTGTTAATCGTATTTTTTTATTTAAAAAAATTAATTATGTATATAATGTATAATCTTATGAATTATGATACTGATGAATAAAAAACTTGTATTTTCTAACAAACAAAAACACAATAGCATTCATATTCAGTGATCTAGCAAACGTAATATTATACATAATTTTTTGCGTTTTATTCTAAAATCTGTGCATTTAAATGCGCATATTTTTGCCTTTTTTGTCTTCATTTTATCACTGCCTTAATGAATGGCAGAGGTCTTACTTATATCAATTTCCCCTTGCTATTTTTCTTGAGGATATGAGGGCCTTCTTCTATCACTTTCAAATTTGCTATCAACTCTTTCTCTTAGTTCAAAATAGGCTTGCTTCTCTCATTCTTCTTGTATCCTGCTTCGTCAAAACTTCACACAACAGTCTTTCGAAAGCGCTTCTGTGTGGTTGTCTTCTATTGGGATATTTCTAATAATATGTTCTTGTCGCTTATAAATAATTTTGGTTACATGCTCCTAACACATAAATCAAACTAATAATTTCTTGTCGGGAGAAATTCATTTTAGCGTTTTGTTATAATTAAAATACGAGAAAATAACTACTCGATAGTTAAAGCAAATACTATATAATGACAATAAGGGACACTCCTATGCTTTAGCATTGGTGAAATTTGTGACAAGTACACTAGCGCCACCTAGCGTGAAGTATTGACAACTGTGCGAGTAATTTGAATTGTATATTTACCTGCATATTCTTAATTTAGACAATTGGTTTATTATAGATGAATATAAAAACTTGTACATGACAAAACAGTGAAAATTTTCTGATTATATAGTTATAAATAGAATTTGTATCAATAATCAGCTTGAAACCTAAATGAATTCAGCATGAATAATTCTGCAAATTTCTCTTACCCATAATCATAATTTAAAGTACTATATTAAAACCGTCGTTAAACTACTATTTCAAGGGTAGACATAGGAATATACTGAAAGCTGTTTCCGAGGATATTAAGTTACAATCTGTACTTAGCTATAAATAATTGTTCTAGGTATAAATGGTAGCACAGTACTCAATTTGCTATATCTCTACATGAAAACTGTCTTATTCTAATATTTTGAAATATATAACTGATATACTTAGTACATAATTAAGAAATTGTGCAGATGAAAGGTGAGACTAACTCTTACTTCCGTGAATAAATCTATTATAGGGATGAATCTGCTATTTCTATTTGTCTCTTTGAAAACTTGTCTTGGGAAGATAATTAAAAACCTTTACCAAGTAAAATAATTGTAAATGTGAAAAAATGTGATAATTTATGCCATACTGAAATAAAAAAGGACACAGAAGAATATAGAAAAACAGTTTTCTGATACCATTTATTATTAATGCAAAACTTTTTATGCACTGGAAGACATTATTATGATTGAAGCATTTCAACCATCCGTTTACGAAGTTTATCTATAAATAGGTACATGATGGTAAATATTACACAATAAATTATCTTCTGCGAACTGTACATATTGGCATAAAAGTTATTGTGAATTTGTCTTCTGCTTCAAATCATATTCACGTTTCGCTATCCTTTGGAAACCTATGAAATGTCTTTGATATATTTAACACGTTACAATTCGAACAACTATAGATTGCACACACCCAACCACTAACATTTATTGTAAAGAACACAGCTCAAACTTAATCATACGCATTTAAACACCAGCAATTGCTAGTGATAAACGTTCTCGAACGACGTAACATCAGTACTATCCGCTAGGGGCGCTCATATTTTTGTAACACGAAATCAGCCAGAGTGTCCTGTATTGTCGTTATATAGTATTTGGTTAAAGCTACTGTTTGACAGTTAGCAGTAAGTCAATACATTGTTTATTTTCCATAGTTACGATATAATACTTTAAGTGACATTTGTGAAAATAATTTGTCCTATTTGGTTACATTCAAATTAACAATTTAGATGAAAATATCGGCTATAAAGACGAATTTGAGTTTTAAAGGCACTGTGAAAAGATTAAAATCAATGAAGAGTGAAGGCAAAGACTGGTTCATTAGATGGAATAAGTAGAAGCCAAACAAATTTGGTCTGTCAAAATTAGAAATATGATACATTTGGATGGAGTTTTCAAGCAGTTTTTGGTAGAATTTTATTAAATTATGTTAATATGCAGCACAAGCCTCAGGCTTATTTTGTAGACATGTTGTACGATTTATGATAATAAGTAAATAAATAAATAAATAACTTGTTCCTGTGTATAAATATACCTTTTTTCCTATAAATAACACCCAATATCTCAGTGAATACTGGTTTTAGGTATAGGGAATACTTCATAAAACTGATAGAACATTTGTTTATGTATCGTAATTGATTCTAATACACAGTGTGTTCTATTGGAATTTTTCGGGAAAACTTGACTCCAGTGTTTTTACTCACCCCTTATACTGTTTTCAAGGAATTGTTTCTGTATTGATTGAAGTTGAAAAAAGAACACTTTTTCAGACTTTTAGCATGATAGAGTGTTGCATGCTGACATACTTATGACGATACAGACCATCAAATGTGCCTCTGATGTTTTCTAAAAGTGGCCATAACTTTTGAACGACTCCGTATAGACCCCAATAACTATACAACAGGACTAATTGTATAAACAGGAGGTAGGTGGTAGTGGAATTTTCCTTTGCGTAATAGTAAAGGATTTTTTCACGCCCGAGGAGGTACCACCCCATACATCAAGGGGCCGATGAAGTCCCAACGGACGTTTCCGGTTCTGCTGTATGAGTCGGTTTCCCTTATAAGCAAAAATGATGATGGCTTCTCCTTGTACAAAATATTCCGGAGGCAAAATACCCCTCCATTCGGATCTCCGGGAGAGGGGTGTACAGGGGGCGCCAACATCAAGATTTAACATATCCTTTTCGAATATATGTGGCCTAAATTCTAACCTGAACTCCGTCCACCATTTCCTCCAGGCTAACAGGCCCCAACTCCTCTTCCTCACCGAAACCCAAATCAGTGCCAAAACAGCCACTAATCACCTTAATTTCCCGGGGTATGAGCTCCTTACTTCCTTTAGATTGCATGGAGGCGTGTGCGCATACGTCCGTAGCAATCTACCCTGCACCAGACTCCCCAATTTAGAAGCTGGAAGAAAAGACATACTATGGATAAAACTCTCCCTCTCTCAGGGCTGCAACTAAATTCATCTGTTGCATTTAGCGGTCACCTTCTGACAACAACTTTGTCCAGCTCTTTGACTACCTTTCTGAAAAAACCGACTATCTGATTTCTGAATATCCTTCCTCCGAGGTCACTATTCTTGGTGACTTCAATGTCCATAATAAGGAATGGCTAGGATCTTCAAAAACCGATCCACAAGGGAGAGCAGTGGAGGCATTTGCAGTCAGCAATTCTTTAGCCAGTATGGTTCAGCAACCTACTTACTTTCTCGTATCCCAACACACAGCTCAAATCCCTTGGATCTTCTCATTACTACACAACCTGAATGCTATAAGATATCCGTTACCGCCCCCCTTGGTCGCTCA
The DNA here is from genome assembly GCA_964006375.1 of Tillus elongatus. Taxonomy (NCBI): domain Eukaryota; kingdom Metazoa; phylum Arthropoda; class Insecta; order Coleoptera; family Cleridae; genus Tillus; species Tillus elongatus. The sequence goes on from OZ023264.1 coordinate 39,578,142, forward strand.
GACCACGGCATGGTCACTGCTTCCTGCGCAATGCAACCCGAGGTCACACAGTCATCACACCCACGTATCGTTTGGCACTACAACTCCGCAAACTGGGACGAAATGCGGAATTACTTTTCCTCATTTCCATGGGCGTCTGTCTGCTTCTCTCATCCTGGCCCCTCTGATATCTCACAAAACGTCACCGAAATTATCCAAGCTGGCATGGAATTATTTATCCCACGTACACAGAAAACCTCTTCAGACACTCAAAAGCCCTGGTTCTCTAAAGCCTGTGACAAGGCCAGACTTAAAAAGGTCAAAGCTCACAAAACGCTTCTACACAATCCCAGTCAAGAAAATCGTCAAGCATTTAACGACGCAAGAAACCGCTATGTCCGCATTCTTTCTGAGGCAAAAAACTCGTTTAATAACCACATCAAAAACAAAGTCCTCTTAAGCTCCAACGGCGGAAAAACCTTCTGGACTCTTGCTAAATCTATTAGGAATAATTTCTGCAAAAAGACGTTCTCACCTCTTGTCTCAGGGGATGAAATTGTTTCTACCGCCCTGGGCAAGGCTGAACTTTTTGCTTCGTTGTTCGCTGGCAATTCTACTCTCAACCCACCTCCAAATGTTCAACCACCAACAGTCCCCAATGTCGCGCATAAAATGACGGATATCATTTTCAAAACTAAAAAGGTACGAAAGATGCTCTCTTCTCTTAATACCAGGAAAGCCTCTGGCCTTTACGGGATCCCAGCAATTGTTCTCAAAAAATGCGCACCAGAGCTTGCTCCTGTCCTGACTCGTCTGTTTCAGATATCTTATAATAAAGGCATATTCCCTAATAACTGGAAAACTGCTCGAGTACAACCCATCCCCAAGAAAGGATCCAAAGCGCTACCTAGCAACTACAGGCCTATTTCTCTCCTTTGAGTCGTCTCTAAAGTGATGGAAAAGTATATAAACACCGAATTACTCAAATTTCTTGAAAAACACAGTCTAATCCACGACAGGCAGTATGGATTTCGTCAGCGCAGATCGACTGCCGACCTCCTTTCCTTTGTCACCCATTCTTGGAACAAGTCCATGGAACAACACGGTGAATCCCAGATTGTTGCTCTAGACATATCCAAAGCAGTGGACCAGGTCTGGCACGCAGCGCTGCTTAATAAGCTACCGGCCTATGGCCTACCACCAAAACTCTGTACGTGGACATCAAATTTCCTCTTCAACCGGAGCATTTCTGTTGTCGTGAATGGCCATTCCTCTAAACTGTATCCAATTAATGCAGGAGTTCCTCAAGGTTCAGCTTTAGCCCCTACTTTGTTTCTTCTCCACATCAATGACCTCCTCTCGAGCACATCCAACCCAGTTCACAGCTACGCGGACGACAGCACCGTCCATTCAAATATACAGTATTCTAAGCCTGTCTCTTTAGCCCAATTAGATGAGGATCGCAGACTCATGGAGGGTTCTGTCTCCGTGGATCTCCAAAAAATATTAGACTGGGGAAGTAGAAATCTTGTACAATTCAACCCCACCAAAACTAAGTCTTGCTTTCTTTTTCACAAGAGATACACCAGCCCTAGACCCATCACAATGAACAACCAAGTTATTCAAAGTAATGAGTCCTTTTCTCTTGTTGGCATTTCTGTGGATCGAAATCTTAATTGGCACCAACAAGTCACATCAATTGGAGAAGCGGCTGCTAAGAAATTAGGTTTCCTCTTCCGGGCTAGCAAATACTTTTCACCAGCTAATCTCTATACCTTATATACTGCACAAATAAGGCCAAACCTCGAATACTGCTCCCACATCTGGGGTGCCACTGCCGCTTCTACACTCGCTATCCTGGACTCCATTCAAAAGAGAGCTATACGTCTCATCGGTGACCCTACCCTCACCCAAAGGCTGCCATCCCTTGCCCACCGACGTGCCGTTGGTGACCTCTCTCTCTCTCTTTTATAGATGTCTGCACGGGCACTGCTCAGAGGAGCTTTCTTCCATAGTTCCTCCACTTGCTGTCCCCAACAGATCTACCAGGGGAACAGAGCGAATGCACCCTTTTACTGTCCAGGTCACCAGACTTAGAACATCTTGTTATGCCCGCTCTTTTGTCCAGAGGACTTCCAAGTTGTGGAATTCCTTGCCGGCACATGTTTTTCCTTCTCCTCCGAACCCCCAAACCTTCAAGTCCAGAATTAACAAGCTGCCTCTTTCCTCCTTGTCAACACCCACGGTACGATAGTATTTAGGCTGTAAGCCCTCGTGGTGTGTTCTTGAAATAAAATAAAAAAAGAAACAATATGCAGGGTGTACCAATTAGAAAAGTGAAGTTTGAGTTGTATCTAATTAATGTATATACAAAAACAATAAGTACTTAAAACTTTTGTTTCAAAATGTTTTTGATTCACTAAGTGAAAATTGGAACCTGTGATGAGCACTGATAAGTACACTTGGAGAACCCAAATCACCACAACACATTTTAAAAGTGCTCCAATGCTCATCACAGGTTCCAATCTTCACTTAATGAATTATGGCTCCCAGGTCAACGGAACTAAATCTATACCGTAAGTTAAGTTGCAAAATTAGATTAATAGGTACAGATATTGCTTTTTCAAAATCGTGCAAAAGATAATCTGTTTTTCCGAATTTTATTAATTTCAATTTAAAAATTTCTAATAACACAAAAGTAGGGCAAAGGGTAGAAAATTTCGCTAAACATAAATGGATGGATCTACAAATGCAATATCTCTACTCGAAACTTAGTATGTTAGAAATAGAAGCATATAGTTTGTTTAAAAAATTAACCTTTAAGTTAGACAACTTATATTATGAAGAATGATGCAATTTTCAGAGGAAAATGTTTGTAGTCATTAACGCGAAAGTGGTTAAGAAAATTAGTATACACAATAAAAAAATTAAACAGCTGATTAAATGTCAAATTAAAAATGAAAAACCAGTTCCTCCGAAAATTGACCTCGTAGAAAATTTTTCTTTACAATCATTTAATAAAGAGGAGATGGACCTCCTAAACAAAGGGTTAAAATTCGGTATACAGTCACAAAAAGACGATTTTGTAGAAATCGTTGCTGGTATTGACACGGGAATTAGAAAACTTTCAGAACCGTCAAAAATTTTTATTAGAGAAACGTGTAAAAGTAAAGTTTCAAAAAACTTGAAAGAAAATAAGTCCACAAAAAAACTACAGTGTAATCAAATGAAAATAGTTAAACGATTACGAGAGAAAGATTGTTTCTATGTTCAAGCAGATAAAGGCAATAAGGTAGTGATTTTGGATAAAAACGAGTATAAAGATAGAGTTTATAGTGCCATAGCGACAGGACAGTATAAAAAACTAAATAAAAACCCGATACCAAAAATGATATCGGACGTTAAAAATTGTCTGAAAAGTTGTCACAATCTCATATCAAAAGGCTTAGGAAGAAAGTTACAAGTTTCTAATCCGAAAGTTCCCAAGAAGTACGGTCTCCCAAAAATTCATAAACCGGGAAATTCAATTAGACCTATTATTTCGGCTATAGATTTCCCGTCTTATAATTTAGCTAAGTGGTTGACAGATCAGTTTAAAGGCTTTCCTGTCAAACAGAAAAAAAATTCAGTAACAAATTCACTTGAATTTATTAATAAGATCAAAGAGGTTAAATTGACTGAAGGCGAGGTTTTAATTTCATTTGATGTAACCTTATTGTTTCCTAGCGTTCCCACTGAGCTGACTTTAACGTATTTAGAGCAGTTGCTAAAAATGAATAACATAAATGAAAATGACTGCAAAGAATATTTAACTCTAACAAACCTTTGCATCAAACAAAATATTTTTCAATTCAACAATTTATTTATTGCAGACCTTTTCATGAGCAGATTTGAAACAGATCTTGAAAGTGAAAGTGGTTAATTTCCTATAGTGTGGTGTCGTTACGTAGATGATATTTTCGCGGCGTTTAACACAAACATTTGCAAAATAGAAGATTTTATTGCCAAATTAAACAATAAATTTGACTCTATAAAATTTACCCACGAATTAGAAATTAATGATAAATTACCCTTTCTAGATGTACTAGTCATCAAGAATAAAGACACTTTAGAATTCGATGTCTATAGAAAGGAAACCACTACTCTAAGCTACATCCCGAACGACTCACATCATACGTACGCACAAAAAATGGCAAGTCTGAATTTTTTAGTAAACCGGTTAATTCATTTTCCTTTAAACAAAAGTAGATATACCAAAGAATTAAATTATATTAAGAACGTGGCCGAATATAACGGATACACGGCTTGCCTAGTGGAAAAATTAATCAACAAACAGAAAACAAAGAAAATGTTGACGGAATCAACGACGTTCAGAAGAGAAAAATCGGAAAAAACTTTGTTTGCTTAACATTTGAACCTAGAATCACGAGGGGCCTAGACAGCATTTTTTTAAAAGTTAACTTACAGCTAACATTTTCAACAACAAATACCTTAAAAAACTTGCTAGGTAACCCAATAGACAAGGATAGCCCGGAAAATGTCGGGAATTTATGAAATAAGTTGTAAAGATTGTAATATTAAATACGTCGGACAAACAAAAAGATCAATTGGAATTAGATTCAAAGAACACTTATCCCAATTACGTTACGGTACTGTAGATAAGTCTTCCGTCGCCCGACACATTTGGGATAATAATCATCACGTTGATAAAGATAATCTGGAATTAATAAAAAATGTTAGAAAACCAGGACAGCTAAACGGGTTCGAAAGCGTATATATTGCGAAATATAGTTACGACAAAAATTGTATGAACGCTTCACCACCGCCAATTACGAGTCACCTGATCGACTGCTTTGTTAAATGAAATTCCCACATTTTCGGCACGTTCTAAAGATAACATAAGTATACAGTTATTGCCGCCAAAGGAATCGATGTTAATTTAGCGGTCGTTGAACTTTCTCAAAACTATTACAGATGGACACTTTTTAGACAAAGTAGTAGGCACAGCGCAAAGACCTTGTCCGGCAATAAAAATACAATACACTGTAAAAAATAATTAACAATGTTTCATCCTCTGATGACGCTAACTTGGTTATTGAAACGATCGTCAGGTCTTTTAAAATGTGTTGTGGTGATTTGGGTTCTCCAAGTGTACTTATGTTTTTGATTATTGAATAATAAAGGAGATATTAAGCTTGATGGCACTGATGGACCAACCTGTACATGCAAATCTAACATATCTACTATAATAAAGTATCTCTTGACCTTGGCTTTAGTGAATAAGGTAGGGAGAAATTGAGATATGAAAGGAAACTTGGAGCTGCTTTAATATCAACACGACTATTTGGTTATTTCAATAAATATAAACGCTCCCGAGCTCGTCAACTAACATTTCCGTACGTATGAATAAGATGAATGTATCTATATATATTTGCGCTTCCAAAGTTAAGGACGTTTAGTGAAGTCGTTCCTATCAGATGCAATAAGGCGGGTCTCCAAATCCGATTGGAAACCTCAGCAGATTATTGGGATTGGCTCAGAATCCTCCTCTGGGCAAAAGCAGGGAGAAGGGTAATCCTTCCCGTGGGACAGGGGATCGCTAGGACCTAGCAGCAGACGCTGTCGACAATGTACACTCTGCTGACTTCATATGTGCTCTTCATAATATGTCCTTGCAATCACAGGGGTCCCAGGCACGGTCCATTTCAAAGATATTATTACTATCGGTATAATATGCTCCGAGATATCGTATATCTGGATTTGTTTCGAGTAGTGGATAAATATAATATGTGACACGTTTGCGTTTTTCTTGCTTGGAAAAAATATATCCACTTACTTGACAATCCCACTGCTATATCGACTGTTATAATCTTTCACGCTACAAATACAAATATACTATAGTTACTAGATAGAGAGAGACAGAGATCTATAGAGTATAAAATATACAAAGCGTAGCATTTATGAAAATCTATTATGAACAATGTTCTATTGTTGTTCCTTTGTCCTCATCATTATGGTTATTATATCTGCTGAAATCACACGCATAAAATTACTGTGAAATTGTAACGTTTCGAATAACCTAATTCAATTTATTTAGAATACCTAAATTATTTGTTACTTATCTTTCAACCTAATTGCATTGTTTTAATGCTGCTCTTACTTTTGTTTTTATATTACATTGTATATGACACAGGTAAAGGCCGATCCCTATATATATATATATATATATATATATATATATATATATATATATATATATATATATATATATATATATATATATATATAGCTATGATAAAAAGCTTAAGGCAGTTTGATATTAAGTATGAAAATTAAAACCAAATTGAAAATTTAAAAATTATGTATTTTCGATAGTCAGAATGAAATGTTTATTTATATCAAAACTAATTATAATTATTAGCTTTAATGTGTAAAAAAGACAAGAGCATGTGTTAAGGAATATGTACAATGGACTAATTAAGTAATTTTAAGAAAGTTTTAAAAATGTTTTAGGTTAAGTGTATTCTAAACAGTTAGCTATAAATTTAAACTTGGCGCTTATGAACACAGTTTTTACTCACCAGTTTTAATCACACAGTAGTTTAATAACTCATGAACTCTGAAAGAAGTGATTCTTTTGCCTATTGTGTAAATAGACAGCAGCCATTGGACCATGTGAAAAAACAATTTGCACATTTTAAATGAAGACTACCGAATTAGCTAAGAACAATTATGTCACATCCGGCATCTTCGTTAACAAAATAGGGGAACTTTTAAAAAGGGCAAAGCGGACGTCACGCTTTTTAAACATCCATAGTGTTATTCTCCAAATTTATATCAAAAACTTATAATAAATCCAGTAAAAGTGTTTAAAAGTAGAGTGTGTAGTTGGCATTGTTGTTGAACATGTGTTGGCAACCAATAATAATCTCAGGCAGCAAATAAGTGATTGTAAACGATACGTATCTGAACAGAAGCCGCCACCGACGCCAAGGTTTTTATTAAGACAGTTGAAATATAAATCTAATTATCGCAACGTCAAACAGAAACAACTCAAACTAATAACAATTGTCAATAAGAATTTTACAACGCCCTAAATATCATTTACGTCTAAAATCGAAATAGTAGTAGAATTTAGAACGTTAAATAAAGAGACTCAAGTGAATCTCTATAGATGTCGTTACGATACCCTTATACGAATATTAAATAATCAAATAGCAACCATGTTGGCATCAAAGCCATTACCATAGGAACACGATAGGAATTTGCAGAAGAGAATAGCGGCAAATCTAAAGTCGGTTCAAATTGCAAACTTGTTTTTAAAAGTAATTAATAAAATTGAATAGCCAATATTTAAATTAGATAATCCAGTAAAATATTAATGTAAATGTCAATGCTAGATAAAATTGTTTATATTGTGGTAAATCTATTAGAGTATAAAACACTCATTAATAGAAAATAAGTTATTGTATTGAGATATTTTGTGGTTTCATTTCCTATCAAGATACATATTTTGAGAAAAAATAACAGAAAATTTAGGCAAAAGGTTTATCGTAAGAATTTTCACTTGATCCCACTACATCCCTAGAGAATGGAGCCTACATAAAGCCGTGGATAAAGTATATAAAGCATATATTTGCTAATAAACCCAATTATAATTTCTAGTTTCAGCAAGATCTAAATGCTAAAAGCTCAAGCCCATCAGCGACCACAAAAAATTAATTTATGGGGTGGTATACTAGACAGCAGTATTATTGCGCCGTTCTTCGTTGGTGGAAATATAACATCTGCAAAATATTGAAATGTATTAAAAGAAGAAATTACACCCGTTATAGTTGCAGTGGGCCCAGTTAATGAATTTAGCAAGATAGAGCTCTCAGTCATTTTGAGAGACACGTGCGGCAACACGTGGATGATTGACCTGTCCACCCTGCTCATTTAAGGCCTTCTGGTTTTAGTGAATTTTCTTAAAAAAAATTCACTAATGAGGAGATCTCGACTTTTGAATTTTGAAAAAATTTTTGCAAATGAGCGCGATCTAGGACCCCTAAAACCCATATCCGGGGTCAGTTTCAATTTTTATGTTTATATATATATATATATATATATATATATATATATATATATATATATATATATATATATATATATATATATATATATAGGTATCACACCGATAACTCAAAAAATAATGGGCCGATTTTGATAAAATTTGGCGTGTACCTTTCTTTTGTAAATGGATTGGATAAGTTCGTTAGTCAGGAAAATCGAATGAGGTTTTCCTGGAAAATTTTGAGTTTTCATTCGAAAAAAATTCTTATCTCAAAAAGTAATAAGCCGATTTTAATAAAATTTGGCATATACCTTCCTTTTGCAAATGGCTTTGACAAGTATGTTAGTCAGGAAAATCGGATAAAATTTTCCGGGAAAATTTTGAGTTTTTATTCGAAAAAAATTTTTATCTCAAAGAATAATGGGCCGATTTTGATAAAATTTGGCACGTACCTTCCTTTTGTAAATGGCTTTGATAAGTTCGTTAACAAAAAAATCGGACGAAGTTTTTCGGGAAAATTTTGAGTTTTAATTTGAAAAAAATTTTTATCTTAAAAAATAAAAAATCTATGATAACCAAATTTGGTAGGTAGCTTTACAATATAAAAAGTAAACTATACACCAAAATTTGGATTTCTATGTTACAAGAAAAAAAAGTTATAAGAAAATATTTTGTACCAGATCATTTCTATGAAAATTCACTACCATAACGCACTTGCTGCGTCCAGGCTTTTATATTACTTATTACATGACACTAGTAGAGGCCGATAACAATATATATATATATATATATATATATATATATATATATATATATATATATATATATATATATATATATATATATATATATATATATATATATATATTATTTATTATTATTATTACCTTTATTGCTTAAAATTATACAACATGTTTATTCAATAAGTCTAAGACTTGTGGTGAATATAATTGCATCCAAAACTGCTTGACAACACTCCATATTCAACGACCTTAAAATTTTGACATTTGAAAAAATTTATTTCCTCTTCCATTTCGTCCTTCTAATGTTTCACCTGATACCTCCATACCTCCATTTACAATTAATACTAATCACTCCATAATACTTTTCCAAATGCAAACCTTTCTCAACTACCCATATTACTTTAATGACAAATATCTCTTCTCTCTCCCATCAACGTCTCTTTTCCTTTTATGAAAATAAGATAGATTCTAAAGTAATTTAAAATGTGTAAAATTTCCCATTGCTTATCATCTCACTATCACTTCCTTATCTGAAAAAGGAATTTAAATATTACTGGTTATTCTATTGATTGTTAAAATGTGTTGTTAGCAGAAGCAAGTGAAGTATTTTGTTAGCTGTTAGTGCTTTTTGTAGTGTTACGTGTCGGTCACTTTTACCTGTCTTAAAGGACATTCTATGACAGGCCCCCATACCAGCAGTCTTTATAATATTGGTAGTTATACAGGGGAAACATATGATTGGTAGTTTCCACAGTTGTCTCTAACATCTGCAACCGACTGCAGCCTAGCATTAGTTTAGTCAATCGTCAACCAGGAAGGCTCGTAGACACCCCTCAGCCCCGCAGAACATCCTGGCGATGTCACAGTAACCAGATAAGTGGCACATATAACTATATTTATTAAACTGTCTTTTACTATTTGTGTCAAGTGAAATCTAGTAAATACAGCTTAACATCAGTAATTTCTTTGCAACCATATAGATATTGACTACGAACCAACCTGTAATAGTTTTAAACTGATATAGTTTTATGTAGAGAATGTACACTTGCTAACGATCGTTTGTAGGTACACTTTTTATGCTGTTAGTTAGCTCAACATTATGCAATTAGTGCATTAAAATTACTTACCTTAATTTTCATTATAGTATAATATAGGCTCAGTTATATACATCCAGTGATTGCTTATCATATATCTTGGTCGTTATCGATATCTTCTTTATTATTGATTTTCATAATATATTAAATTCAGGTATACAGCATAACCTCTTTTATTTTCATTTTTATCTAATGTGTTGACGTTTGACATCAGGCATAACGGTAGCGACGTAAGCAATAGAAATAATTGTAGGATTGGCTAGACCGCGGTCGGTTAGTTGTCTAGCAACCATATATATATATATATATATATATATATATATATATATATATATATATATATATATATATATACACATATATATGTATGTATATCGGCATTTTTTCCACGCAAACTCGTTAAGTATTAAAAATAAATTTAGACAGACTTTGCGTCATATATACAGGTGTGCCATAAGACTCCATATATTATTTACTTAAAAACTAAATAGGTCAGTCAACGCTGTTTAATTAAGGCGTCCTTAATTAAGCAGCCTTGATAAATTGGCATATGGAGTTCTATGGCACTTGTTTTTCCTGCAATACTTGTTATTGAAAAAAAGTTTCAAGAAAAGTTTATCGACATCTTTTTTGCCACAAACTGGCGATATTCAATTTCTGAAGTAAACAAATTCATTGCTATGGCAACAAAAGCTTGTTTTTAATAGCAAGATACGATTTTTTTGTCATGTCCTGAGAGAACGCATCTTTCTTGATACGACATACTGAAATCTCAATCAGGTCCCATAAGAAAAGAAATGAGGAGAAAATGACTCTCTTAAAAATCACCTCCTTTGTTTGGGCTTCATCATTCAATTTCTTGCCAACTCACCAATCGAAAAAATGTATCTGTCAGTTGCACACACTGTATGTTATTAGTTAACTGCAGTTTTTAATACTCTAGCGAGCTTCTCATCACAAAATTGAGAACTTTTACAATTTAGTAATTATTATTATTATGGCAGAATTTACTCCAAAGCAAAGAGTTAAACTATTAATGAGGGTGGGCTACGGTGACAAAAAACGTTGTTATAAAAAAGTGTGCATGCTTCTTTATAAAATGCGTCTGAATCGGCTACAAATTAATAAAGGGTGTGCTTCCAAATAATTAAAAAAATACAAATCTGGAGTGTAAAAGATAAACCAAGAATAGGAAGACGAAAAACGGCTGTAACTGGTAAGAAGACATTAGACGTATTGTTGTTTTTTCATGAAAATCCACATTCGTCTTTAAATGAAGCTGCTACATTACGCAACGTTCCACTAAAGATCAGTGGAAAATTTTTTAAAAATTTTTGACCCACACAAAATACAACTGATTCAAGCATTTGTAGATAGCGATTTTGAAAGGCGTGTGTTGCATTTTGTGATGTTATCATAGGCAAATTTAATAAGAATCCTGACTTTGATAGAAACAATATTTTCTGAAATGAAGCTACTTTTACACTGCATAGATTTGCCAATAAACACAATTATATTTACTAGGTTCAGCAAGATCCATATTCAATGCTAAAAGCTAAAACCCATCAGCGACCACAAAAAATTAATTTATGCGTCGGTATACCAGACAGCAGTATTATTGTACCGTTCTTCATTCGGGGAAATATAAAAATCTGCAAAATATTTAAATTTATTAAAAGAAGGAATTACACTCGTTGTAGTTGCAGTGGGCCCAGTTAATGAAGTTTGCTTCCAGAAAAATAGAGCTCTGAGTCATTTTGGGAAACACGTGCGACAATATTCGGTGTGCAGAGTAACCCGTAAGAAACAGGAATGGACAGCCTGCTAAAGGCAGTCTGGTTATTTATTAGTTTTCAGTCCGCGAGGGGCTCTATTGTCTTTTAGAGGTGTAATTTGCGTCTTCTGAGGATGCACTTCTATACCTGCTGATTCAGCTTCCCATTGTTTATTTAACTTCACTGCGTAGTTTCCAGTGTGACTTCTATTATGCTGACTCTTCAGTCTGCGTTATCAGCTTGGTACATTTTTGTCTAGTGGCCTATTCTTGTTGGTCTCTCTATCTCGCGTGTCCAATTAAATGTCTGTTGATGAAACCGGCAACCTTTTCCACATATAATTATTCCCATCTCTATTATAATTATTATTACTTTATTATTATTACTACTATTATTATTGCGCTATTGCCTTATTTGATAACATTTTACATTAGGTTTAATACAATAAGTATCTTGCAACATAATTTAGGTAAGGTTTTATCCAGATAAACATGACATTGACGTTCACAATTTTGATAAATCCAACCAGATTTTCTTTTTCACCTTTATTTCTCCAGCCAATACTTCTCTCATTGCTTTCATTTGCCATAAATCTTAAAGTCTCCACAATTACGTTTCTACAACAACTCTTTTCAATCCATATCTGCCACCAAAACTATAATTTTTTACACAGTATTATTTATTAATTATTATAGCTGTTTTATTTTATTTTTGTTTTGTCAGTATCTTTTAGAATTTTTTTTATAAAATCACTTTATTTACAAAATAAAATACATATTCTCCAAATAAATTAACAAAAATATAAATATGTCATATTCCATAATCTTACGCTAACCTAATACCTATTTTTACCAGCTAAGCACCATTTTTGGTTTCTGTATTACGGATAGTTTTGCACAATATTATTATTAATTATTATTCATTCTAAATATAATCAAATTTTGCACCGAAATATTAAGTTTTTCCTTAAAAGTCCTGTACAGATCATATTTTTTATTTCTTAAACAGTTAATGTGGTTTTTTAGTACCTGCATGTATTCCTCTGGTGATGCAGCTCCCAGTTCTGTTGTGAAGACATATCCTATAGTGGTTGCCACTATTATTGTCACTAGGTTTTGCACAGCTTTACTAAAGCTTTTTTTAAAGTTAAATAATCTCCGACGTTTATATCGTTTCTCTGGGTAAGAGTTTCAAGGAAATGCTGCATCTTGTTAGTGATTTCATCGACATTCGCGTAACACTCGAACCTATGTAGAAAGGTGTCCTGCTGTGTCTTGCATATGGTGCATTTGTCATATGTTACTTTTCCAATCCTCTGTAGGAAACTTTGGGACATGAACGCCCCATGTGCTGCTTTGAACAGTATTTCTTTTTGTTAACTTGATAGATATTTGTTGTGTATGCATTTCCATGTAAGAGAGTCCGTATTCAGTGCTTGTGTGTTAGTATTTTGGAGTATGAGTTTACCATATAAACTTTTTGATGATACCTCAGGTTGGAGCCATTTTTGCTCTATGTAAGCAGCTTCTTGCACAAAACGCTTCATGTGAGGGGCTTGATGCGGTATTTCATTTATGTAGGGTGGATTTGTTACCGTAGCCCTGAAATTCATATAATCAAAGGCAGTACTGTTCTCCCTCTTATATTGCATTGTCCGACGTATAAAAAGCGCGTTTGCTTTAATCCGAGCGTCTTGTAACGCTAGACCACCCTGAAGTTTGGGGAGAATCAGAGTCGTTCTTGCAATTCTGTTTGAGGTTCCTGTCCATAAAAACAGATGGTATATATTCGTTTTGCCACCAGCAGAGGTATGGGAAGTACTTGACTCAAATACCAGATGTTGGATAACCCGTAAGTGTTAACAAAGAAGACCCTTTGTATGATTGTCAATTTCCTGTTTCGGTTGTTAAGTAGCGTGGTGCGCACAAGTGATACTGCCGCTTCCCAGTTGGTTCTCATCATTTCATGTAAATTGTTACAGAATTTAATTCCCAGAATCTTGATACTGTCCTCGATTGGAAACCATGTATTCTCAGGTACATGTGTGATACTTCTTTCTCTGCCTAGTATCATTCCTTTGGACTTAGTTGGATTTAGGACTGCTGCAGATGTTTGGCAAAATGTCTTTACTTTTGTATAGATCATGTTTATTTCCTTATGATTTTTAATGATCAGGTTGATGTCGTCCGCATAAGCATGCACTTTAGTAGTTGGTGATTTTAATAGTTGGATCAGTGGCTCCAAATAGATGATAAATAAACTCATGGATAAGGGACATCCTTGCCTTACAGAACATTTTATCTCTACTCTTGGGCTGCGTCCCCCGTTGATTTGCAGACAGGAAAAACAGTTCGTATAGATTTGTCTTATGTTGGTGATAAATCTGTTTGGAAATCCGTATTGTTTTAGTGCCCACCACAAGTACTCATGATTGACTCTATCGAACGCTTGGTCCAAGTTCAAGTTTAGAAGGATATGATTCTTGCTATGAATGTTTGCATTTACTACTTCTTCTCTTAGGCTAAGTAGTGTTGAAAAGATGGTTCTGCCTGGAGATGCACACGTTTGTTCATCGCCAACTATTTGGTTTATCAAAGTGCTAAGTCTTGTTTTCATACATCGCATAAACACTTTATAATCTGTGTTAAGTAATGAGATGGGTCTGTACTCACTCAGATTTTTCGAGTTTGCTTGTTTTGGTACAAGGACCATAAGTCCCTCCTTAAAGGCATCTGGCGTGTTCACTCCTTTATTTATCTCGTTCATTATTGTCACTATACTGTCCTTAATTATGTCCCAATATTTTTTGTAAAATTCTACATTGAACCCGTCTGGCCCAGGAGATTTGTCTAATGCACTGTTGTTTATTTCGTTCAATATTTCGTGTTCTGTTATTTCACGAACTAGCTCGATGCCGTTTCCTGCTTGTAGTTTCTTTTTAAAGTGTTTTTTAAGACCTTTTTTAGCTTTCTCAGTGTTAAATTGTCTTCCTTTATATAAATTTGTAAAATATTGACTTATTATGTTTGGTATTTGCTTTTCATTTTGTGTTGTATTACTTTCTTCCAGGCGAGTTATATTTTTCATTTTCTTTTGTTTTTCTTCTCGCATTATGTGATATATTGATGCCTGCTCATCGGGGATATTTTCTTTTAAGCGACTTCGGATTTTGCAGCCTTCTAGGAGTTTCCTTTGTTGGTCAGTTATAAGGGCTCTATATTTTATTATCTCTATGAATGTTGCTGGATCATTTGGGTTCCGTTCCATTATTTCTTTTAAACACTGGTAGTAAAATTCAATGGTTACTCTCTCAGTTTTTTTCTTTATTGAAACTTGCCATTGAAAGAACGACCTGATTTTTGGTTTTGCGTAGTTGACCCACCATTGTATAACACTTGTAAATTTAGATTTTTGGCGGTTCCAGTATTGCCAGTTTTGTAGAAAAAGTACTTTCACGTTAGGGTCTTCTAGGAGCGTGATATTCAATTTCCAAGGTGTTCGTGCAGTCAGGCATCTACTCTGCGACATTCTTAAACTTACCATAATCGCCCTGTGGGGCAGGATGAATTGAAGTTGTGCCTACCATCTTTGATATTTCTTGCTTAACGTAAATTCTATCTAGTCTAGAGACTCCCTTTGTATGAAAGTAGGTATATCCTGGTGTTGTATGTTTAAGTGTCCAGACAGCAACCAGGCTTAAGTGTTTTATGGTGTTTTTCAAAACTGGGCAGATGTTGTCGTATGTGTCATTTGGCGCGTCGCTTCTTTCAGTTACACAGTTGAAATCACCAGCTAGTATTAGTTTTTTGCCTGGTGTATACAGTCTGGGTAGTTCGCTTATAAATAACTCTTGCCTGGCTCCCTTGTTTTGACTGCCGCTTGGAGGATATATATTTATTATATTGTGGTTGAATATTGTGACGGCCACACCTCTCGATGACTCTAACATTTTGACCTCATTAAAGGCGATGCCATTCCTAATTATTATTGCTGTTCCTCTTCTATTTTCATTTATGTTCACGATTGCTTTATACCCACTAATGAAGGAGAAATCACTGATAGCTACTTCTTGTAGTAAGACAATATCGACTTGATGGAGGTAAATAAAACTTTTTAACATTTGTAATTTTAAGTCTGATGATATACCACACATATTTAGGGAACATATCTGATATGATATCATTTGCTGGTTACACGTTTTCGGACATTTTGTGTTTACTTTCACTTTAATATGTTGATTCCTCTGAAGACACCCTTAATAACGTAACCGGCTTTCTCACTCCAGTTTCGAGCTCGTCATCTTCTTCATCTGCCCAGTTCACTTTCTTTGCATTTGGTTTCACAGTTTCGCTGCCTGAGTCACTGGAGTCAGCTTTTCCTCTCTTCTGGCCTTTTTTTGTAAGACTGTCTTCGTATTCTGTTACGTCATTTTCTGTTGTTTTCTGATGATAAATGTCGGTTTGTGCATCGTCTACAGTATCTTCATTGGTGTCGACTTCTTTTTCTGTCAATGTTTGGATTGCTGCTTCTGGTGTAATTGCGCCGTTTCCTCCAGGTAAATTTGTTTCTAGTCTCTTAGCGACTACATCTTTTTCTAGAGTTTGTCTTACCTCCTTATTGTTTGTATTTTCTGTCTGGTTCCTTTCCTCCGTAATATTTGGTGTTTCACTCTGATTGGTAAAAGTGCTATCATTGTTCTGCATGGATTCTCTATCAGCGGTATATTGTTGTCTTAAATAGCCGTTTAAGGCTGATGCATAGTTGCGTGTTCTAAGTCTGTTATCTTGAGAAAATATACAATCTTTTGCCTCGTGTTCTGTAGATGCGCATCGCCTACAGGTTTTCTTTTGACCCAGGTATGTTATCTAAAACTGTGAGCCCGAGATTCGGACATATGATGGGATCGACCTATGTATTTCCATCTTAACAATTTTTATATCATTATAACATGCACACGGTAGGTTTTTCCAGGAGTCGTTTTTTTATTTCTTCCACAACACCGTATGAGGATAACGCCTTTTTAATTTCAGAGTCAGGCATTTCAATTGGCATTCTGTGTATCCTTACTATGTTTTTTTTTTGGCTCTCATTGGATAATTTTATTTGGTAAGTTTTTCCATTTGCCCCCGTATACTCTAAATTATTTTCCCATTTTTGGAAAATATCTTCTAAAATTTCTGCGTTCGCAACTTTAATCATTACCTTGTTATTTCCGTGCATTCCAATTGAGATTATATCTTGTACTTGCATCTTCATTTTATCTTGTATAAAAGTATGTGTTTCGTATGCAGATATTTTATATTCCATATTCATAAACTCCAGACTTAAAGTATTCGTTCTCATCTTTACAATTTATTAAAGACACCTTATCACACGCGATACAGACGTCTATCAGACGTCCTTACCGTGCCAGAGCACAGCGCGAACTCAGGAATAAAGTAAATTCTTCCTAATATTGTTCTAATGTAACATGATTAAAATATTATATTGCCGTATCAAGAAAGACACGTGCTTTCCCAAAATGCAAAAAATTATATCTTGTAACGTATTACACGTTTTGCAACCTTTCCCGTACTATAAGCTTCATAAATATTTTCTTGCAACAGTTATTCAGTAAATAACTGTTGCCAACATAATGACGTCATAGCCATTGACATGGTCCACCAGTCTCGTAGTCAATAATCCCACCATCTTGTTAGTCAGTGAAAACTATTCTTCAGGCGTGACAGTTAGTTGGTGAGATTTATTTTCGAGATAGGAAATCTTTATAAACTTCTGCAACGACGAGACACGTTCTCTTATTGCTAAATATTAAGCATTGAAACACCATGTCATTAATATCTAGCTAAAGTAGTAAAAAGGCAGCACGCCTGATGAGGTAAGATGAAGTTATAACGCTCGCTTGTTTTATAATTTACTTTTATTAATTGCCTTATTTAATATATGATTACTGTAGTTGCTTCCTTGTTTTACAATAGTGAATTTACTTTGAACAATTGTTTTGTCTAATACATGATTGCTATACTGTTTTCATGGTGGCTTGTAGAAAAGTTATCGTAAGATTCAATATTAATAATCAATTAGTTTTTTATTATTAATATGCAGATTAATGTTGTACTTGACCTGAGCACACTGCAGGCTGCCCCATGTGAATGACCACGAACTCGACAGACACTTATACATCTCAACTGTTTCACCTCGTTTTCGACGCCGTCTCTTGACGCTGTTTTTGAGGCCGTTCTTTGAGGCCCTCCTCTGGCCTATTCCTGGAAGTAGGGAACACAGCATGCATAAGAGAAGAGCTTCGCACCAGGTAGCCAGGGGTCCCTATAATTTTGAACAATGGTTTGGGCAGCCTTGAGTCGCCGCCTCGATTGCTGAGATGCCTGAATGGCGCTGAACAATCGATGGAGTTCCACCGATAGTGTCAAGCTAAGTACCCCATTTATCTGTGTCAATATTTAAGTATAAGTTATTTCATTTAGCTGATATCCATCACGGAACATATAGATATCTTGCTTTATATAATTTCATCCCTTTTAATAAATTCACAACATTTGCATTATATATCTTTACTAAATTTTTAATAAACAAAACTGACCGCATTTCGATTCTTATTTGTACACCTGACACTATATAAATTGCAAGTGCAGAACTTAATGCATTTCTTGTGTCATTTGCATTAAAGTTTATGCCTTCGAGTAAATAGCCATAGCAAATTTTAGTTGTTCATTCACTAATAAATTTTTAACGGTATACTGTCTCCACAATATGGGAATATATAACAATTAGGATACTTTTACGTCACAATCTTACCATCTAAAAAAATTCTAGTTGCCATAGCAACGAAATTGTTTTAGTTAGTTAACCTCGCCAGTTTGTAGCAAAAACATATATTGAAAAACTTTTGTTAAAACTTTTTTCTGAATAACGTACATCTCGGAAAATACAAATGCCTTTCCATACTTTTTACTAACCTTATACAGGGTGTTAATGAATACGTGTAACATATTTATAGGAAATGTGCGAAATGCAAAAATAGATGGAAAATTTCCTATAGACGTGTGTCGTGGAAAATTTCGGTTTCAAGACAGGATGTTAAAATCGTTCAAACACTTTAATGTTTTTTTTAATTGCTAAACATTGGTTGATCGGAATAACTAGAAATGTTTTGCAGTAGTTGTGCCGATTGAGCTACATGATTTGATAGTCCTATTGAAAAAATATTAAAACTAGTGGCGGTGCGCGTGATCTGGGTATGTTGTTACCTTTCTTTTTTAATAATTTGTATGTCATTGACTTTAATACAAGGGTCACATTTTTTGTCGTTTTGTTTTTGGGAGAAAAGTTATCTTGGGTTTTCGTCGTATTACACAACAAATAATGATCACAATACTTTTTGAAACGCTACAATGAATGTTTAAAATTAGACATTTATGTAGACTCTGTTGAAAATCCCAGGCGTTGTTTGGATCTCTTGTGCTGCAGCTGAAATACATGCTGTCAGATCTTCTTAAGATTCATCAGCTGTTTCATAAACTACAGTTTTAATAAAATCTAGTGGTGTTAGGTCCAGAGATCCTAAGAGCCATGCAAGTGGTCCCACTCGACCAATCCATCGCTCGCCATACACTTGGTTGATGAAGTTTTGGACATCGAACAAAAAGTGGGCTGGTTCACCGTCATGCTGCAGCGACATCTCTCGGCGAATTTCCAGTGCTAATTTTTTCAACAATTCTGTCAATACTGGTTGCAAGAATTTTAAATAAATGGGACATGTTAGACGATTTGGAAAAGGTACGCACCAGTTAAGTGACTGTCGGTTATGCCAGCCCACACGTTGACATTGAGCTTGTGCTAAAATTCAAGTGAGCGAATGGCGTGCGGATTTTCTTTGGCCCATACATAGCTATTGTAGCTAGCTTCGCCATGAATTAAAACCATGGTAGCATAATGCTCATTGATGATGAATTTCGTCAGTGTCAAGATATAAAATAGAAACAGAACCAGCGCAATCTAAACTCTAAGCTGAGATCAAATACTTTACAAAACTAACTACAAAATCGCCGCAAACCAAACCTAAACCACATTTTAACGTGCAAGCATTTATTAATAACCAGTTGTCAGAATTTAACTATGTCCAGCTAATATTAAACTCATTCATCTTTAAGTTTGAACTTGTGTTCGCACAATGTGAAATATCTTGGAAACCGTGGGTTCTAGAGAATGTGAGAAAGCTTTCCTTCCCAAAACAAAACGACGTACCTACAAAAAATTTCATCTTAGCATCAATGTAAGTGGCATAGAAATAAAAGAAAATGTAACAACATACACAAATCTCTGCCAGCAGATTTAATAATTTTACATTAGGAATATCAAATATAGTTCTTTAACTGGCAGAACTACTGTAAAAATTTCTTGTTATTCCGATCAGACAATTTTTAGATATTGAAAAAATATTAATTTTTTTGAACGACTTGTGACACCCCGTATCTCGAAAACTAAAGCTCCAACGATACATGTCTATAGAAAATTTTCCATATATTTTTGCATTTCGCACATTTCCCGTAAATATGTTACACGTATTCATTAAAACCATGTATATATATATATATATATATATATATATATATATATATATATATATATATATATATATATATATATATATATATATATATATATATATATATATATATATATATATATAGGATTAGAAAAAAGTATGGAAAGTCGTTTGTGTTTCCTGAGATGTACGTTATTCAGCAAAAGTTAACACTATATGTCTATAGAAAATTTTCCGTTTATTTTTGCGTTTCCTACATGCCTTATAAATTTTATAACACGTATTCATTAACACCCTGTATAAATCAACTGAAACTGTAAATGCGCCCTAGAAGTACTTATCTTAGTTAATTTGAAGAATGTTTTAAAAGCCTGAATTGTTGGCTTTTTATTAGTGAATTTTCATTAAGAAAATTCACTAATAGAGAGGTATCGATGGTGACTGAGACTCTAAAACCAATCTCCAAGGTCCATTTAATTTTAAGGAATTATTTTTAATAATATATCTTACTAACAGTGTACAATTCTTATGAAAATTCACTACTATAACGCACCTTCTGCGCCCCGAATCTTTTTGTTTTTAGTTCGGTAACATAACGCATTTGCTGCGCCCAAACATTCCTTATTATGCAAATGGTTAACACTATTTAATCTGGGTTTTACACCAATCAAACTAGCAGCCAAATTACGACAATAATTAAGGCAGCATATTACTACCTGAGAAGACAAGTACCTGCAAAATTATTTTACCCATATAAAACATAAAGTGTTCATAATAACGGAGCTTTTTGATGACGTATCTTGATAAAATTTTAAACGCAGTTATAAAGAATTTTCTTTATAGATATAGATGGTCTCAGATATAGTGTAATGAGCTCTCAACTTTAAATTAATAACTTTCATATGGAACTAACAATGCACAAAATAAGAACAGGATTCAAACACACGTCGTTGTCATGGTAATGTTTGGTGTGAATGATGTAGTAGCTTATTGAAGTTTGCAAACTAATTCCGCAGCACTATTTCCGAAACAAAATGAGTTATCTAAAACAATTCTCATCTTACTTCCTTTAGATTGCATGGAGACCTGTGCGCATACGTTCGTAGCAATCTACCCTCCACCCGACCCCCTAATTTAGAAGCTGGAAGAAAAGACATACTATGGATAAAACTCTCTCTCGCGGTCACACAGTCATCGCACCCACGTATCGTTCGGCACTACAACTCCGCATACTGGGACGAAATGCGGGATAACTTTTCCTTATTTCCATGGGCGAAATTATCCAAATCATCCAAATATTTTACCGAAATTATCCAAGCTGGTATGTAATTATTTATTCCACGTACACAGAAAACCTCTTCAGCCACTCAAAACTCCTATGACCTACGCTCTAACACATCCAACCCAGTTCATAGTTGCGCGGACGACAGCACCCTCTACTCAAATATACAATATTCTAAGCCTGTCTCTTTAGCCCAATTATATGAGGATCGCAGACTCATGAAGGGTTCTGTCTCCGTGAATCTCCAAAAAATATTAGACCGGGGAAGTAGAAATCTTGTACAATTCAACCCCACCAAATCTCAGTCTTGCTTTCTTTCTCATAAGAGATACACCAGCCCTAGGCCTATTACAATGAACAACCAAGTTATTCAAAGTAATGAGTCCTTTTCTCTTGTTGGAATTTCTGTGGATCGAAATCTCAATTGGCACCAACATGTCACATCAATTGCAGAAGCGGCTGCTAAGAAATTAGGTTTCCTCTTCCGGGCTCGCAAATACTTTTCACCAGCTAATCTCTATACCTTATATACTTCACAAATAAGGCCAAACCTCGAATACTGCTCCCACATCTGGGGTGCAGCTGCCGCTTCTACACTTGCTATCCTGGACTCCATTCAGAAGAGAGCTATATGTCTCATCGAAGACTCTACCCTCATCAAAAGGCTGCCATCTTTTGCTCACTACGTTGGTGACCTCTATCTCTCTTTAATAGATATCTGCACGGGCACTGCTCATAGGAACTCTCTTCCATAGTTCCTCCACCTGCTGCCCCCAGCAGATCCACCACGGGAACAGATCGAATGCAACCTTTTACTGTCCAGGTCACCAGACATAGAACATCTTGTTATGTCCGTTCTTTTGTCCCGAGGACTTCCAAGTTGTGGAATTCCTTGCCCGCACATGTTTTTCCTTCTCCTCCGAACCTCCAAACCTTCAAGTCCAGAATTAACAAGTTGCCTCTTTCCTTCTTGTTAACACCCACTCTACGGTAGTATCTAGGCTGTAGGCCCTCGTGGTGTGTTGTTGAAATAAAGAAAAAACTTGGCAAGTCAGTGGCATAAAAATAAAAGGAAAATATTACAACATACCCAAATCGCCGCCAGTAGATTTAATAATTTTCAATTAGGATGTCAAATATAGATCTTCAACCAGCAGGACTACTGTAAGATTTTCTAGTTATTCCGATCAGCCAATTTGTAGGTATTGAAATAATATTAAATTATTCTAACGACTTTGACACCCCGTATTTTGAAAACTAAACCTCCAACGACACATGTCCATTTCCGTTTATTTTCCTACATTTCTTACAAATTTGTAATACGTATTCATTAACACCCTGTATAAATCAACTGACACCTTAAGTTCGCTCTAGAAGTCCTTTTCAAATTCATTTAGAGAATTTTTTAAAAGATTTTTCTTACGCAAATTCATTAAAATTTAATTACTGTCTTTTTGATTACTTTTAATTCGTTAACATAACGCACTTGCTGGATCCAGACTGTCTTTATTATCCAAATGGTTAACACTATTAAATCTGTGTTTTACACCGATCAAGATAGCAGACAAATTACGACAATAATTAAGACAGCATATTACTACCTGACAAGACATGTATCTGCAAAGTAATGTTACCCATGTAAAATATAAAGTGTTGATAATAACGGAGCTCGTTGATGACGTACCTTGATAAAATTTTCATCGCAGTTATAAAGACTTAATGCAAACACAAATTCAAAGTTCAATATAAATTTCGTAATGAATTTGCTTTATAGACGTAGATGGTCTCATATGTTGCAGCACAGGGTGGAATGCGCTTTCAACTTTAAATTAATGACTTGCATATGGAACTAACTATACACAAAATAAGAACAGGACTCAAATACACGTCGTTGTTATGGTAATGGTTGGTTTGAATGATGTAGTCGCTTATTGGAGTTTGCAAACTAATTCCGCAGCAGCATTCTTGTAAATGTTTGTGAACATGTGTGTATGTGCTTCATAATAACCTATGTCAAAAATTTGACATCGTCTTAATAAACGTTGCTGGTACAGTTATATTTTGATATGTGTGCCTTAAATGCAAATCTTCCTGAGATTATTTTTTATGCTGATTTAATATAAAAATTAGCTGGCTCTTGTTTTTTAATTACCTACCCTAACTTAAAGGTATGATAAGCATTTATCTAAAGATTTTGCAATGTTTACATTTTGGGACAGCTGTATGTAGGATTTTACAAATAGGCATTATATGTAGAACATATATTATATATATATATATATATATATATATATATATATATATATATATATATATATATATATATTGTAATTTTAAGGTGTTAGATATGTAATTAAATGTGTTTTAATATAATGTTTGTTTAATTATTTTGGTATTTTATTTGTAAATAAGTGACTGTTTTTGTATCTTATTATGTTGGGCGCCTTTTGTTTTGCTCAAAATGAATGTAATATTATTTTATCAAGAATATCTATTTATTTTAGGACACTCGCAATATATATATATATATATATATATATATATATATATATATATATATATATATATATATATATATATATATATATATATATATATATATATATATATATCTTTATAGCAAAACTAATATTTCTCTTAAATATCAAATTATATTCTTGTTATAGCTTTTAGTCTATGGAATTTCCTTATGGTATTATTTTATGAATAATTTTAAATATATGTATATTATCCAGAGAAATTCTGATAGAATGAATATTTACCTGGTCCTTTTTTTTATTTTGCCACAACTATCTTGTTGAGCCTCTCCTTCTATACAGGGAATATTTTATAGTTGGGTTCCCAGAGACGAAAATTGCAGCATCTATGGTGCTGTTGCTGAACCTATTCACTCTACTTTATGCTTTATTAGTCAATGGATATACGTAACAGCAGTTATAAGAGAGAAATATACTGTTAAAACATTGAGAAAACATTTATTCTGAATTACTGATTTTTTTTGTTGAACCTATTTATAAAACTTTCTTCAAAATTATTGGCCTCATTTGGGATCCGCTCTATTTCTTATTAATAAAAATCTGACAGCTCTTATTATGATGATTACAAATTTGCTTACTATTATTCAAATGTGATGTTTGAAAATTGCCTCTATTTTTTTGACAAATCCAATTATTTTACCTTGTGATATCAGTTACCATGGGAACCTCGCTTTGCTAGCTTTGGTAACCAAAGATATGTGATCTTAAAATGGTCGTTATGAATTTTATCTGCTTACTTGAAACTCCCGCGTAGCGCCCTCTGTTGGTATCTTTTCGTCCTTCTTATGTGAACTCGGATGTTATTATCATAATGTGGCAAAAGTTGTTCACAATGTCATTTCCATTCCGATTTGGCAGATTGATATACTAATAATGGTTGCTTGCACTCTTATTATACTGCTTATATAGCAAGAAAAGCGCCAATAGTGGAAAATCCAAACAGACGTGCAGTTGGAAATCCAGATATTTCATCAAATATTAACGAAAAGTTAATATTTGATGAAATATCTGGATTTCCAACTGCAGCGGCTGTTTGGATTTTCCACTATTGGCGTTTTTCTTGCATCAAATATTAACGAAAAGTTAATATTTGATGAAATATCTGGATTCCCAACTGCAGCGTCTGTTTGGATGTTCCACTCTTGGCGTTTTTCTTGCTATATGTACTAATAGCCTTGCTTGAAATTCTTTAACAGTTATATATTCGTAAACACCACGTTTTCATTACACTTCTACTTTTGACCTAGTGTTTTTCCAAATTTTAAAAGTTTTTTACTAATCTGCACGCTGATAGCTTCTTGCTTCGTTCAGGTTCTTATTAACAGTCCCCTGCTTCATCCTTCCGGAAATTAAAATTCGTTTCTTTTGTTTTATATCACCAATAAAATCTGCTAATTAGTGTTTGAAATTGATTTCTAACCAACCAATGTTTCTGTTTCAGATTAGTCCAATCCCATAACAGATTTTATAAAATGAGTCAAGAGAAAGCTACTTCCCTTTGATCACATTTAATTAAATAACTAGATTATGAGTCAGGTTGGTCAAAAATGTTTGAATATTCAAATTTCTACCCTATTCATTTTCCTTAAATGTCAAACCTTACCTATCCTTATTATTAATAAATTCTTTCCTTAATTACTAATTTACCTGTTTCTACATTAATTTCCTTATACATATTAACAAATTTTCATGAAACTGACAACTAAATAAATCACTTGAAGTTCACTAGTTGGCACTTTGTCGAAAACAGTTTATTAAACTTGTTCTTTCACTGACTTGTTTTATGTCGATTTATAACGTTTTGTCTCGGGGTTTGTTTTACTTTTAAACTCTGTATTTATTACAGTTCACTATTCATTTTGATTGTCCGTTATAGATGCAATACAAAATTTCTATGTCTTATCAGGTAATTTTAAGTAATGTCATTAACCCTTAACTAGCAAATGCATATAGTTAAATGTTTGAAATTTCAGGTTCTGCTGGATAACTTGTAATGTTTTGTAATTTACCCCCTGACTCTGAATGTAGCTGTGACAACAACATGGATTAATTACTTTCAGATATTTATTTTGTTCTTTATAAGTAATTTTATATTAAAACCTTTTTTTTTCAATGTCTAAGTAGGCGTTGATCTGACATGTCTAAGATTTGTACATTATCAGGACACTTATCACAGAGTAATCTTTTTGTGCTAATCTCAACTTTTGATTGTCATTTGTTTTTGAGCTACAGGTGTCAACGTTTGTTTTTATTATGGCAGACATATTGGATTTTTTGCTTATGTCATAGCCTCTAAAAATACCTTCCAATGATGTACAAGATGCTTGAGAAATCTTGTCATTGCACTGACAATTTTGAAAAAAAAACCGTTTTGAGGATAGTAGGCTATGAAATCCAATACCAGAAAACAAATGACAAAAAAGGTGTTCAGAAAGCAGTAGGCCATGGAGTCTAACAATGGGCTTCGACTTTTAAGATAATTTTCCGTAACGATTCACGATAAAAAAGAAGAACTTTGAGCACACCAATGAATCGGCCCATTATTACAAATGATATTTTACATTACAACATTATCCTAAAAAATTGGCAGAATTTAATTAAATAGGTAAACCTAGTAAATAACTAAATTTACTAACAGAACTCAATAACAAGCAGATTAATGTTGTGCGAAAACGCCTTTGAAAATTGTTTGATATTTAAACGTAGATCAACTGAAAAACAACAAAAGACAAGTTGCTATGGATGTAACGCTATCGCGACAAGAATACTGACACTCTTAATTATCTGAACAATTTGAGGTGTATTTCATACGTTGCTTAAAATTTTGTACTAAATAGTTTGTTTCCTGTTTATTTTAAATATTATTCAACAATATATTCTGTAGTGAAGAATATTTTGATATGTTGGAATGTTATATTTGTTCTAACCGAAATACTGAGGCAGCTGCAAATTCATATCAAAGCAATTACCCAGAAAGACGACAAACAAACACCAAAATATTTCGCAGGATAGTGACCAATCTATTGAACGACGGTAGCTTCCACGTAAAGAAACTACCAATGCTTAGAAATGAAGAAAGAAATAATGCCGCCTTAAAGGTTTCAAACGAAAACCCTCCGCAATCTGTTCGATTTTATGGTGAACATATTGACGTTCCAAAAAGTACGGTACACCGTGTATTAAAACAAAGTCCATATCATCCATACAAACCTACAATCTTACAAGGCTGAAATGTTGACGATTACCCTAAGCGACTTCAATTCTGGAGATGGTATCAAGGACAATGCCAGCAAGATGAAAATTTTCATTTGAAAATAATATGGACTGGTGAATCCAGATTTACAAATTGTGGTGTGTATAATCGCCATAATAGACATTATTGGGCAAATGAAAATTCCCATCTAAAGGAAGAAAGACGATTTCAAGACAGATTTGGTATTAATGTTGGGTGCGGCTTATTAGGTAAAAAACTGTTATTTTTATTTGTGGATTAGACAGGTAAGTTCATCGTTGGTCCGTACTTTTGTGAAAATAATTTAACTGGGGAAAGGTATCTTAATCTATTCAGAAATGATATCTTACCAAAAATTAGAGTAATTCATGATAATTTAGATGAGATTTTGTACCAATAAGACGGCTGTCCAGCACGGAATGCTAGGATCCCCAAAAAAAAAAGTGTTACCAAAATTTTAATAATCGTGTCATTTGTAACAATGGGCCGGTTCATTGGTGTGCTCGAAGTCCTGATAAAATACCCATGAATTTTTGATTCTAGAATACTCTGAAGAATTATGTGTATTAATTTGATCCACCACAAAAATATCAATAAATTACGAAACAGAATCACGGAAGCTGTTGATCATATTATCCAAAACACCCTCACCAGAATTTGCAGTCATGTTTCAAAAAGGTGCATAAAGTGCATTGAACAAAACGGTGACCATATTGAACAATTCTCTATTTAGTGTATTTTTAAGTTTCTATTTTATTATCTGTTGAGTTCCGTTTCTAATTGTGTGGTTTTACGGAGTTTAAGTTTCTTTTTGTTATTGCAGGGTTTTGTTATTAAACTGTTTCACATAATATTACCTAGCATTATGACCTAATTAGGTATTGTAAATTAAATCACAATATTTTTTATCGTGAATCATTACGGAAAATTATATTAAAAGTAGAAGTATATTATTAGACTCCATGGCCTACTGCTTCTTGAATACTTTTTTTTGTCACTTGTTTGCTGGTATTGGATTTCATTGTCTACTATCCTCAAAATGGTTTCTCTCAAAATTGTCAGTGGAATTACAAGATTTCTCAAGCATGTTGTACATCATTGGAAAGCTCTTTTCAGAGGCTATCACATGAGTGAAAAATCCAATATGGCTGCCATAATGAAAACAAACGTTGATACATGTAGCTCGAAAACAAATGACAAGTTGAAAATAGTACAAAAAGATTACCCTGTAAAAAGCGTCCTGTTAATGTGCAAGTCTTAGACCTGTCAGATCTATGTCTATTTAGATATTCAAAAAAAAAAGAAATCGACAAATTTTGGTTTTTTCAAAATAACTCGAAAAAGAAAAGAGACAGGGCAAAATACAAGCCACATTTGGAACGAGCATGAAGTGCTACAAAATATTGTTAATATATCCGTCTCCCTATCTCTAATAATAACGGAGATAGCAATACATTCCCATCCAGTTTGGGACACACTATATATATATATATATATATATATATATATATATATATATATATATATATATATATATATATATATATATTATTATTATTATTAATATTATTAATATTTATTTGTTATTAAAGTTATACAATGCATCTCACAAATAAGCTCTGCTTGTGCTTGTGGTGATACAATTTTTTTAAACATCCTCTTTCCAAATTTCTTGCGTCCAAATGATTTTAATGAATGTCACTTTTTAATTTTTCTTCTTCTGCTATCGACACTCCCACCAACGCTTCCACAGTAGCCATGAAGATTAATATTCACTTTTATTTAAACATTAACATTAATTTTAACTAAATCTCTTCAAAAACTACAAAACTCTCCAGCACAATAATTTTGACATTTATATATATATATATATATATATATATATATATATATATATATATATATATATATATATATATATATATATATATATATATATATAAACTGACTGAAACTGACTTTCGATATGGGTTTCATAGGGCCTAGTTAACGCTCATTTGAAGTAATGTCTTTTAAGAAAATTAACTAAAAATTGGAGGCCTATTAAGTAACATAATATAGCCATTAACATGATACAACAAATTCCAACAAAATTCTTTCTAAACAATTCTTCCCACGCAAATGAATAAACCTCTACACAGTTAAGCGTCCAGCTAATAACTTCTCTAATGTTTACGGTATTTTAGATAAAATCTACAGTAGAAGGGTGGGCATAACGGTATTCTGTTGTCGTGTAAATGCATTCGGAGCGATCGTGCCCTAGGAAGTGATGTATGTCGAATCAGAACGTACACCATGTTATATTTAGCATACACAGGCATAGGGGCTATACGTCAGCCGGAGTCGGCCCATTACGATAGCTATTTGGGAAACGTGCGGATCAGGATTGCCTGCCGTATTATCGAGCAACGTCAGCCACGACGCCTCTAAATCAAAATACGACAAATAACTCTGCGTTTATTAAAATCACCCAATAAAAAGTAACTTAACTTTGATAAGTCTCAATTATAATAGAAGCTATAAATTACTTCAACGTTGTAACAAAAAAATTCGGAATACAGCAAATGCGTTATGGTAGAGAATTTTCATAGAAATGGTACATCTTTTTTTAGAAACTATAAATAGGGGTTGGTCACGAATACCGCCTCGGTCTCTAAAGGCAAAACTACATTTCTTTTATAAATCGCATTTTACAGCTATATGTATATCAGACAAGGCTACAATTCCTTAATGTTTTCAATTATACAGGATGTTCCAGGAAAATGATATATAGGGAAAATGTGTCTGAGACGACATATTTGATGAGATGGCATACAATATGTTCCTCATAGCCCAGATCCAATCCGGGTTGATGGTCAACAAATTAAAGACAAGCTGAAATTTGGTACAGTGCTTTGTTTTAAATGCTAAACATACCCTGAAACCCCAGAGGTAAAATGTTGAGCCCATCCCCCCAAAATAGCCCCACAAAGGGGAAAAATTAGTCTTTTTTTTTAACTTTTTTCTTTATATCTTGACAAGAGAGAAAAGTTGAATAGCTAAAAATTTTCTATCGAAAGTATTTACTTTAATTTTTTTAAAGTTAGCAGTGGCGGAGCTGTGAATTTTTGATTTGGGAGTATTTTTTCTGAATATTCCGAATATGTGCTAAATAATGTATTTTTGGCTAGATTACTTCAATCAAATACATATAAATTAATTTCAAGGTAACATCTAATAATACAGTGCAGTACTATGGGGTTTTTTTGGGGTATAAACTTCGGGGGGTAATATGTAGTGGATATAATAACAAAGATTAAATAAACCAAAGGTTATTTAGCTTTGTTATTTTCATTAACAAAGATTTGCACAACCCCAAAAATCCCCTTTGTGCGCCTCTGTATAATATTTCTTTGATAATAATGATTTATCCATGATTATTTAGTGCATTAACTACCCCTTGCTATAAAGTATTTAACTGTTAAAAAAACCTAAATTTAAAAATCTATAACTCCGCCACTGCTGACCCAAAAATTTTCGGAGCAGACCTCTTTGACGGAAAATTTTTATATCTTAAACTTTTCCCTCTTAGTATTTCTTTCTACATTGCTTCGTGTTCGAGTTAAAAAGAAGAAAGTAAAAAAGGCCAATTTTACTCCTTTTGGAGAGCTGTTTTGGGGGGACGGGCTCAACGTATCACCGCTGGGGTTTTAGGGTATATTAAGCACTTCAAAACCAAGCACAATAGCAAATTTCAGCTTGTCTCTAATTTGTTGAGCATCGCCCATATAAAACGACCCTGGGCTATCAGGTGACGTTCTAAATGTGGCGCCACTTGAATGCGCATGCGATAGCGGGAGACGCAAGTCGCCATATGCGTAAGTTCCAGTTGATTCCGTAGTAGGCTCTAGTCGGTGCACGTGACGAGGTTTGCAGAGGTGGCTGAAAACTTTTATTAGCAAAAGTTTATTGTAAATATCTAGAAGTTACGGATTGATCGGTAAGTGTGAATGTTTCTATTATTTTTGCATGTCCCTTAGTAACAAAACAATGTGTTGTTTTTTATATTTGCGTTTGTTGTTGTTCTGAAAAAGGCAAAATGTGCGGGTGAATGCTTCTGGGTGTGTTGGCATACATGGTATGCTGATAAGAAGGCGTAGGTATGTCATCTCACCCCCACGCTTTTTTACATTTTCAATTATTTTCAATTCAAGTAGACAGATAAATTATGCTTTTTCAGATAATGGGGCCTTACAAAAAAACGTCAACAACACAATCGTGGAGCGAAGACAGTATGAAAGAATCGTTAATGGCGGTTCGGGAAAAGACAATGCGCTGGTTGTTAGCTTCTAAAACATTCAATGTGCCCAGCACTACATTAGGGCGACGTGTTAATCAAATTGAAGGGTGGAGAAAGACCTACATAAGGTGTCATAAAGAAACATTTAATGAAACTCTAGAGAATGAAATAGTCGAGCATTTAAGGAGTCTAGACATTAGATTTTTCGGTTTCACAACAATCGATGGTAGAAAGCTTGCGTACAAAGTGGCTAAAGCAACGAGAATACACCACAGATTTTCCCATGTTAAGAAGATGGTAGGATGGGACTAGCTCAAAGGGTTCCAGAATCGAAATCCGGCTATAAGTCTTAGAACTCCATAGTCAACGTATATTGCTAGAGCTAGCTCCTTTAACAAGAAGCAAATTCAAAACTATTTTTACGACTTTCTGATCTTTTGGAAAAACACAGTTTTGAGGCTAACGACATATGAAATGTTGACGAATCAGGATTCTCAACAGTGCTTTCGAAAAACACTAAAACTTTTGCCACACGAGGTCGAAAACAAGTTGGAGTCCTAACTAGTGCTAAAAGAGGCCAGCACTTTACGGTTGTCTGCAGTATGAATGCAGTTGGGACTTACCTTCCACCAGCTTACATTTTTCCTAGGAAAAATATGAAAAACGAATTAATGGACAATGCGCTGACAAGCCGCGGTAAGTTTCACACAAGAAAATGGGTGGATGAATGCTGAAGTCTTCGCAAAGTGGCTGAAGCATTTCGTCCAATACCTAAAACCTTCCCTAGAGAAACCGGTCTTGCTTCTTTTAGACGGCCACAGCAGTCACAAAAATCTGGAAGTCTTGGCTTACGCAAAAGAATTCGACATAATATTATTCTGTTTCCCACCACATTGCACTCGTAGAGTGCAACCGTTGGACGTCAGTTTTTACGGCCCCCTGACAGCCTATTATAATTAAGAAATAAGCAACTGGTTGCGTAACCATCCAGGGCGTACCATAACCCACATTCAGGTTGGGGAAATATTTAAAGCAGCTTACATAATTTGCTATTAGATAGGTATCGATGGTGAGACTTTGCAAAAAACAAGGTATGTTTCCCTCGTAAATACCTTACTACATACAAAAAGTCAACTTTCTAGGTTTATAGAAAGTAAGTTATGCAAATTTGAAGCATTTAATGAAAGTTCGTTACGATAACGCACTTGCTGCGTCCCGAATTTTATATTATTTATATACAATTTCAATTTTTATCATATGGTTGTATTTAAAAAACGGCCCAAAATGTAGATCTTTCTGACTATAGAATGAAGTAGAGGCTGTAGTGTTTGAAATTCCAAATCTAAAATGTTCGAAAGAAACTAGCGTCCAGTATTTGTATTAAAAAAATTGTGAAGGTTTTTATCTTTCACGCAATGCTACACTTAACCTCAAATATATTAAAAATGAATGATTTTATGAAACCTGTGAATTGAAACAATTTTAATCTAAATATAATTCTTAATAAAACGCCACCTATTTTAATAATCTGGGGATCGAAAAGTTTCTTTGCACAGCAGCGCCATCTACATGTGTGGTAGTAAACATATATTTTCTCCTCAAGGTTTTAGCCTTTCACGTCCTTAATGAAACAGCGTTGACAGATTTTGAATATACCATCTAGTTCTGAAGTAAATAACATATGGAGTTTTAAATGGCACACCCTGTTTGTTTATATATATATATATATATATATATATATATATATATATATATATATATATATATATATATATATATATATATATATATATATATATATATATATATATATATATTGTTATGATTTATTATGTGTTCTTAGTTTAAGGTGTTGTCAATTGTATATGATTTTTATTGTGGTTTAAGAATAATTTTAAGTATATTTTGTGAAATTATCAGTGTCATATTTGTAGATTTTTAGCCTCCCATATTTGTATCCTTGATATTGTAATGGATATTATGTTCTAAATTTATAAATCTCAAATTTTATATATATATATATATATATATATATATATATATATATATATATATATATATATATATATATATATATATATATGTAGTTGGGCGCCTTTAAATTTATTTATTTATTGATTATAGGGTTCACTATATTATTTAATTTAATTCGTAACTCAAATTCTGACCCTTTTAGAACACCTATATGTATTATGTAAGTAAAATTTTTGTTACTTTTAAGATTCATAACCAATATTAAACAGATTTATATTTATAATATTAACTTGAATAAAATTACCTTTTTTTATTTAATTTGTTTCCTTCTTAATTTATTCACGGCTTTATATAGGCTGTATTCTGCAGGGATGTAGTGGGATCAAGTGAAAATTCTTACCTTAAACCTTTCACCTGAATTTTCTGTCTTTTTTCAAAATTATGTACCTTGGTAGGAAATGAAACCACAAAATATTTTAATTTAACAATTTATTTTCTATTAATGAGTGTTTTATACTTTAACAAATTTACCACAATATGAAATTTTAATCTAGCATTAACATTTACATTAATATCTTACTGGATCCTCTAACTTAAATATTGGTAATTCAATTTTATTAATTACATTTAAAACAAGTTTGCAGTTCGAACTAACTTTACATTGCCACTATTCTCTTCTGCAAACCGCTGTCCTGTTTCTATGGCAACGGCTTTGATGCAAAAATGGTTGATATTTGATTATTTGATATTCTTATGAGGTTATTGTAACGACATCTATGAAGATCTACTTGAGTCACTCTATTTAACGTTCTAAATTCTACTAATATTTAGATTTTAGACGTAAATGACATTTAGGGCGTTATAACAGTTTCTATTGACAAATGTGTTATTAGTTTTAGTTGCTTCAAGTTGAAGTTGCGACAATTAGGTTAATATTTCAACTCTGTTAATAAATACCTTGGCGTAGGTGACTGCTTCTGTTCAGATACGTGTGGTTTACAATCACCTATTTGCTGCGTGAGGTTATTCTTGATTGCCAACACATGTTCAACAACAATGCCGACCATATACTGTACTGTTAAACACTTATACTGGGTCTTATTACAAGTTTTCAATATACCTTGGGGGATAACACAATGGATGTTTCAAAAGCGTGGTGTTCGCTTTTCCGTCTTAAAACATTCTTCTTTTTTATCGAAGATACCGGATGTGACATAATATTTCTCAGCCAATTCCGTTGCTTTCATTTAAAACGTGCAAATTGTTTTTCCACATGGTCCAATGGTTGCTGTCTATTTACAAATTAGTCGAAACAATCACTTCCTTTTGAGTTGATGATTTTTTTTAAACTAGTGCTTGATTAGAACTGGTGAGTAAAAACTGTGTGCATAAGCACCAAGTCTAAATTTATAGCTCACTGTTTATTCTACACTTAACCTAAAACATATTTTAAACTTTCTTAAAATTACTTAATTAGTCCGTTGTACATACTTTTTAATACTTTCTATTGTCTTTGTTTGCATATTGAAGCTAATAAGTATAATTAGTTGTGTTATAAATAAACATCTCATTCTGACCATCGAAAATATATAATTTTTAAATTTTCAATTTGGTTTTAATTTTTATGCTCAATATCAAACTGCCTTAAGCTTTTTATCATAGCAATATATATATATATATATATATATATATATATATATATATATATATATATATATATATATATATATATATATATATATATATATATATATATATAGGGTGGCGCCTTGAAAACTAAACCGACCTATTTGTCTCCAGAGAATTTTTTTCAAGAAACTCTGAAACATGTAAATTTTACTATTGAGGGGGACATGTTTTGACATAAAAGTCAACTTTGTCACATCAACCCCTTAAGGGCGGTGATAACAACCCTTATATTTTAAATAGGGAACATGGGTCGAGTGTTACATGGTTTGAAAGCTCTTTCTTTTCTGAATTCGGCACACTAATATTTTTGGAAGTTTTATCAACTCGTTTAAAAATTATTCACAGTTGGGGTTGTAAGAACGTATTTCATCCATTGTGATAAGAAATGCACTATTTAGTCAATTTTTTGTTAAAAAAGAATTAAACGTCCAAAAATGTTTATTCAGTTAAGTAAGTGTTTAAATTGTTGACCACCAGCTTCCATACAAAAGTACAAATTTTGTTCAAAACGAGCTCTGACATTCTGGAGCATTTGTGGAGTTATTAGACGGCATTCTTCAACAATGCGTTGTCGTAATTCTTCCAGAGCCTCCGGTTCTGTTGCGTAAATTCTACCCTTTAAATGGCCCCATAGAGATAAGTCTAAAGGAGTTCAATCCGGTGATCTATGGGGCCACTCAATAGCACCTCTACGCCCAATCCATTGTTCTGGAAACTCTCTGTTTAAGGACTCCCTAGGTTAGGTTAGGTTTGATTGTGAGTGGGCCATACCGGTCCCTCCACCGCGACAATAAGGTCTATAGTGGCAAAAAAACTCCCTAACACGTTGTGAAAAATGCGGAGGAGCTCTATCTTGTTGAAACACTAATTGATTTTCTTGATAGCGATCATTATTTTCAGCAATGTCAATTAGTAGAGGGTAGACGATATCTTCTAGTAACTCCAAATACGTTTCGCCACTCAAATTGCCATCAAGAAACATTGGTTCGATTAAACGGTCTCCAAAAATGCCAGTCCAGACATTCAATTTCTGTGCAGTTTGAGCGTGGACTTCGTGAAAATTTATTGGATTATTATCTGCCCAATAACGACAATTATGACGATTGACTGCATAGTTTAATAAAAACGTACACTCGTCTGAAAAACAGATATTGAACAAAAAGTTCCCGTTATCAGCTATTCGTGCAGTCATAGCTTCACAAAACTCCAGTCGCGGATCAAAATCATCTTCATTCAGTTGTTGTACAAGATGAATTTTATACGGGTGAAATTTATGATGCTTCAATATTCGCTGAATAGTTCTTCATTGAATGTTTGAAACAGTGGCCAATTTTCTCGTGCTCAAAGTTGGGTCTGCCGCAATTTGTCCTGAAACTTCAATCGCAGTAGTCTCATTTCTAACCGGAAATTCACGTTCAGGATCCCGTTTTTTTGTTGACCACTGAACCACTTTGTCGAAACTTTGCAACTAATTCCAAAATGTATTTTCTGTTAACATGTCTGTTCGGATGTCGTTCATTAAACAAATTTGCAGTACGGTTGGCACAGTCATCGTTTTTGAAAAAAAGAGTAATTATTTCAACTCTTACTTCTACAGAATACACCATTGTGAAATTAATTTTCGGTAGTACTATCAAGTATCAAACCGACCGATAAACTAAAATAATACACAGCTCTTCTCTCATTTCGATAATAAATGTTCTGATAGTCAATTTTTTGTTTACAAACCAACAAAACATTGACTATCAGCACATTACTAACCGGAATGAGTGAAATGCGTTATTGCATCTTCATCTGTGAACAATTTTTAAACGAGTTGATAAAGCTTCCAAAAAAATTAAGGTGCTGAATTCAGAAAAGAAAGAGATTTCAAATCATGTAACACTCGATCCATGTTCCCTATTTAAAATATAAGGGTTGTTATCATCAAAATATAAGGGGTTAATGTGACAAAGTTGAGTTTTATGTCAAAACATGTCCCCCTCGATATTAAAATTGACGTGTTTCAGCGTTTCTTAAAAAAAATTTCTCTGGACGCAAATCGGTCTGTTTCGTTTTCAATGCGCCACCATATATATATATATATATATATATATATATATATATATATATATATATATATATATATATATATATATATATATATATATATATATATATATATATATATATATATATATATATATATATATATATATATATATATATATATATATATATATATATATATATATATATATATATATATACCAATCCAACTAAACATTTAGCAGTATTCATAACAAACTTTTTATTTATTTTGTACTATTTGTCTAGCACAGCTGGTTTGTATGAATCAGAAAGGGAGAAAGGAATATTTTTTGTTTTTTTTTTCTTAAAATTACACTTCTAAAATGATGATTTGTAGACCGCCGATCTAAAACAGATATGACTTATGGAGAATAACTACTGCATGAAATCTGTTAAATAAAGTATTGCGACGTTACATCTTTCTAACATTGTTACCCAAAATATATTTCGAATAGACGTTATTTACATCTCTAAAAGGAGCAATAAGCATCGAGTTGTTCCATTGCACGGAAGAGCTATAGCAGAGTTATCACGTCAAAAATAAGTATTACTCTCTCAAAAATATATATGCCTCATATTTTTTGCATATCATTTTCATATCATCTTAACGCTGTCAATAGCTTCCCCAAGTAAGATCTCAGAAAGCTCATTCAACTGAAGTACGTGCAGCACACTGATGATCTATATATACGTCGAGTAGGTGTAAAATGGCAGGACCCGATATGTTGAGAATTTACAGGTACTTGTTATCCTGTCTACATCACGTCTGTTTGATGACACGAGTTCCCATAT
Source organism: Tillus elongatus (assembly GCA_964006375.1). Classification (NCBI taxonomy): domain Eukaryota; kingdom Metazoa; phylum Arthropoda; class Insecta; order Coleoptera; family Cleridae; genus Tillus; species Tillus elongatus. Next base: position 39,616,207 of record OZ023264.1, read on the forward strand.
GGAGCAGAGAGGGCTCTGGATCTCCAAGGCGACAAAATCGTCAAATTAGGACCGGTATTTGCACTTTCCTTCCGTAATGTGATCACCATTTATCATTTCTTTTAACAAGCACACGGATGCACTGCAGCAAGTTTCTACGACTTTATTGGATGACGGTGTGCTTTCACAAATTTTATTCCATTAAAATGATGTTTGCCCGATTGAACGTTTGAGCATTACGAGTGCCCTGAATCGGTTTGTCGGTTGTATATTGCTTACTGAATGCTGCTTAATGGCATTCCTCGACGGACTGATATCTTTATTGTTATATTTGCAATAAAAATTGTGAATCAGTTTGTCTCCTCTAAGTCGCTCAGATTTATGAGGATTTTATTTCTAGATACTTTTTGCCCTGTTGAAAAAAAGAGGCATAAAAATATTGATATGCCTACTTAGTAGACGCGTAATATACTTGCCTAGATGAAACTTAATCGTATTTTATAACTTTTGAAATTTTGAAACGCAGTAAGTTCGCCATAGTAGCGAATCTCATTAAATGCCTAAAATTTTAATAACTTATTTTTTTGCGCTAGTAATTTAAATTTTGGCACACAATAAAGTCTCTATCAAGGCAATATGTCTGCTGAATTGTATTACAAAGCTTTATTAATTTTTGCGATGCAATTTTTTGGGGAATTTTTTTTTAAATATAATTATCTGATTTGCTGGCTAACGAACTTATCCTTGTTATTAACCAAAGAAAGACATGTTTAATCAAAATCGACATGCAGTAAAATCTTTACCAGGGCAGTATTATGTCCACCGAATTTCATCAAAATAGTTGTGCAATTTTTTTGATACAATATTTTTTCGGAACCCTAAAATTTTTTTAAGAAATTTTACGATTGGGCTGCCTAACAAACTATGGCTATTGACAAAAGAAAGACATGTGCCAAGTTTAATCAGAAACGGTTGGTTTTTTAATGAATTTTCTTTAAAAAAATCACTAAAGAGGAGATCCCGACTTTTCAATTTTGTAAAGGTATCTTCAAATGAGCGCGAACTAGGCCACCTAGAACCCATATCCAGGGTCAGTTTAAATTTCTATATGCTTACATATATATATATATATATATATATATATATATATATATATATATATATATATATATATATATATATATATGTATATATATATATATATATATATATATATATATATATATATATATATATATATATATATATATATATATAGTTAAATAAGGCCCTTTTGGCTTCTAATAAAAAATTAGTTTATTTAAAACCAAAAAGTAAAATTAAATAACAAGTGATTAATTACAAGTTACAACTAACGAACTATTAATGTTGTTAATCGTGGACAAGTAAAGAATGAATCTAAATCTAACATAACGGATACGTATAAACTAAGATGGATTATTATGCGGTTTCCAATTGAACTCTGTGAGCGCCTGAGGTCGATGTCATGCTGAGTGGACGATATCGGAATGGATATTTATCGGAGTAGTTAATTTATGGTTGCCATATACAGGGCGACGTAATAATACAGGGTGACATAATTCCTCCACCCTTAGTGTGAAGAACGTCCTCGTTCTTTCCGCTGGGCTCTTCTGGTGTAAGTTGGTTCTTGGACTTGTGCTGCATGGCTCTCTTCTCAATTGTCTTCTGAAGATGTAGCACAGGATGGCCATTAGGATGACTGTGATTATGGTAGTCATTTCCATGTGTGTTGAATGTACCAAAGACGCAGTACATTATGATGCTAACCTTTCTCCATCTGACTTTTCAATTTGCTGACTTCCTTGGCATGTATAGGGTTGAATCTGATGATATGTTGCGACTGTGACTGTAAGGGTTGTATCGGCTCGAGTACCTATGTAATGTTTGGACTGGTTGTTCTTCATAGATATTTTGCATTTTGCTGGTTGGCTATGAGGGTATTATTGTGGTGGTCCATCTATTTTATCTTGATGGCATTCTTTGGGACTTCCTGATGGTGATGTTTTCATGTAAAGCGAACCAGGTGATACAAGGACTTTATTGTTTTGGGTTGTTGGAACAATTTGGAAATACGATCTTAGAATAGGAAGTTTAGGAGATAACAATTGTATATTTTAAAGTTAAACAATAACCTTGGTGAATTCTAAAATTTAAAAAAAATGCGATTTTAGTGAAAATTTATTCATCGTCATTATGATTAAGCTGAAATATTTCCTATATTGGTTAACTGGTTAAAATTAAGCAAAGTTGCTCCTTGCAATACCTTTTTTTTACTTTCTGACACTTTCTAACTCGGTATTATTTGAAATTCTATGACATCCTTATATTCCGTTCTACGTTGTATTTAAAGTGATTTTTAATTATCTAAATCCTCTTTACTTGGCCGTTTAAAATTCTGTTATAAGAGTTGTTAATGGATTTTTTTTCATTATTAATCTGATACGCCTGGTATAATAATTTATTACAGTTTCTTATATAATGCGAGATTAAAATTAAAAGTAAAACCTATGGTAATGATTTAGAATTTTGGCGATTTCGACATAATCCTTGAAATAGCCATTAGTTTGTATGGGTTAGAGTTGAAGGAGTAGGACTATTCTAAGACATAGGCACTGCAGGCTCCAAACAAGGAAATTTCTTTCTTGCTCTTTTAGTCTTATTAAGATGAGCCGTTTGCTTTCTTGAATGGGGAAGAAGTATTTTATTGCGGGGTAATTGTATAGGGTCGGAATGAATTTTATAAAGGGGATCTGCCTTTCGGATTGGTGGTACTCTTACTGCCACGTTTTCTTCATTAATTTGGATGTTTTGTTCTCGAGTTTTATTAAGTTTTTCAAAACGCTCGATTGCTTTTTGTTTTTGTTTTTCATAGATAGACTTGTACAATGGAAATATTTCTTTAGCCGTGTATTGTATTCTTCGAGAACTGTTTGATAGGGATCAATAGGTGGTATGTCATCATATGGACCATAGAGCAGTGTAAAAAGAGAGTGGCCTGTTGAGAAATGTGTCAGTTGGTTATAGATCAATACAGCTGTGATCATGAGAGACTTAGGGCTTTCGTTTGGATTTTGAATTTTCGGGACATGTATTTTTTCTAGTAGTGTCGAATGTAAAAGTTCTACAGGCGAATTTAAATTAGGGTTCTGATGGGTAGTAATGTGCAAATCGATTTTAAACATGGAACATAACTCTTTAAGTACAACATTTTCGAATTCTCGGTTAGAATTGGAGACAATTTTAGAAGGGTAGTTATGGTGAGAGAAGAAGTGACGTAATATGTTAACTATGGTCAGGGCCGTAGTATCGATAATGTAATATAATTGGGCATATTTACTGAACAAATCGACAATGGTCAAGAATTTTCAGTTATCAAATCTGAAGACGTCGAGGTGTATAACTTCAAAGGGTCTGGAATCAATCAGAGGTCCTTGGAACGGGGGTCTGTAAGGGTTACGATCATATTTTGCCTGAAGGAATACGTCGCACTTATTAATGAAATCGCTAATTTGAATTTTCATGTTAGGACAATAAAATTTTGTTTTTAGTTGTGCGTACGTCTCGTTAATGCCGTTATCGTTTTGTTCGTGATAATCTTGTATTGTTCTTTTTTGCTCAGTAGTTTTTGTTGCGTCTTGTAATCGTTTTGTACATTTAATTATTTTAACTGAACTATTGAAAAGATTGGAAGTTATTATTCTAAAGTAATGTTCGAGTTGTGGGTCCAAGAATAATATACCGTAATTATTATTAGGGTCAATGTAAGATTTTTAAAAGTCAGTCATCTGTTGTAGTTTGTGTTGTCTTTGGATGTATACACTGTAGCATTTCTTTTTAAATAAGTTGTCTGTCTTTATTTCGTTATGAGGGCCATAGTACATAATTATCTGCTGTTTAAAATGATTTAACGGGTTTTCAGAAATGGGCATAGTAAAGACGAGGTTTTCTGCAGAAGTGTGTTGTGTTTGTGATTTAGAATGTCGTTCGTCTTCCTGGGTGTTAATACCCAGATCTCTAAGATCGTCGTCGTTCAATACTCTAAGTTCTGATGGATCCAGATTATTGAAAATTGATGCTAGATCATCGTCGTTCTCAACTGCGTTGATTTCAACACGAGATAAAGCCTCAGCTACTACGATTTCTTTACCTCCTTTATATTTAATTTCGTAGTCGAACGCTTTAAATTTCAAACGCCATTTCACTAAACGTAAATTCGGCTCTTTAGTAGCAAATAACCATACAAGTGGTTTATGATCGGTTTCGATCGTAAATTGATTTCCAAAAAGGTAAGGCCTAAAGTGCTTAGTGTTTTCCACTATTGAAAGAAGTTCCTTCTCAATTGTTGAGTAATTCCTTTCAGCGGAATTTAGCGTGTGACTATAGTAGGCTATGGGATTGTCGTTTTGTGACAAAACGCCTCCTATAGCGATAATACTAGCGTCAGTAGTCAGGTGAAAAGTTTTTGTAAAGTCTGGATACGTAAGTTCCTTGGCTTGCCTGAAGGTATTTACGTAATCTGTGTCGTTAATGTCAATTTTAGAGTCTCTCTTAAGGCACTTGGTTGAAAGAAGTAGGATTTTTGGAAAATTCTTAATGAAGCGGCGATAATAGCCTATCAAACTTTTTGAGACTTGGGTATAGAAAAAAAAATTATACATTTAATTTTGTTCGGATTTGCTTTTACCTGGTCTTTTGCGACGATATGTCCTAAAAACTCAACTTCTTTTCAAAGGAATTCGGATTTGTCTAGTTGTGCCTTTAAATTGACGTCCCGTAATTTTTGGAAATTTTGTTTGATATGGGGAAGGTGTTCCTGAAGGGATTTAGAGAATATGATAATATAATCCATGTAGACAAAACAGCTTTTGTACAGGAATTCTTTTAAAACATCTTGCATTACTTTTTTGAAAGTTATGGCCGAGTTACGGAGGCCATGGGGTATTTTTACGTACTCGTAATGATTGTTATTTACGCTGAAGGCTGTTTTTTCACTACTGTCAAGAGTTAATTCGATCTGATGAAATCCTGGTACCAATTCGAGGGTAGTAAAATATATACATTTACCTAAATTATTTAGAATCTGATCGACTTTTGGTAAGGTTTATTATTCAGTTATGGTTTTCTCGTTAAGCTTCCTATAATCCACAACTAATCGCCATTTTTTCTTTGCTGGCGAGTTTACGTTCTTTGAAATAATCCATACTGGAGAGGAATAAGGATATGTAGAAGATAATAATAATAATAATATAATATTTTTTTTATCCAATAAATTTTGAATTTCCGTTTGTATTTTAATGTTCAAGTGGTAGAGGTGTCTGTAGGATTTTACATGTATTGGTTCGTCATCTTTGTTCTTATGTCATGTTTAACACAGTGGGTAAACGTAAGGTCGCTGTTTTCATGGTAAAATATGTTTCTGTATTTGTGGCATAAGGAAAATAATCTTGGTTTTTCCTCGGCATTGAGATGCTCTACTCTTAATTGTTTTAAAATGTTAGGTTGGTTTTGTTTAATTGTTTCGTTCAGTTCGTAATAGTTTTGTAAAGGAGTAACTTTAGTTCGTTCGTTGAAGTAAACTTCGACGTTATCAGGTGGTTTTTTTTTTGTAATAGGAATTATGCAAACGCCAGAATATGAAGTATCTATAGCTTCTTCTACATTTAAAATGTTGTCGGATAGTTGGGGAATCAGAACGGTTACGTTTTCTACGTTAACACGAATTTTGTTACTATTTACGCATATTTGTTTGAAGGGCTTAAAATTTTGAGGATTGAGTTCGAAATAGAAAGGGATATCTATCCTGCCTAACGTTATAGTCTGTGTCTCGTAGTTGATGCGTGCTTTCAATTTCTGGAAGTGAACTGAACCAATTAAAGCGTCAAAACGACCATGCCATTGCATGACATGAAAATGGAAGGAAAATTTAATACCATATTCTTGTAATATAGGGAACTGAATGTTATCAATACCTCTGGACATTATGCCAACGGATTTCATGACGAAGGGTTTTTGATAGAGATATTCGCCGAAAAATTCGTAAGCCGGACCTGGATTCATGATGCTACCAGATGCACCACTGTCAAGGAGTATTTGAAGGCCTAAAGAGAGGAGACAGAAGAATGGTAGCTTGGGTTGCATGGCAATATTGTTCAAGTCAAGTTTCTTTTTTATAGTGTTTCAGAGGCTGTATCGTGAAAATCCTGGTTTCTACTATACGGTTCCTCTGGTTCATCGAGTTCCTCATTATAGAAGTCATCAGTAGGTTGATAATCATTATCATCCTGGTATAAATAGTGAGGTTCTTGTTCTTGCTCTTGAAAAGTTTGGTTGTTATTTACTTGAGGAATGGGGTGATTTGTACGAGGGCGATTGTTTGTTAGGTTAGTACAAAATGACATAGGGGTTTCTTGATTAATTCTTCTTCCGAAGACTTGTGAATTGGTGGGGTAATTTCTTTGTTGCGGAATTGGTCTTAAGTTCGAGATAGGTCGGCTTGGGAAGGGTTGTTGAAACGTTGGTTGTTGGTTATAATTTTGTTGGGGTATTCTCTGGAAATTGAGCTGATGGTTATAATTTTGTTGAGGTATTTTCCGGAATTTGCGGTAGAAGTCGTTTATTTTTCTTTTTTCCGAGTAATGATACTCACTTTTTTAGTAAAAACAACGTCAACCGAGGCTGGGGCACTTTAATCAAGTTGAAGGTGTGCACGTTCCGCCCTCTGGAAGCGCGTAAATTCGCCATTCCCGTGTATTATGCGATGTCAGGCACGCTAAAGAGCCCTACTCTCTTTACCAAAAGACACAATTTCCAGGATAGTGGGCAAAACTGATCCCTGCCGTCGGTGCTTGGCCATAGTTGCGGAAATAGGCCGACGTAAAAAACATTTTCATAATCAGAAACCGAAAAGTGTGAGAGCTTCCAAAATTAAAATGATTTACTTTTTAAAACTTTATTCAGTAGGCACTATCACTTTTAATCAAATAGACATCGTAGTTGTCTGGTTTTAAATCAAAAAGCGCAGAAGCACTGAAAATGCATTAGATTCACTGTAATAGCTGTTTAATTTTAGATTAGTCTAATAAAACTACATTGTTGGAGATAAGCAAAAATGTATGGCAGTTTTACGGGCACTAAAAGTTTCTCTGCGCATCAAAACAAATTAAAACAACACTTCGGACTATACAAATCTAATCCTATCTATTGTACGTACTCGACGATATCCGAGCATCTCAACTTTCAAGCTTTTTGAGTCCCTAAAAGAAACACCTGAAGTTCAATTTACACTTTAAAAGTAGGAGATAACAAATGCAAACTTCTATTTTGGGTAATGCAGATTTGTTTCTAACACAGCAGAGAAAGACAAGGGATTTCTAAGCAACATCAAAGATTATATACTTAAGCACGTTTTATGAGTTCACATAAATTATCATTATATTATTTTAATTATAAGGCGAAATGGTGGAAAATGTGTATTTTATAACGTACAGTGATATAATAAGTCTCGAATAATTCAGATCAACCCCAAAACTTCGATCCTTGCAAAAAATTGAAAAAAGTCTGTACTCAGCAAGCGCGTTATGGACGTGAATTTTCATAAAAATGTTTTTCATAATAAATATGTTTTTTTTATAAATTAAAGCAGGCATCACATTTACTACCAGTACAACCGATATAGTAGAAACAAAAATGTACCATATTTCATCAATTTGTTTATGTAATGTAATGTAACGTTTAATTAATTATTTTTTGAAAATGTACACAAGTTTTCTGAAAATGAACTCAAAATATTTCAGAAAAAACTAGTTTTCTAGCCATCGAACCTTAGGTTAATCGTTAATTTATTGAAATTTGAAGAATTTAATGAAAATTCACACACGAAACGCACTCACGAATTGTTTTCTTACAAACATGCAATTTCGATGCATTTCGATGAAAAATTAGTAGCAAATTTTTTCTTGTATCTTGTATAATAACTGATATATTGAGCTTTACCGTAAAAATGCGCCACCTTGTATATATGTAAACAAATAATAACTGAAACTAACCTCCAGTGTGGGTTTTAGGGGCGACTCCTTTGAAGAAATCTTGGCAAAATTCAAGTTTCGGTCTTTTCTATGGCGATTTTTTTCTACGAAAATTCTCTATGAAATATAGAGTATTAAACTAATAACTTTGACCAACACTACTGCCAAAAATCAGATAAAGGGTCTATTTGACATGAATATTCTGCAAACATATAAGTAAAATGGAGGACAATGACGGCTGAAGCTGAAAGCTTATGGTTTTATAAAACATACTTCTTCCCGCGTTTTCTCTACAAAACCCGTATTCATTTCAGGTTATTTGCTTAAAAGTTGCCAGTTTTGACGTTTCAGATTGCGACTTTGGCGTTTTAAGAAAAAAAACCAAACAATTTTCAAAGTATTTTTTTTTGACACTTCTGGACCCTATTGGGCTAAAAAACTTACTCTGTGTCTGTAATATACAATAGATGTTGTTATTCACACAAAATATTTTGTTTTTGTGCGTTTCCATGGTCATCAGCGGCACCCAAACATATTTTAATGGCTATAACTTTGTTTTCTTTCTACCTAGAGATCTAAATTTTGGCCTATAGATTATATTTTACAACGTAAACTTAAGTAGGAAATTTTATTTCCATGGACTTGTTATTTTTAGAGATACAAAAATTTTCCGAAATGAAACCCAAAATTTTCCCAGAACACTGGTCCGATTTACATGGCTGAAAAACTAATGACAATAACTTGCAAAAGGAACCCACTCACCAAATTTAATCAAAATCGACCTATTATTTTTATGTTATCGGTGTGATACCCGGTAAATACATTATATATATATATATATATATATATATATATATATATATATATATATATATATTGATAAATAAACATAAAAATTTAAACAGACCTCATATATGTGTTTTAGTGGGCCTACTTCGCACTCATGTGAAAAAATCATTGTACCTATCGCATATGTCTTTTGACTGATAGCTACCACTTAAAAGGTTTTGAATTGAAAAGCGGTGTACGACATGTCAAAGCTGATTTAATACTCAATTATGTAACAAAAGACATTCGTGTGTGTTGTGTTTGTATTTCTTTAACGTCAGTATATTTTCTCCACTATGGCCAGTCACTGACACCAGTGAGCAGTTTCACCTCACTATACTATAAATTTTACCCAATCCCTGCCTTTCTGTAAGGAGGGTAAGGATTTCTAACGTGCCTAAGATCGCACGGACACGAGACCGACGACTTTACGCCCCTCCGAAGGGTGGAACTTGCAGATATTCAAATTGCTCAAGTACAATTCCACAACCTCGGTTTATATTAATGTTACAGTATGTACTGAAAAAGTAAAAGGAGAACCCTGGGATCCAACCCAGTACCCTTCGTTTAGAGGCACACGTTCTTACCACTGAGTCACCGAAGCTCTGAAAAGACATTTAAAATGTTGGCGATACTTTCTAAAGAACAGTCAATGTCATAACACTTTAAATTAAAAATAATTATTGTACACCATGGTCCAAATAAGCTTTAATTCAAGATAGAAAAGTTTTCATGGAAAAAAATAATTTCAGAAAATTGTTTAAAACCTGACAGGTATGTCATAATTAAATCAGATGAGCGGTAGTTTCTAAAAAAACTATCAATCAAAGTAAGCCTATATAAAAACCTCTGCTTGAATTCAGGGAGAGTGGCACAATAGCAGGAGAGCAGAATGCACGCTAATAAGCTCTCTGTATTTGACAATTAATGTAAAAATTTTAATTTGAGGTTAGACCAAATGTCATAAGCTCAAAAACTAAATATGGAAAATAAAACAATACCTACGAATTAAAAGTGTAATTGTTTGAAGGGTGTTATAAAGTTGTGAGTATCATTATGCAGAATGTTGAGAATGATCTACTTCGATAGTAGCGTAAAAGCTATATAAATCCAGATGAAAGAGTTTCAAGTAGCAAAGCAGTTGTCAGTTAGTGTTTATCTATCACGGTTATTATTAATCAATATTTAGGGTAAAACCTTCAATTATTGGCACTCTAACCTTGCATTTGTGAAAATGTGTAGCTTATTTAATAAAATGGCCTGATTTATGGAAATGAATTTCAGTACAAAATAGTGCTGCAAATTGAATCATAACTTCCACATAGCTGTGACAATTTATTCAGGGCTCATCACTTGACTACAAAGAACATATTTCTATTTCTGTATCTATAAACTTTTGAAACGTTATATCACCTGAGTTTTAACACACACAAAAAACGCAATTTTCACCAAATCACCCCCCATTCATCCTCTACCCCTGGGGCAATTTTAGCCAGAAACAATTTGAACTGTCCGTTTGTCAGGTGCTCACTGTATACCAAATTTGAAGACGATATCTCAATTCGATGGAAAGTTATTGCACCTACTAGCAGACAGACATACAGGCCGATCGACCGGCGGACCGACAGATAAAAAAAATTCGTTCCAAAATCAAGTTTTTTGTATGTTTTAAGACTTTTTAGCACGTTTTAGCAAAAAAAACAAAAAAATCGAAATTTCTGTCACCGATATTCCACCCTCACAAATTCAACCGTTAATTTAATTTATATTTATATAAGCCCTAAAGCGTTATTTTACTCCAGTTTTATTAACGAAAAAATGTCGATTTTCACGAAATCACCCCCCATTCATCCCCCACCCCTGCAGAGATTTTACCCAAAAACAATGCGAACCGTTAGTTTGTCGGTTGCTAACTGTATACCAAATTTAAAGACGATATCTCAATTCTTTCTAATGCTATTGTGGCTCCAAACAGACATACAGACTGACAGACCGACGGACAAAAAAAATTTTGTTCCCACACCATTCTACAACGTTTAAGCGAAAAAAAAAATGATTTTTTTCCACACGTGTTGGCGGTATGGGAGTAAAATATCAAAACATCTAATTCTTAATTATTGGCTCAACACATCCAATGATTGACACACCCTAAAATTAGTCATTGACTCATCTTAAACTAAGTAAAGAAAACATTAAAAAATGATAAAATAACGGTAATATTGCAACTGAGGTGCATACAAAAAATTAGAGTGGAGACTTGTCAAGCGATATTAAATATTTGTTTAAAACAGCACATGTGAAAAAACATTTTCAAATATTTGTTCCTTTCAAACATGCGCAAAATCCACAAAGCAGTTGTAGTGATCTGTGATACTTGCAGAACACAAGGCCTGATTGACATTTCCGACGTCCTTTATTGCTTTGCAATACTTTTGCCCAACCCAACAATAGTAATTTACGTTACAAGTCCGGAAAATACTGTTTTTTTGGACGAGTCGACAAAATTCTAGGACGAGCCGTAGGCGAGTCCTGGAAGTCTGCGAGTCCAAAAAAACTGTTTTCGGACGTGTTGCGTACAGTATTTTTTCGGCAATTGTGTAGAATAACAAATCAATCGGACACATTTCTTTATTATATTTCTTTGCAGAACAAAATTTCGAACATTTTAATTCTTATTTGTATTAAATATTGAAATTCGAACAGAAGATAGGTACTAACAGAAACATTTTAATTCTTATTTATATTAATATTTATATTAAAATTCGAGCAATTGCTAATATTGAAAGGATTTAATTTGTTTGGAATGCTTGGTATATTTAAATGCCTTTTGTAGTCAGAACAAGTAGGTAAAGTTTCCGTTTCATATTGATTGTTTTCATCTGATAATTTTTGAATGGTATTGGCAATTTTAATTTTGTTTGTTAGTTAATTGTCTATATATCCTTCAGCGACATTGGTAGACTTCCAGCCACCGTGGTAATGTTCAACTGTATTTATCAAAATCATACCTACCAAGATTTTAATATTCACAATGACAACAACGATGTGATTCTTCCCGGCCTAGTCCAGAAAGTACGTACTTCCCGGACTAGGCCGGAGAAATGCTACTTTCTCATAGAAAAAGCGTTCGGGAAGTGGGTACTTCCCGGACGGTTGCCGAAAAACAATGATCCATATATGCCACAGAATCCTTGGTTACTCTAGTAGGTATATTTATTTGTGACACATCCATATTTTTCAAAAATATTATAGTACTTTTTAGTGAATTTTCTTAATGAAAATTCACTAAAAAGTACTGTAATAGAGAGGAATCGATGGTGAGACTTTCGGAAAAGTTCTTCAAATGAGCGCGAATTAGGGCCCCCTGAGCCCATTTCCATGGTCATCAAAAATGTTTAGATATATATATATATATATATATATATATATATATATATATATATATATATATATATATATATATATATGTATCACACCGATAGCTCAAAAAATAATGGGCCGATCTTCATCAAATTTGGTGAATACCTTTTTTTGGCAAGCGGCTTACATAAGTTCGTTACCCAGGAAAATCTGCCCAGGTTTTCCCGGAAAATGTGTTTTCTTTCTAAAAAAAAATGATATCTCCAGAAATAACAAAGTAAGGGCAACCAAATTGGGTACGCGTATTTGTATTATAAAGAGTGAAGCATGCACCAAAATTTAGGTCTATAGTGTTCTGCGAACCCATAAGTTTCAGATTCAACCGCCATTGCCCTTCATTTTACTAAAAAATTTACAGAAAATTTATTTCAAATAGACCCTTTTTCTGATGCTTTGACTGTCGGTTTAGTTAAGTAGATGCTTTCGCTGTAGGTTTAGTGATGTTTATCGTTTTACGGTCTATAATTTTTAGCTAATTTTCGTAGAACAAATTCGTTGATGAATTTTTTATCGAAATATGATGCATGTTTGTAATTAAAAAATCTGGACGCAGTAAGTGCGTTTTGGCAGCGAATTTTCATTAAATCCTGTAAATTTCAATAACTTAATTTGCTATTAACGTAAGTTTTGTTGGTTAGGAAACCAATATTTAACTTTATTTTCGAAAAATGTTTGTATATTTTCAAAGAATAAGTAATTTTGTTAGAATATACATTGTGCATTGTTTCTACTACATTGATCAGATTGATGCCTGCTCTCATTTGCTATTAAAAACATAATGAAAATTTACTTCCATAACGCACTTACTGCGTCCAGACTTCTCCTCGCTGCATTAGTTGTATAGACAAACGTCAACTCGATTGAATCTTTCAGTAATAGCAAATACTATATAATGACAATACAGGACACTCCGACTGATTTCGTGTTTCAAGAATATTAGTGCCCCTAGCGGATAGTACTGATGTTACGTCGTTCGAGAACGTGTAATACTAGCAATTGATGGTGTATAATTAAGTTTGAGCTGTGTTTTTTACAATAAATGTTAGTGGTTGGGTGTATGCAATCCATAATTGTTCGAATTATAACGTGCTAAATCTATCAAAGACATTTCATAGGTTTCCAAAGGATGGCGAAACTTGAATATGATTTGAAGCAGAAGACAAATTCAGAATTACTTTTATGCCAATATGTACAGTTCGCAGAAGATAATTTATTGTGTAATATTTACCATCATGTACCTATGTATAGACAAACTTCGTAAACGGATGGTTGAAATGCTTCAATCATAACATGTCTTCCAGTGCATCAAAAAAAAAAGAAATGTTAAAGCAAAAAAAGTTTGGCATTTATAATAAATGGTATAAGAAAACTGTTTTTCTATATTCTTCTGTGTCCTTTTTTATTTCAGTATGGCAGATAAATTGTCCCATTTTTTCACATTTAAAATTATTTTACTTGGCAAAGGCTTTTAATTATCTTCCCAAGACAAGTTTTTTGAGACAAGTAGAAATAGCAGATTCAGCCCTACAATAGATTTATTTACGGAAGTTGGAGTTATTTTCACATTCCATCTGCACAATTTCTTAATTATGTACTAAGTATATCAGTTACATATTTTAAAATATTAAATTAATAAGACAGTTTTCATGTAGACATATAGCAAATTGAGTACTGTGCTACCATTTATACCTAGAACAATTATTTATAGGTAAGTACAGATTGTAACTTAATATCTTCAGAAGCAGCTTTCAGTATATTCCTATGTATACCCTTGAAATAGTAGTTTAACGATGGTTTCAAGCTGGTACATTAAATTATGATGAAATAAGATTATGGGTAAAAGAAATTTGCAGAATTATTCATGCTGAATTCAATTAGGTTTCAAGCTGATTGTTGATACAAATTCTATTTGTAACTATATAATCAGAAAATGTTCACTGTTTTGTCATGTACAAGTTTTTATATTCATCTATAATAAACCAATTATCTAAATTAGGAACATGCAGGTAAATATACAATTCAAATTACCCGGTCAGTTGTCAGTACTTCACGCGAGGTGGCGCTAGTGTACTTGTCACAAAAATCAGCAATGCTAAAGCATAGGGGTGTCCCGTATTGTCATTATATAGTATTTGGTAATAGCCTGTGTGGTTGTTAACAGATGAAAGTACACTGCGCGCAAGCGTGGAAAGCTGCAGCAACGCTCACGGTGACGGAATTTCAAAACGGTACTGATTTAAAAAACACTCCTCGTATATTGGTTTCGATGTAATAAACAAAACTGAAAACAAACAAATAAACTGTGATACGTAAAACACCATATAACTATTGTTATTAGTATTGCATTTACTTTCATATTTATAATATTTAGTGGACCACAATGCATGCAAACTAGATTTCCCATGGGTGCGTCCATTAATGAGTTTTTTTTTTTAAATTCATGTGATTACAAACCGTATTTAGATATTCGTTAAAGTTACGGTTATCAGCCGGGGAATATTATTGTGTAAAACAATGTGAACAAATTGTATGCAATAGTTGATTGGGCTCTTTGCTATTCACCCTAACAACAGTATTCGGATTATAGATAATATTTTATCAATGTATACGTGTGTGAAACTACAGCGAATACGTATCTTTACTGTTTCACAGGTTAGCGGGCCACATTTATAAAGCCACTCCATACATAGCACGTTATCGACTGTTATTTTTTCTTCTTTGGGTTGAAATAAAATAACATTGAAAGGTGCAGAAAAAATACTCGACCATTTTGTACCGAGGGTGAAAGGCAGGTATGCTAGATTCAAGTGTAGTATTTTGTTTTCCTGATTTCATGCAAAATATTGGGTGCCACAAAAATTTATTTTGGTAGCTCCAAAACTAATTTAGTTGGCAGTGCCTAAAGAACATAAAAATCATGAAGGCATCAAGTGCGTTATGTTAGAGAATTTTCATTTCAAAAAATTAAAAATAGAAATAGTTAAGTAAAAAGTTAAAACGTAAAATAAAATAACTGTAATAAATGCCCCACTGTTTGGGTGGCAGTATAACGTAAAATATTTACTGATCCTTAATATATAACTTAGCATAACGGAAATTATATTTAACTGTAATAATAACTATAATAAACATAATGTAATATGACACAGATTATCTCAGGGCTTGGGTTCAGGCACTTGCAATTGGTAGGTTTTAAGAGGTACAAATAAAATCAGGCATTATGAATAAAATAAGTTTATTTAAAAAGTTTTAGATTATATAATGCAGTGGATTAAATTAAATTAATTAGATGAAAGAAAAATATGACTTGATTACTTATAACACTGTAAAAATGAATTGTGGAGCACACTCTACAAAAGAAAAAGAAACCCACAGATAAATCGTGTACTTAACTTTCAGCTTCAGGTTGAGGGGGTCCTCCTTGGCGATGGTGCTGAAGGAGACTCCTTAATGATGTTGTTGAGGGGCCTCCTTACTAACGGTGTTGAAGGACTCTTACTAACGGTGGTATTGAAGGTTCCTCCCTAACGACCTTGTTGTTGAGGGGTCGTCCCTAGCCATGTGCCATTTTGTGGGGCTCCTTACTAACAGTGGTGTTGGAGAGAGCCGCTACCTAACGGTGATGTTGAAGGCCGCTTCCTAACTAACGGTGTTGAAGGGGCCTTGTCCACGGTGATGTTAAGGGGGCCTCTACTTACGCTGCATCATTCGAGGGATCCTTCACGGTGTTGTTGAAGTGCCCTTTCCTTACGGGGTGCCATTCAGGCATGCTGCTTTCCGAGTAAACTTTAACTGTAATATTTCATTTCTTAAGGTCGATTCAGAAGAGAACCTGGCATATGCCGCACGCGTATATATAACGACCCCCTTATCGCAAACATGTCATAAATCAGCTCGCACGAAGGCGCGTTTCTATGGGTTGAGTGCGGTAGCGCAAGCGACCGCCGAGTTTGACGTCACTGAAGGGACTTGGACGCTGACGTCACAAAATGGGTGGATTCAGAAGCTTAAAAGTAAACGGCGTTGACGCGTGTGACATGCCACGCTTGTTAAATACAAGCGACATGTTACAAAGTTGTCAAATTTTAATGGGTAAATAAAAAACTTGAATAAACCTTATTGTTACGACAAAAACTTGGTGTCTTGAGTCCTTCAGTTTCCAGCAATATTTTGTAGCGATTTATACTCAGTTTATTAAGTCGTTATGCCTAGGCGCTCTTTACGGAACAATTACAGCCGTATAGGTGAATCCGAAAGGGGGCGAATAGCATACACTGTGTCAACAGTGTTACACTGTTGGTCGAGGTGGTCTGAAAATGGAATCCATAACCGTCGTCATGGACCCGATCGACTCTGGCTGTACAAGGCAGAGTTTCACAACACGGTCAATTGGAAATGCTTGGTTGGGTGTTTTACAACAAAGAGTCTCTATTCCTTCACTTTACAGCAATATTTCGTAGCGATTCATACTCAGGTTATGAAGTCATTAAGTCATTATGCCTAGGCACTCTTTATGGAACAATTACAATCGTATAGGTGAATCCGAAAGGGGGCGCATAACACTCAGTGTGTCAACAGTGTTACAGTGTTGGTCCAGGTGGGCTGAAAAAGGAATCCGTAACAGTAGTCATGAATCCGGACGACTGCGGCTGTACAGGTGCAGAGTTTCACAACACGGTCAATTGGAAATTCTTGGTTGGTTGTTTTACAACAAAGAGTCTCTCTGGTAACGATATATTACAAAATACGCGCTTTTGAGCTTCGTCCGTATAGACCATTTTTATGTCTCCCACTGACACTGCGACATCGTACTGCTCGGCTTGAGTGGTGTAACGGCAGATCAACCGGAGATGGTAAATGGAATCGTGTTGTGTTCTCTGACATGTCCCGATTCTATCTTTGGGTCCCCAGTGATCGCAGAAGAGTAAGACAATTACGTGGAGAAATTCAAAATTTGGTGTGGAACGGCACACAGTCCGGCTCTTACACGGTGGGTGATGATATGGGATGCGGTAAAATACGATAGCAGGTCACTTGTTTTTCATTGACAGAAATTTTAATGCAAATGATTACATACGTAACGTACTGAAGTCTGTTGCACTGACATACCTACGAGAGTTAATTCAACCCTTTTCCAATTAGACAACGCTGATACTTATACAGCAAAGATTACTACATGGTTTCTACAAGAAAATAAGGTGACCTTGCTTCCATGGCGTACTCGTTCCCTAGACTTGTCACCAATCAAACGCGTGTGGGATATGGTTGGAAATCGACTGGGTAGTTTCCCAGATTTAGCAAATAACTTAGTTGACCTTCGTCAGCGAAATGAAATGGCCTCGGATAACATTCATCAAGATATCATAAATCATTTAATTTCAAGGATGCCTCGAAGAGTCATCGAACAACTAAAATTTCTTGAAAAACACAGTCTAATCCAAGACAGGCAATATGGATTCCGTCGGTGCAGATCAACTGCCGACCTCCTTTAACCTCTTGGAGGAGTAAAAAGATGAAATGTTTAAGCTTTTTTTATAAGGTTAGTAAGTTTAGAAATTACCCAAAAGAAAACCTTTATTTTCCCGAGAAACTAGTGCAATTGAGCTGACCGGCGAATAAAAACACATACATCTATTTATGGAACTTATGTACCAAATTGCTATTTTTTGCCGTAACACAAATATTTTTAAAGGAAAACTTAAATTTTTCCCGAAAAACTGCTCTAATTATCCTGGCCAACACACTTATGCCAGCCATTTACATAAAAAATACCTCTGCTGAGTGAAGCAGTAAAAACTAGTTTCCATCTCCAGCAAACTATCAACTAATAACTGCTTATCGTTTACACGAAGCACAGGATTTTACTGACCAAACATTGTCCCAAAAATTTCTCGTTGTACTTCAGTCGTCAAATTGGATATGTTTTAGGAATATTAAATATACAAGAAGCTTCTCTGAAACCTACCAGCTTGCGCAGTGCTTAAATTGCGGCTTTAGTATTTTTTGGGTCTATGGATATAGTATATTTCCCAGTTTGATGTTTTCTTGCGTAATTTTCCTTTTTTTGAAAATATACATTCAGTCCACTTGTTTATTGACAGTGATAGCCCGCTATTTTGGCACCCCATTTCTACATAACTTGCTGAGGTGTTCAGTTTTTCTATTCCTTCTTCAATGGTGGTATTTTTAACATAGATTCAAATATAATCTGCATATTGTAAAAGGCTTGCATTCTTGACTGTATTATAGTATCTAAGTCTGCTGTGGAAAGTGTGTATAAGAGGGCACTTAGTACACACCCTGTAGTAATCCCATGTTGGCGACTCTGGGATTTGTAGGTTAAAGGACAAAAAAGTTACAGACATTTAAAGAAAAATAAATTTGGGTTTTCCTCAAAACGTCAAAGTCGCGATTTAAAACATCAAAATTGGTAATATTTATGCATGAACCTGAAAATAATATGAGCTATGGAAGGAAAACGTCTTAAGAAGAATCTTTTACAAAGTCTGAAGTCTTAGTTTCAATCCTTATTATTCTTCATTTTACTAAAATATTCCCAGAAAATTCATTTCAAATAGACCATTTCACTGATACTTTGGCATTAGTGTTGGCTATAGAGTTTATCGGTTAATGGTATATTATATTTGTGGAATTTTCGTAAGCCCAATATATCTGTTATTATGCAATATATGAAAAAAATATTGTATACATTAATTATAGGGTGTCTTGAGCTACATCTTAAAAATAATTCTACAATTACAGGGTGATCGTTGGTGATTCAAACTTTCTTTTTTAGAAAATTTTCTTTAAAAAAATTACTAATGGGGAGATCCGTGTTCATATATATATATATATATATATATATATATATATATATATATATATATATATATATATATATATATATATATATATATATATATATATATATATATATATATATCGTACCGACTCAAAAAATAATAGACCGATCGTGATCAAATTTGGTGAGTGCCTTCGTTTTGCAAGTGGTTTGGATATGTTCGTTCACCAGGAGAATCGGACAAGGTTTTCCCGGAAAACTTTGTGTTTTATTTTTAAAAAAAATTATATCTGCGTTCGTAGCAAAGTGAGAGCAACCACGTATTTGTATTATAAAGAGTGAAACATGTACCAAAATTTAGGTCTCTAAGTTTAAGGAGAAAAAGTTATGGGCAGTTAAAGCAACAAATTTTTGAGTTTTCCTCAAAACGTCAAACTTGCAATTTAAAATGTCAAAATTGGCAATGTTTAGGCAAAGAACGTGAAACAAATACGGATTGTAAAAAGAAAATGTTGCAAGAAGAGTGTTCTGCGAAACCTTAAGTTTCAGAATTAACCGTCATTGCCCTTCATTTAACTAAAATGTTTACAGAAAATTCATTTCAAGTAGACCCTTTCTCCGATGCTTTGGCGGTCGGTTTAGTTAAGTGGATGCTTTCTCTGTAGGTTTAGTGAAGTTTATGGTTTAACGGCCTATAATTTTTAGCTAATTTTCGTAGAACAAATTCGTTACTGCATTTTAGCATTTTTTTATCGAAATATGATGCATGTTTGTAAGAAAAAAATCTGGACGCAGTAAATGCGTTTTGGTAGTAAATTTTCATTAAATTCTTCAAATTTCAATAACTGAATTTGCTATTAACCTAAGTTTTGTTGGTTAGGAAACCAACATTTAACTTTATTATCGGAAAATTTTGATATGAACACAGCAAAGGCGTTTTGGTTGCGAATTTTCATTAAATGTTTCAAATTTAAATAACTCAATTTGCTATTAACCTAAGGTTCATTGACTAGGAGACCAGTTTTCTCGGAAACATTTAAAGTTTATTTTCGGAAAATTTTGGTACATGTTTAAATAATTATTTTGATAGAATATGGTACATTGTTCCTACTATATAGGTTATACCGGTAACCAAATTGATTCCTGCTCTCATTAGAGCAATATATTTGTAATTAAAAACATTTTTATGAAAATTCACTTCCATAACGCGCTTGCTGCGTCCAGAGTTTTTTTCATTTGATATTTTAAGATTTGCATTGTCGTGGACCACTGTTATGTCCAGAAACATGGCTATGAGGGATTTCGAATTTGACAAAGGTATTGTAAAGAAATGACTTGATAAATTTCAAGATGCCCTAAACAGCCCACCATGTTTCAAGGCAACGTAAAGCGGTTATGTTTTAGAGTACATATTACAAAGCTGAAATTTATGTACCCAATCTTGTTGGTAAAAAAGTATCCTGTCATGAGTGTGCATTTTAAAAGCCATACCTTACGGTACAGTTTCTTTAAAACATAAACGGAGTAATTGAATGTTTCCTGGCAACTCGCTATAAGTTGATATATTTTCTCATAAGGCTCATATATTACATTCAACTTTTCACTGTCAGATATACATGTTCGAGATGAGACACGGTTCCCGTAAAACAAACGAAACGGCTGAGAACCTTTTACAAATGGCATTTTTAGGTGTAATTTATTACTGAGACCCTTATCATTGGAGCAGACAATATAAATTTCTGAATGAGCCAATATTGTATTCAGAAAAGCGTAGTTCGCGAAAGAGCTACAATATATCTCATATTTATCGCAAGACTATTGTGAGCGCTGGTACGTAATAACACTTCCCTGTATGCGGATGTTCGGATTGTACATTTCATTTGGTGGTAAGAGTTCAGCACATCCGTATATTGTAGCCCTATAATTGGATCAGGCATTCAAAACGGATGGCCCTTCTGACCGGAGACTTCTGCCGATGTAGAAGCGCTTGTGTTACTCGCTATTGAAAACAGTAAAGTTAATAAAACTGGATGGTAAGGTAAAAAGTACATCCGTTATAAAAGAACGAAACGTGTGTCGCCCAAAGTGAAATTTATGATGCGGCTTTATTCTGATTCTGCCTTTTTTAAATTGATTATTACATTGAAAATCTAACTGTCTAACTCTGTAAAAAATTGATGAATAGTCCACTGTTCAAATTAGGAAACAGTCTGGACGCAGCAGGTGTGTTATGGTAATGAATTTTCATAAAAATATTTTAAATAGCATATATTTAATCCCTGGGTATTTTAATACGTTCACCTAAATTGTTTGTAATTGATATAAACATTTTTTGATATTTATAACTGGAACGATAGATATTATACTTCTACCTATTTCGTCTTCTTTTAGTGTTGTGTTCACATTTCTTATAATTTCATTTTGATGTGTTAAGTGAGAAGGTAGATAGGAAAATAGCTGTTGTTGTTTAAAAATAGAATGAGAAACTAGGTTGTTTGCAGCACTCGATGTTTTAGCAGGGGCGTGCGGTGACATTTGAAATAAGGGAAGCAATTCCCAGAAACTTACCTATTTATAGTGTAACTCAACTCTTCTGTTGTTTTTGGAAAATTTTTTAATAATGTCGTCATGTAACTGTCGATTCTGGGACATTTCCTGGACGAGTTTATTTTCAACTGACAAAATTGAAATTTGGGAAAGTCCTATCCTGTTGAATTGCTAACAAAACTCTTGATACGTTTCAATGTAGAAAAATTTCGTTCTACAGACGCACTAGTAGCAGGACTTGTTAGTACTAATTCACATAATTTGAACACTTCAGAATATGCATTTTCCAATTTTGATTGTTTTAAGAAAGTTAAAAGTTAACTAGCGTAAGTTTTTGTGTCAATAACATCGGGTTCATAAATGACTGCAAGTTCTGAACGTAATAACGCTTTGTCAAAATAATGTCCATAGTGGTTAAATAATGATTTGAATGAATCTTCTGGGAAAGGTATCCCATTAAAGGCTCCAAAATTTCACAATTCAAGAAATTTCAGGTCACTGAGATGATCAAATCTGCAGTTAATTTGCTGCTGAATTTGATCTATAATTTCGTAGAAATGGCGGCGGTAAGAAGTTTGAAGGTCTGCCACATTATCATTGCGCAGACGCTTTCTTCGTGGCTCCACTTCTCCTAATTCAATTGTTTTTCCCAGAACTTATCAAATTCATTCCTTTTTTGAATTATAATGGATTTAAATTCACTAATTTTTTTCAGGCAAAAACCAATGTCATTTATTTTACATTGCAATATGTTAAATACATTATCTGAAAACTGAAATATTTCCGAAAATATATTAAGTAAAAAATTAAAATTAAAGTCTCCTTTCAAACTATCCAAAAATCCTCTAGAACTATTTATTGTTTCTGCGTCCCAATTGTTGCTATTTTCCATGATGTTTTCAAAAAGTTCAATTAACGATTCACGGTGTTCAAATACAACACAACCCTGCCGTTGTAGTTCCATCGGGTTGCAGCTACTTTGGGTAAACGTTTTTTAACAATTGGGTCTAAGTCTTGTGTGCGCTTCGTAGATTTGAAAAAAAGCAGCCATTTAACACTTTACATTCTTTAATATGATTTATAGATTGGGATAAAATTAAATTTAATTTATGAGCACAACAGTGTACAAAAAGAGCAATGGAGAACGTTTCCCGCAGTTTAGCTTGAAGACCTCCTAAACGTCCGGCCATCACAGCAGCCCCATCATAGATTTGGGCAATTAATTTATTACCAGCCTCCTCAATATCTTTCATAATATTAAGCACAATTTTATATAGAGCGTTTGCGGTACGATCTTGTGTCACATTTTTAAAGCCTAAAATCTTTCTTGTACACTTACATCGATTGTTTCATCTAGAACAATAGCAATGAAACGAGTCTGTTTAATTTCAGATTTAATTCTGTTCAAAATATTAGTGGCAGCAGCCAAAATCAAATCATTCTGAATGCGATTTTATGTCCCGCGAAAAACGTTAGACTGTTTCAAGTGATTTTTTAAACAAATGTCGTATTTGGCTATTAAAGAAACTAGGTCTTGAAAGTTTCCCTTATTTGCACATGTAGTTGTTTCCTCATGACCCCTGAAGCCCAATTCATGCTGCGACCAAGAAAACACATAGCATCAATAAGTCTTTTTAATATGTTTCTGATTTTATCAACCAGTTCATTGTGTTGGCGATGAATTTCAATCTGCTTGTCAACGGCGTATTCAATTCGCGTTTTTCCAAAGACACTTAATTTTAAAATGGTCTGTAAATGCACTTTAGACATAACATGTCTTTGTACTAGTTTATGTAGATTATTCAAGTCGGAAAACCCAATTTTATTCCACAACCCCTTTTCAGTCACAAATAGACTACAATACCAACAAAACAGTTTATTCCTGTTTTCACAACCCGTTAACCATTCATATTGCTTATGAGTTTTTTCCGCGTTGAAATGTCGAATAGGTACATGTTTTAATTCTTGTATTTAAGTTTTTTATAGTAGGTTTCGGCCTACCTAATAATAGCAAGTTTTTCAGCAAACAGTAAAGCTGAAAATCCTTTAGTTATCAAAAACATACAATACTATCACAGTTATTATTACCACTTGTTTGTAAAGTTTGTAAATACCCACCCCCACCGTCACCGCTGTTAGAAGCTGATCTACTTGCAGCCATATTAATAATCATAAAATGCCAATGTATTTAACTTACTCGACTGCTTATATATACGAAATAATCAGGCACATTCGCTTTGAACGCGCACCCGGTCTTCGTAGTACAACACGTTCTAAAAACATGCGTACATCGCGCCGAGCCGAGGTTTCTTTCATAAAGTTGTCTGCTGACTACATGTATTTAACTGAAGTGATTGCATGCATCCACTCGTAGTATCAGATCAGGTTCATTCTCTCCGCAATCGGTCACATTGACCTTGCTAGGAGCGTATATACAAATAGAGTATGCTGCATAATAAATAATTATGTGTGTGAGCTTGCGAAATAAAAATTTTAATAATTAAATTAGTTTCATAATTTGAAATTTAATATTTAAAATACAAAAGGAATTTTAAATAATGCGGTTTAGGTATGTAGTCGTTATTTTAAGAGAAGCAATGCTTCCCTTGCTTACATGGACCGCACGCCACTATGTTTTAGTATTTATTTTAACACGACATCGTCTTACTGGGGCAACTTCAATAGTATTTGCTTGCAATTCATTTGATAATTGATTTATTAACCTTCCGATTTGCATAGGATGTAATCTACCCACATTTTCAGTTTCGTGTTCTATAAATAATTGAAATGGCCCTGTATCTTCCGTATTAAATTTATTATCAAAGTTGATATTTCTTTCACGCTTATCTTTTATTATTTCCGAATTTATAATTTTAGACGAATTATCATATATTTTTGTGTACTGTTTGAAATTAGTTCTAAATTAATATTACTACCACTTTCCTTAGCTGGGGGTGATTTTTCGCCACCTTCCTCATAAGGGTCGCTGTCCATCACGATGTCGAAATGATAATAAAACTATAAATATTAATTATATTTCTCACCAATAACTGTGTGACTGATAACACTGTTCACAGGCACGTCTTCACTGTACTCGATGCAGATATAAACTGAAGCAAATATATATATTTTTAGTGAATTTTCGTAGAAAAAATTCACTAATGGGGAGATCCCGACTTTTGAATTTTGAAAAAATTTTTGCAAATGAGCGCGAACTAGGACCCCTAGAACCCATATCCGGGGTCCGTTTCAATCTTTATATGTTTATATATATATATATATATATATATATATATATATATATATATATATATATATATATATATATATATATATATATATATATATATATATATATATATATATATATATATATATATATATATATATATATATATATATATATATATATATATATATATATATATATATATATGTATCACACCGATAACTCAAGAAATAATGGGCCGAATTTGATAAAATTTGGCATGTACCTTTCTTTTGTTAATAGCTTGGACAAGTTCGTTAGTCAGGAAAATCGGACGAGGTTTTCCGGGAAAATTTTGAGTTTTCATTCGAAAAAAATTCTTATCTCAAAAAGTAATAAGCCGATTTTAATAAAATTTGGCACATACCTTCCTTTTGTAAATGGCTTTGACATGTTTGTTAGTCAGGAAAATCGGACAAGGTTTTCCGGGAAAATTTTGAGTTTTCATTCGAAAAAAATTCATATCTCAAAAAGTAATAAGCCGATTTTAATAAAATTTGGCACATACCTTACTTTTGTAAATGGATTTGACATGTTTGTTAGTCAAGAAAATCGAACGAGGTTTTCCGGGAAAATTTTGAGTTTTCATTTGAAAAAAATTCATATCTCAAAAAGTAATAAGCCGATTTTAATAAAATTTGGCATGTACCTTCCTTTTGTAAATGGCTTTGACAAGTTCGTTATTTAGAGAAAGTGCACGAGGTTTTCCGGGAAAATTTTGAGTTTTCATTTGAAAATTTTTTCTATCTTAAAAAATATAAAAGCTATGATAACCAAATTTGGTAGGTAGGTTTACGATATAAAAGGTAAACTATACACCAAAATTTAGATTTCTATGTTACAAGAAAAAAAAGTTATAATAAAATATTCTGTGCCAGATCATTTCTATGAAAATTCACTACCATAACGCACTTGCTGCGTCCAGAGTTTTGTTTGTATTCTTGATCGACATAGAGCTTATTGTTATAGCGTCTGTGTTTGCGCTTGTTAGTGAATTTTCTTTAAAAAAATTCACTAATGAGGAGATCCCGACTTTTGAATTTTGAAAAAATTTCTTCAAATGAGCGCTAATTAGGCCCCCCAGAACACATATCCGGGGTCAGTTTCAATTTTTATATGTTTATATATATATATATATATATATATATATATATATATATATATATATATATATATATATATATATATATATATATATGTATCACACCGATAACTCAAAAAATAATGGGCCGATTTTGATTAAATTTGGTGAATAAATACCTTTTCCAAATGGCTTGGATAAGTTCGTTAGCCAGGAAAATCTGCCCAGGTTTTCCCGAAAAATTTTGGATTTTCTTTCGAAAAAAATTTATATTTCCGAAATTAACAAAGTAAGGGCAACCAATTGGTACGCTGGTTTACATCCTTATAGGTAAGTTACGTACCAAAATTTAGCTATGTAGGTCAAAAGACAAAAAAGTTATAGGCATTTAAAGAAAAATAAATTGGGGTTTTCCTCAAAATGTCAAAGTTGCGATTTAAAACGTCAAAATCGGCAACATTTAGCCAAATAACTTGAACCTAATACGGGCTATGGAAATCAAATGTCCCAAGAAGGATGTTTTACAAACCCTGAAGTCTTAGTTTCAACCGTCATTGTCCTTTATTTTACTAAAATGTTTCCAGAAAATTCATTTTAAATAGACCCTTTCTCTGATTCTTGGCAGTAGTCTTAGCTATAGAGTTTATCGTTTAATGGTATATAATTTTTGTCGAATTTTCGTAAAATATCAATAAAGCTCAATATATCCGTTATGATACAAGATATGAAAAAAATCTTGATACATTAATTATAGGGTGTCTTGAGCTACATCAATATTTATACCATCACAGGCTGGCCCATAAGTCGTTGGTGATACAAATTTTCTTTTTTTTTAATCAAACACGCCTTATGTTATTGCATTTTTGCATTTTCCATCGAAATATAATGCATGTTTGTAAGAAAAGAAATTATGGATGCAGCAAGTGCGTTATGGTAGCGAATTTTGAGCAAATGTTTCATATTTGAATAGCCCAATTTGATATTAACCTATAAGGTTGACCAAGAAACGAGTTTTTCCGGGAACACTTTAAGTTTACTTTTGGAAATTTTTGTACATTTTCACACAATAAAGTTATTTTTATGACACATGGCACATTGTTTTTACTATATAGGTTATACTGGTAACCAAAATTGATGCCTTCTTTCTTAAATGAAAAGAAAACACACATATTTTCAATAAAAACATTTTTATGAAAATTCACTACCATAACGTGTCCAGAGTTTTTTATTATATGCGTCTGTCATAATTATATTTTGCAGGAAAATTAGAGCTGGGTACAAACTGATGGATTTGTACAAAAAAAACTTTTACAACGTGTAAAAAAACGAATCTTAAAATGCACTTCTGTTTATTTTTGGGTAACATCCATCTGCTTATCGGCCTAAATTTGTTGATAGTGTTTCAGTTCATTTAACGACTCCATTATTTTTTTATTAGTCAAATAGAAAGAAAAATACAATGAACACTATAAAATTATTAAACAAGGCCACAAGTTAAATTATTCACTCAAATTTAGATACTCTTTTATCGAATTAGTTTTCAATGCACGCAATATACAAAGATTTAATTTGAAACTATTAACACGCTTACATTTGCTGTATTCTGATTGAACCAACTAAAATGATGTGTTTGGTTATTGGAATGAACATATAATAATGGCATCGAAGATTTTCATTTAATTCAGGTTTCCCAATTTCTATGTTACTAATCCACGATAAATACAAACAGTCCCTCTCATTATGAAATAGAAATCACCTCTCATTTCGATATAGGATTATGCAAATCCAAATCTCGACGCATTCACGGATTAATTTAGAAACACGGTTAATATATTACTCGCTTGAAGAGAATTTTGCCCCTAAACGAAGTTTCATAATTAAAATTGTGTTTTTAGAAGGGTAACGACGAATTTTCGATATTTTTTTAATGATCGTTAAATAAATACCCAAGAACCCATATCCTAGGTCAGTTTAGACTTTAAATATATATATATATATATATATATATATATATATATATATATATATATATATATATATATATATATAAAGCTGTTTTCGGCAATCCAGAGCAATAGCTAACTTCCTTATCTTCAGAGCTAGCTATAGCTATAATCCTTCCCATCTCTAATCTGTCACCGGAAATCGCAATAAGTAACAAATGTCAGAGGTTTTCACATAACCTCAATTTTTTCACAAATTAGTCCATAATGAAATTTGATGAGGAATTTAACGCATCTCGACTGGTATTTGCGGTCGTCATGCTATCTCTTCTCTAACGTGATGTAGTCCATTGATAACTACACCAAGAATGTGATCGCTAGGGAACAGTAACCAAATTCCTTATCTTCCAAGTTACAGAGCTTGCTAAATGTACCAAGTGGCTACAATAATCCTTCCCATCTCTAGTCTGTGATCAGTAATCAATTGCACGACAAATATCAGAATTTACGACATAACCTCAATTTTAGTGAATTTTCTTTAAAAATAAATTACCAATAAGGAAGTCAAAAAAGAATGGGTCGATTTCGATCAAATTTGGTGGGTATCTTCTTTTTACAAATAGCTTGGATAAGTTCGTTGGCCAGGAAAATCTGCAAATTTTTCCTGGAAAATTAGGTGTTTCCTTTGGGTATATGTTTATATTTCCGGAAATAACAAAGTAAGGACAGCCAAATTTTGTGTGCTGATTTACGTCGCGAAAAGTAAACTATGTTCTAAAGCTTAGACGTGTAGGATGAGATAAAAAACTTATAGGCATTTAAAGAAAAATTGGCTGCCACTGATGACCAGATAAATGCACAAATGTAAAATATTTTGCGTGAATAACAAAAACCTATGTATGTTACAGACGGAGACGAAGTTTTTTGGCGCAAAAATGTTAAGAAATGACAGAAAAATTACTTTGAAAATTTGATAACTTTTCCTCTTAAAATGTCAAAGTCGCGATTTGAAACGTCACAATTGGCAACATTTAGGCAAAGTACCTGAAGCTAATACTGGCTATGTAGAGAAAATGTTGCAAAAAATGTGTCTTACAAGTCCTTAAGTTTCAGCTTCAACAGCCATTGTCGTTCATTTTGCTAAAATGTTTCCAGAAAATCAATTTCAAAAAAGATCGTTTCTTTGATGCTTTAGCAGCAGTTATAGTTATGAAGTTTAATTCTCTATAATGTTTAGCAAATTTTCGTACAAAAATCCGCTATCGCTACTTTTGAATGTTAAAAAGTATTTTCCAATTGAGCGCGAACTAGGTCCCCTACGACCCGTATCCGGGGTTAGTTTCAGTTTTATCTGTTTACATATATACAGGTTGACGCATTTCTACGGTAAAGCTCAATATTACCGTTATTCTACAAGATACGAGAAACAATTGTATACGTTAATTATAGGGTGTCTTGAGCTACATCTTAAAAATTATTTCTACAATTACAGTTGACCCATAAGTCGTTGGTGATACTTTACCTATTTTAACACTTATATTATTGCATTTTTGCATTTTCCGCCGAAACATAATGCATGTTTGTAAGACAATAAATTCGGGATGCAGACAGTTTAAACTATCCTTACTCAATTGTTTCAAATAGAACAGTCTCTATTTTGGTTTCAGAAGTGACGGGCATAATAAGAAATGTTTAATAAGTTTAAAAAAAATGTTTTCGAAGTTTCGTGAAAAAATTGTTTGTAAATTTTTATGCAGAAAGCTTTTTTGGAAGTTTTGTCGAAAATCTTACATGATGAAATTTGGTACATTGTTTCTACTATGTAGGTTATAATGATAACCAAATTGGATACCTGCTTTCATTAAAAAAAGACATATTTGCTATTAAAATTATCTTTATGAAAATTTATAACTTCTGAACGTCACGACGTCTGGGGTAGACATACACTTCAGACTGTAATTACTGACAAAAGCCCTACGCGTTTCGGCTCATATAAGCTAAGCCAACTTCAGGGGCTTCGTTCTGTTTTTTTTTTTTTCAAAGCAGGAACTGAACTTTACAGGAAATCTATAAATATATAAATACAAATACAGATAAACATTTCGCAATCGAAATAGAGGACAGTAAAAAGCCGAAAATCACT